>CM040912.1:3660000-4102500 GCA_023029165.1 Gobiocypris rarus
TTTCAAGACAACAATGAAATCTTTAATATCTCAGTAAAAAAACAGCAATGATATATAATATAATATAATATAATATAATATAATATAATATAATAAATATAATATAATATAATATAATATAATATAATATAATATAATATAATATAATATAATATAATATAATATAATATAGTGCATGGGGGTTCATGGCTGCAAAAAAATAATAAAAAATCTAATTCTGCTTTTTCAAGACAATAATGAAATTAAATGTATATAAAAATATAATATAATTATTATACATAAAATTATAATAGAATTTCAAATAAAAATAATTACTATATTTGTATGTGTCTGAAACTGGAGATTTTTCAAAATACCAAACTCTGTAATCATTTCAATATAATCTTTCATTGCATTTTTCCAAGACTAAATTATCTGAGCTACTATTCACATCAGTGTTTTTATTTCTCCTATATGTTCATAAGAAACCTCTGGCAGAGGAAGAGCAATGAAAGCCCTCTGAGAGCACACACACACACACACACACACACACACACACACACACACACACACACACACACACACACACACACACACACACACACACACACACACACACACACACACACACACACACGTTGTGTTTCCATGTTTTATGGGGACATTCCATAGGCGTAATGCATTTTATACTGTACAAACCGTATTTTCTATCCCCCTACACTGCCCCTGCCCCTAAACCTACCCATCACACACACACACACACACACACACACACACACACACACACACACACACACACACACTGCCTGCACACACACACACACACACACACACACACACACACACACACACACACACACACACACACACACACACACACACACACACACACACACACACACCCCATCACAGGAGACATGCTGCATTTTTACATTTTCAAAAAACATCACTTAGTGTGATTTATAAGACGTTTTCCTCATGGGGACCAAAAAAATGTACCCACAAGGACAAGGATTTTGGATATTGCCATCTTTGTGGGGACATTTTGTCCCCATACCGTAGGGATTACCAGTCCACACACACACACACACACACACACACACACACACACACACACACACACACACACACACACACACACACACACACACAAACACACACACACACTCACACACTTCTACAACACAATAAATAATAAAGGGTTCCAACACCAATAATTATTAGTGTGTTTTCCTGTCTGTGCGTTTGGTATTCGAGACATGTCTTAAGGGCATAAAGGACTGGTGTGTGTTTTCTCGAGCTCATCTGTATGCAAATTCAACATCAAACAGAGGCCCTTCCCCTTTAGCACAACGGGTCAGACCCGCTGACACCTCTTGCTGATGATAAAATCCACACATTTAACAATATCATCTATTATGCATTTGATTCATGTTTGGATTATTAGAAGATATCTTTATATATCTTTAGAGAAGCACTTTGCAGAATGTTAACCATAATCAGGCCCATCTCTCGCTCTCTCTGCTGATGTGAATCCCTGCTGGCCGCTGTGGACAGGAGCTGTAATGCACTGTCCATCTCTCCGCTGCTCTCCTGCCATCTAGTCTCCATGACTGAAAATCATTTCTTTTGCAATTACCTCCACGGCACTGTGAAATGAAATGTCATCCTGTTTGGTGGTGCTGTGCTTTCTGAAGCTCTGGTGTGGTGAGCTGATCACAGGAACTCTCAGCAGAACATCTGACAAGAGACCGGAGGATTTAATGCAAACCTGTCACTGTGGTTTCCTTTAAATAAATGTCATCTGAGCTGTTTGAGCGAGGTCACCTGACCGTAACCCTCTCTGTTCTCTGACACTTTGGGTGGCCAAATTGAGTGAATATTTAATATTTTATCTCCATTAATCTCCATTGACTTGAGAATTACAGGCAGTGATAAAATGCTTCAGAGTAGCTGTCGATATCGACAATCTGATGTGCGTTTTTCTGCTTTATAACAAATATAGCTGCAAATCATCTGGCATTTTTCTGATTTATTTTTTTTTATTTATTTTTTTATTTTTAAATTTTATTTATTTACTTATTATTATTATTATTATTATTATTATCATATCTCTCTCTGGCTCCTCTGCCGTTTTTCTGCTTTATTTATTTATTTATTTATTTATTTTTTATTTACTTATTATTATTATTATTATTTTCATATCTCTCTCTCTGGTTCCTCTGCCATTTTTCTGCTTTTTTATTTAATTTTATTATTATTATTTTTAATTTTTAATTTATTTTATTTATTTACTTATTATTATTTTTTCATATTTTATAAAATAAAATAATTTCAATTTTATTTTATTTAATTTTTTAATTTAATTGTATTTATTTTATTATTTTATATAAAGTAAAATAAAATTTAAAAAATATATTTCATTTTATATAAAGTAAAATAAAATAAATATATATTTTTTGGGTTTTATTTTACTTTATGTAAAATAAAATAAAAGATAATTGTATTTTATATAAAGTATAATAAAATTATATAAAATAAAATAAAATTTTTATAAAATAATATAATAAAATATAATATAATTAATATAGATTAATATAATATAATACAGAAATAAAATAATCCAGATTTAGTACTATCAGCTACTGTGCTTTATACTTACACATATATTTTCTAGATTTCAGAATAAGATTGCTTATTTTTCTCTATAGTATGCAAATGCAGGCAGTTTCCAGTCAACGTTTGGCCTCGGTATGAACCTGCTGTCTCACTGTGGATTTGTGTTTCAGTCAGAGGAAGCAGATGTGAATATATACAGTACGCTGGTGATCTCTCACACTGATGCAGTGCTAATGTATCAGATGGGAAGTGAAGTTTTATTGTGTTAGACTTCTGATGAGGCAGCCTCATGGGAAAGCGCTGCTCGTTCACTAATGTGTGTGTCCGTCAGCAGCCGGCCGCTTCTGGGAAACCTGCTCAAAATATAATATAACCCGCAGGCATACACTGACATTCACCTCTACTGTAGAGTTAGAAGAGATGAAGAGCTCAGTAGTTAAAAGGAAATAGATGAACCTGTGGTAAACGCAATTTTTTTCATCTCATAAATACTTTTATTCTCACAATCTTTTTTGAGGACTCGTTGGGCTGCACAATTTAGGGAACAAATCTAATTGCGATTTGTCTGATATATTTTGTTATTTCAAAAATGGTGTGATTTATATATCAATATGGATATAATAATAACAAATATAGCTGCAAACAGCAGTTATCGGGGCACAAACACACGATAAGTCATTACAACAGTAGCAATTAAAGACCTATTTTAGGCAAAATGGCAAAAAAAATCCATAGGAATCATTGGTAATTTGATTTAATGCTCTATCACTTTTGACCATTAGGTGGCGCTGTGACCGAATTGATCTGGTGCAGTCAGAGTGAGGTTACAATGACACTTGAAAAGGTTGGTCTCCGTATGCCAAAGCATTGCAGCAATATAACCTCAGAGTCATTTGGCATCAAGCCTCAAATTTGTTGCTGCTTTATGCGAAAATGGATTCGTCTATCGACACAAAATCCAGAACTTTTTGTTGGCACGGTCTGAAGATGATACGATTCGATTTTGGTGAAAATCAGAAGGTCTAGGAGGAGTTTAAAAAAGTAGATTTTGAAAGAAAATCATAATGGCGGACAGGAAGTTTGGCCAAATACGGCAAAATTGGCATCTATGTTCTCGGCATGACCCAAGGCTTATTTATTCAAAAGTTATTAGCATTTGTACGAAATTTCATTATAACTTTTGACCACAAGGTGGCGCTGCCCCGGAACTGGGTGATGAAGACACATACCGAGTTTCGTAACGAAATAGGTGTTCATAGAATATAGCTTTCTATGACTAAATTCTATATGGCTGACGCCCAAAATGGCCGATATGGGAAAATTGTATACCGTTTGACTCTGCATGCTGTGATTGTGGTTTTTGGCCAAACCAATCAGAAGATATAAGCAAAAATGACCCTTTTGCATATCTTCTGACCACTAGATAGCACTGCACCAAAAATATGCCGGTACCCTGAGGTCATGGTTGTCATAACACACACCAAGTTTGGTCAGAATTCACTAAAGCGTTGCGGAGATATAGCCTCATGTTCATTTTGGCATGCTCTTTGTCTAATTCACTTGCTCGTTATTCGAGAACAGTTTGACGAATCAACTTGAATTTCACAACGTGGTCTGAAGATGATCTGGTTAAATTTTAGTGAAAATCAGAGCAACGAAAAAGTATGTTTTTCGCAAAAATGTTGGCAAAATTTTTATGATGGAAAATGATGCCATAGGGTGCAATCGAATCGTCTTGACCCGAGGGTTCTAGCTGGCGCTCCTGCTTTGAATCCGCTAAACCATTTTGGACCAGGACCAAACCAGCAATGATGGTCAAAAATCTGCTTGACCAACTTAAACTCATATGATCTGTTTTTTCCAGTTGGTAACGGTGTGGAAAGGCGGTAACGGTTGTGACAGCACAAACTGTCAGGTTTTAAAAGCATGTATCATTGATTTGAGGAAGGTACATTAATATGTCTCCTTAAACATTTAGTGATTGATTATGTATCACCATAAATTATGCCATATGTCATCACTCTTTAAACGTCGTTTAAATTATCAGTGCTTTGTGCAGTGAATTTAACTCCCATCTTATCTTGCATTGACTGAAGGATCTACACTTGAAGTGTTTAACCAAACACACAGGAGGTCTGGTTAGTTTTGGATTCAGCTGTTCTGGTTGACTCCATTTAAACTCATAATAGATGATCTTGCAGACCGCTATAAAATATGTATCTCTGCTTGTGCGACTCATGCAACATTTACAGGCTGGGAAAGATGACTAGCGATTCTCAGTGTGACTCCTCCTCCCTGAACTGGGTCATGTCATGGCTGGCAGTTTTCTCCTTTAGGCCCTTCTTAGACAGCACATGACATGACTGGAGCTCAAACTGCTTTCTAATTTGGACAGACGCCATGTTAAGATTCCACAAAACTCAATATGAATATTTCATGAGAGGAAAAAGAGGGCGGTCAACCTAATTCTATTTTTTTGGTGAAAGATGATGGAACGGAAGGTCATTCTCAGTAAACGGTGCCACTTGAGTTTGTAATGCCTTATTCTGCATGGCCATATTCTACATCCCTTAATCCTAAACTTAACAACTATTAATACGTAGTAAATTAGGAGTTTACTGAGAAAAAAGTCGTAGTTAATAGTGAGAATTGGACCCTAATCTAAGTGTGTCTTTAGTACTTACTGTGGATATAATATAGCCTGATGTCGTCATACTCAATTCTAGTCAGAATATGAGTCTGGTACCGCTCCATTGGGCTGTGATTATGGGGTGTGTTTCAACCGAGCCAGGAAAGACCTCAGTTGGTTAGACCTATGACCAATCAGAGCAACCGAGTGACGTATGTTGAGTGACTTATAGTTATCAGCAGAACTCAACTGCACACACGCTGGAAGAAGTAGAAGAAGAAGATAAACAAGGAGCCAGGGTAATTGCATATCTTGTAGACAACAGTGAATTTCAATAAACGAATTTCAATTTATTTTTTGTAATTAAACTTTACATTGTATTTTCTAATTGAAATGTAATAGGACTTTATAGGTACATGCCAATTTCTTGATATTCCAAACATTTATAAATAGTATAATTAACATTTTTATATGTTTATTCTGCATTATACACACTAAAACGAGTTCATCTTGTTTATTATATATAAGTAACAGTGGTATATATCACACAGCGGGGAGCACTTCCTGATGATAATAATGTGTACGGCTAGGGGAGGGAAGCCTATTTATTTCCCCTCACTGAGGTGGGCCTTTGCTTGGGTTATAAGCTACAACCTTTCTGTTTACTGCTGCTCAAAGCCATGCTGCTGTGAGGTTGGTCTCTTTGTTTTCATTCCAGACCTTCCCAACCCCAGATTTATCTCCTCATATCCAGCTTTAACGGCATCGGTAAATCGCGCTCAGCAAGACTCGCTCTCCACAGGCCTAAAAACCCTGTCGTAGAATGGAGGGAGCTGTTTGTCCGAGAGCCTGTAAATTTCTGGAGCTTTTTAAAGAGCCGCCTGCCGCCTCTAAGACCCAATAAAGACAGGTATCCAGAGAGTCGACTGAACCATGAATGGGCTTCAGCCCAGCGGGGAAGAGGAGACCTTATACCTTCTCAAATTCTTCTCTTGGTTTGAGTAAATGAAGTTGGGGGCCGCTTCATGGGACACTAGGGGCCTTAAGGGGGCCCTGATTTGAAGTGGTTACTTTTCTCTGCAGGATTGTACCCTCGCTATGGCATTGTGTGGAATCTGCTATGTCTACATCAATCTGGATATATTTGTTTTTTAAAGCGTTCTCCGTCCACACTACAGCGTTTTCAGTCGCTGAAACATTATTAGTAAAATATATCAGCTGTTACTCGTCGCACTCCTTCGCCATTCCATGTGTCTAAAACGCAATTCCTCTTGTTTTCCCGCAGGACAGCAATTGTGGGTACATTTTGTCATATTTGCGAGAATGTAATAAGATGATTGTACGAATTAACATTTATCTAGAGCAATGTGAATAGCACATACCAATAAGGGTGTGAACCTACACTGGTCTCACGGTTCGGTTCGATTACGATAATCATGTCATCGGTTCGGTTCAATTCCATATCACGATGCACTGCATCCTCATCTATACAGTTTTGTCAATAAATGCAAGCAGTCAGATATATGAACAACCTTTAATTTGACCTGCTCAAAGAAAACACGTTTCTTAAATGTATCAAACTAAACTCAAGTCTGGGCACAGAAGACAACGGGAGCATTTTTTATTAGAAATACACAAAAGGAAATACTAAAAGCCACTTTAAGAGGTCGCCTTAAAGTCAAAACTAAAGTCTAAATCCATCTGGCTGTTGAAACCACACATACTCAGCCGAACAATGCTAACAAAATAAACGTGTGAGAGTTTGTTATAGGCTATATGATGTTATAACCAGATATCCGCAGCACGCATCGGCACAGACGAGTATCTCTTCATTAAGACAACGCACAAACTACCGCAAATTTAACCGAGAGTAAAGTCGCAGGTGCTCAACACACAATCATCTTCATTAAAAGTAAAGAAACTGAATGATCTGACCGGTGCTGTGGCCGCGCTCACTCATACTGCGGTCTTTGATTTTGAAACGCAGCTCATATCTGTTGTTTTGGGTGGCGTGAACTCCAACAAATCTGCATATAGTGCGGGAATTGAAGATTGGATTTATATCCGTTTTGCGGAGATACATTTATGCGTCCAAGTGTAAATGAAATCGTTTTGATAAATCAGATAGCTTTACACACAGCGTGTGTGTGTTCTCCAGGTCGTGCTTACCAGGATGTTCATACAAGCTGAAATGTGCCCAGATGTCGACTTTTAAAGTAGTTGGAGCATTTTTAATTACTCTCACTTGCGTCTCGGCTCTGCCATCGTATGCTATCTCGAAAATACACGTGCATGACAAAAGACGTCAGAAAAGAATCAGTACATTATAACCGGTTATGGTCTATTACTGAACCGATACCGAATCGTCCGCGTCTGCATCACAATGCATTGAAGAAACTATTAATTTCGGCACCCCTACATACCAATATAGACATAGTTTATCAGTAGTTATGCGTCAAATGACTAAACTTGTCATAGTTTTCAAATACCTCAATTTTCCCAGTCATGCAAAACGGGGATTTATCTACTTGGGAAAAGCGTCTTCAAAAAGCATTTTCGCAGGACAAAATCGCGTTCTTAGTGTGGGACGAATAGCCATTAGGGATGCACCGATATTAACTTTTTGGCCGAAACCGATAACCGATAATTCTTCATATTTGAAAGCCGATAGCCGATATTTTGGACGATAAATCTAAATCCAGATTTTTATATATTTTTTGAGAGCCTGATTCAAAAATAAAAAAGTCTCAGCATTAAAATCCATGTCCCATGCACACAATTATAATATTCTCATTATATTTTTATGTTGCCTATAACACTTTATTTTATAACACTTCTATTAACTAGTTAGCGTGCATATTTCTAGGATACTGGCTGTTTATTAGTACTTATAAAGCACATATTCATCCATTATTCTTCATGACATTATTCTACATCCCTTAATTAAGTTTAATTAAATTAGTAAATTAGAAGTTTATTGAGGCAAAAGTCGTAGTTAATAGTGAATATGTGTTCCCCATACTAAAGTGTTACAGACGTATTTTCCCTTTTGAAGTGATTTCAATCATATTTCAAGCGATTCAAAGCCATCATGGTGAACAGTGCGCATCTGAAGTGTCTCAGCTGAAGGAAATATTATTTATCAGCTTTAATATATCGGACAAATCTTCTATCGGGCTGAAACGATAACATTAAAAATGTACATATATCGGCGGATACCGATATGGTTGCTGATGTATAGTGCATCCCTAATAGCCGAAACCGATGCGTTTTCAAATGTGTGCCTTAGTTGGACGTTCTCATCATCCAATCGATTGTTTGTTTTCTTGTGCCTCAGCGCTGTAACGGCCGTGTTAGATTAGCGATCTGGTGATGTGCTGTTAAACAGTGGACAAACTGTGGCAGAGCTGTCCTGTCCAGTGAAATCACACAAGAGTCTGGCCAATAAACTCTAATGACTCTGTCAATCCCCATCTCCAGTGTGTTCGTGTGTACTGAGATTAATGCCTGGGTCAGGCCACCAGGACGGGACGTGTGTGCATGTGTGTTTGTGCACATTGAGTGTGTGTGTGTGTGTGTGTGCGGTCCAGTCTTACAGCACAGGTTCCCATGTATCATCCACACCAGTGTAATGAATCACTCAGTAAATGTTGCTCTTGGACTTGCTGGCGGGAAAGGACGAAACAGAGGAAGAATATAACAGCAGGGAGGATTCCCACTGCCACCAAAACACACAGCCTGAACCGTACTCGTAACTATGAGTATTTGCTTTACCGGACCTTTCTGAAAAGACCAGTTTAAACCAGCAAGAACTCCCAGACCGGTCCAAGCTGGTTTATGCTGGTTAGTGCTGGAAATTTCAGCATCATTACTCTAGACTTCAGTGTCACATGATCCTTCAGAAATCATAATAATATCATGATTTGCTGCTCAAGAAGCATTTATTATTCTCGATGTTGAAAAGAGTTGAGCTGCTTCGTATTTCTGTGGAAAGCGTGATCATTTTTTTTTATTGAGAATTCTTTGATGAACTGAAATGTAAAAATAACAATTAGTTTTTTGGAACAATATATACTGTCAATTTATGGCATAGCTCTGTATGAAAGTAAGAATTTCTAATAAATATATATGTATACATATATACAGTACTGTGCAAAAGTCTTATGCTCGCTAGGATTTTTACACACAGAAAGTGTGTTTAAGCCAGTTATTTATATCTTTTGCTGTAGCTGTATCAGTTTACATTTATAAATGAATTGCCATTAATTTTAATAATCCAGTGAGATTTTTGTATGCATAAAGAGTCTGACAATAGTGTCTCTGCTCCACATGGAGATCTGATCTCATCTTCATCGAGTCCGTCTGTGATTACATGAAGAAACTGAGACAGACTAAATCCAGAAGAACTGAGGAACGTCTCCCAGACACTTGAGGAACCCTTCCGGCAGAACTACAGGAACAGGTGTAGGAAGAGATGCAGGTGACACAAGCCGTTTCAAACGCAAAGGGTGCTCACCCCAAATATCCATCTGATTTAGAAGTTCATTCATAAATAAAAATAAAAGCTATTCATGTTATTATTTCTGACAGCATTCTCACTTTAAAGCATTCTGACGAGTGCCTAAACTTTTCCCAGTACTGTAGTTCTGCGGGAAGGTTTCCTGAAGTGTCCGGGAGACGTCGCCTCAGTTCTTCTGGATTGAGTCCGTCTCAGTTTCTTCATGTAATCACAGACGGACTCGATGATGCTGAGATCACACCGGCTGCATAAAAAAAAAAACACTGGATTATTACAATTAATTGCAAAAGGAATATTTGGAAATGTAAACTGATATTTCCTACTGACACACTTAGGCAAAATATATAAATAACTGTCTTAAAAACATTTTTCGTGTGAAAATACCAACGTGCCTAAGACTTTTGACCAGTACTGTATATATACAGTATATGAGTAAACCATATAGGCATATGCTGTATAAAGCTTATCTTTTGTGATAAATAATATCATTAGGTAAAAGTTCATAGTTACTGTTGTAATATGGTTATTATTTATCAGTAAATTACCCAAAGGATCAATCAGCTATTCAGAAAAAAATCAATAGATTAACCGAGAGGGAAAATATAATCGTTAGATCATTCGATCATTAATCAGAAAAAGAATCAACATATTTTTTTTTATGCCAGTCCTTTTGTGTGATGTTATTAAAATATTTACTTCTCGGCACTGCTATAGTATACTCATGAGTGTTTAGGAATCCTGATTGGTCAGTCGTGGCATTATGTTGTCATTATGTTGCCTTCTCACATAATAAAATAATCATTTCAGTGCATTAATTTATGTGCTAAATAGATATGTAGTGCATCTGACATGGTCATCCACTGTACACCAGGGTCCGGATCTGCACTGAGGGCTTTTATTTTGCAGTAATGACCAGCTTGCATTATCCCGTAAATATTTTATACTGTAGCCATATAGAAGTGTCTAACTATGCCTGGATTTCGTATTTTCTTGATTTGCTCTGAGATGGAGAAGCACTAGTGCTCATTAGACAGAAAGTTTCCTTTAAGAGTATAAAAGGCTGATTTGGTGTATAGTTTATAAGGGGATCAGAAGCCCACAGCGTGCTCTGTGAAAGCTTTCTGTCTGCTGTTATAAAGCAGAGCCTGTGGAGATGAATGAATGCTGTTCTCTGTTCAGCCGCTGATAGCATCTCTCACTGCATGCTCTTTCACATTAAGAGCGAGCGAGAGCATGGCGTGTCTGTAACGGGCTAATGCCAGACAAAGGATTCCCCATCACGTTTCTCTCCTCGTCTCTCACAAAGGCATGCTCGTGTGTACGAGTCTTTATGTTCACCTGCATGGGTCTCTGTTTTGAGCTTGAGCGGTAATGCGGATGCTAAAGCTGCTCATTCCTTCCTCGCATGCACCGGCAGACGTGTAAAGAGTGCATGCCATACTTAAGTTGAGAGACCTCCTTTAAGAAATGCTCCTTAAAAAGTATGCTAGAGTCTTCTTCTTTGTCACAAGGGAGATATTAAAGAGATCTCATTTGTAATTGTGGACTTAGATACTGCAGACAAATGTGTAAAATGAGCAGTTTCCTTGTCGAATGGGAGATATATTAGGCAGTGTTCAACGGTGTGTGATGAACTGCTTCACTGAGCTCAACTTCACTGCCTTAGGGTTAAAATCACACAGAAGGCTTGAGGAACAACTGCTTTAATATAGAACCGGCTTTAGCATTTATAAAACATAATATAAATACAAAAATAATAAGATAAAATTAAATAAAACAAATAATAACATAATAAAATAATACAATAAAAATAATAAAATACAATAATAAATTAAAATATTAAAATAAATAAATAAATAAAAAAATAAGATAAAATAAAATAGATAAAACATAAAACAAAACAAATTATAATATAATAAAAAACTAATAAAATAAAATAAATAACAAAATACAACAATAAAATATTAATATAAAATAATAACAAATTATAAATATAAAGAAATAAGATAAATAAAATAAAATAATAAATAATAATAAAAAATAAATTACAAAATTCAGTATTAAAATAAAATATATAATAAAATAAAATAAAAAAAAAATAAGATAAAATAATAAAATACAATAATAAGGTAAAATTAAATAAAACGAATAATATAATACAAAAATACATAAATAATAAAATATAAGATAAAGTAAAATAAATCAAATAATAATATAATAAAATAAAACAAGTAATAAGATAATAAAATAAAACAAATAATAATATAATAAAATAATACAAATAAATTGAGTAAATAATAAAATAAAATAAATAGTTCAAGTAAAGTAAAGTTTTGTAGTGTTTCTATCAGAAGTGTCGTATTAAGTCCATGTTCTTTTTTATCTGCCTCTTCACTTTCCAGGCGGTATTTGAAATCTCATTTACTTTTCCCAGCATGAGATGACACTATGGAAAAAGGAGCAAGTTGGCATTAGATGTGAAATACATTTTTCATTTGCAGATCTCGCAGTTATTTACAATACTTCACACATTCTACACAAATTCATAAGATTTGCATTAGCAATGCACACTACTGTTGAAAGGTTTGAACATCATCACGTTTATTTTCCATACTTTTATCCAGCGAGGATGCATTAGTGACAGTAAAGACTATTACAGCGTTACAAAAACACTCTATTTCAAATAAATGCTGTTCTTCGGAACTTTCTATTCCTCAAAGAATCCTGGGGAAAAAGGAATCAGTTTCCACAAAAATATTAAGCTGCACAACTGTTTCCAAAGTTAATAAAGCAGCAAATCAGCCAATCAGAATGATTCTGAAGGATCATGTGACACTGGAGACCTTTTTCACTCAATTATAATTAATTAATTAACTGCACCAGACCAGTATATTAATAATAATAACCAGCGATATTTACATACAGTATGCAGGTTTGCACTTCTTATTTAGAACACATAAAGTGTTAAGTCCTTGTATAATGTATAAGTAAAACGCAGGGACATGATAATTTCATGATAATTATGAATCATAAGCAGTGTAAATACACCCGGTCCTACAGTAATATAGAGTAATCGTCGCTGTGCCAGAGCTGAGGTGCAGAGAAAACTGTGACTTAATAGTCTGTCAGCAGCACTTCCTGTTTCCAGACGAGGCTCCTGGCGGGTCCGGCGCTCGAGGGACGCATGGGAACCGCAGGAAGTGTGAACACTTGTGTGTGTTTACAGATGTTTGAGGGTGAATATGCCCTTGGGTTTCAGATTTCTTTCACCTCTAAAGAGCTGCTTATTGGACTTGAAACTCTGAGTATGAGAAGGAAGATAATTAACCGTTTTAAGTGAACATGCAATTAAAACAGACCATAATTATTTCAAAAGCTATGTTTACCAAAGTGAACACCATGTCATATTGACTATGGACACGTTCTGTTCACGCCATTTGGTTTTCATTAAGTCAAATCATTATACAAATTAGAAGATCAAGGATCAAACATCAGGGCTAACCTGTACATGATAATGAATTTATTAGGGATGCACCGATGTATCAGCCGATGAAAGCTCCCAAACCAGAGATGGTCTTATCATTGGGCGATACTGGCGATGGCTCTACCATTGGAGAAAGTGCAACGGCTAGCTTGGATCATGTGTGCCTTGATAACCAATCACATTACAGCCTTGATATCATGGAGTTGTGCGACAGTCGATACCATAGAAATGAATGAGATAAACTTAATCATACCTGTCGCACAATTTACTGTTAATTATATGTGTATTGTATTATTTTCCTTAAAGGAACACTCCACCGTTTTTAGAAATAGTGCTTATTCAACTTCTTTCCTACATTTAGATATGTGGGAAAATCCATTTCTGTCTCAGTGCATGCATTGTTTTAGTTTGGCAGGGTCGCCGCTAGCTTAGCTTAGCATAATGAATGGAATCCTATGTTGCCAGCTAGCATGTCCCAAATAAAAGTGATCCAAAAAAAAAAAAACACCTAATTACTTCTTGTGGCCTGCGTATTCACAACGAGTACAAATAGTGATGCAGATTAAGACTAGGCGATTTCCTAGGCAGATATTAACTTGGGACTATATTATAGGGAAGCACAGGCGAAGGTAATTCTCCTGTGCTTTCCCGGACATGCTAGCTGGCAACATAGGATTCCATTCATTATGCTAAGCTAAGCTAGTGGCGACCCTGCCAAACTAAAACAATGCATGCACTTAGACAAAAATGCATTTGCCCACATATCTAAATGTAGGAAAGATGTTGAATAAGCCCTATTTATAAAAACAGTGGAGTGTTCCTTTAAGAAAATCAAAAATATTGGCAGATATCATTCTGAATAACCGGTGGAGAAATGCAGTATCGGTGCATGTCTAGAGTTTATCGTCATTCTTCTAACTCCTTCCTCTCCGTCTCTGTTTTCAGGCATACCGCGGTACCTCAGTCAGCCGGAAGCGGCGTCGGTGCGGGTGGGCGACAGTCATGTGCTGAACTGTGAGGTGAATCCGGATCTGGTGTCTTTCATCCGCTGGGAGCGAAACAAAGAGCCTGTGGAGCTGGACCAGAGAGTGTTGGCGCTGCCCAGCGGTGCTCTCGTCATCAGTAACGCCACTGGGGCGGACGCGGGCCTGTATCGCTGCGTGATCGAGAACGCCGGGCCCACCAAGACCAGTGAGGAGGCGCAGTTACACATCCTGCCCGGTAATCACTACACACTGTCATAGAATCACAAACATAATGTTCTGAATTAAGTTTACATCCATGTTTCTCTGCTCTGATTGGTCAGACGACCCAGTCTGTTGTGATTGGTCTACTCTGCTCTGATTGGTCAGACGACCCAGTCTGTTGTGATTGGTCTACTCTGCTCTGATTGGTCCGATTGGTCTACTCTGCTCTGATTGGTCAGATGAGCCAGAGTCATCATCCTTATCCTTTGGAAGTGCATGCAAAGTGGATCTATGATCTTGGAAGCTTTGCTGGCCTTTTACATTCACAGACAGCTCTATCACACTACGAATCTCAAGCATTTATTCATAACCTATTAAATCAAAAGTTCTTTTTTAATTCATTAGAAACATTAATTCAGTCAGGTCTGTCCAAAAAAGTTATATCTTCCTTAAAATAATAAAAGCCCTTAGGGGGAAAAGGCCAATTACCCTGCATTTCTGACAATAAAAATGCAAGACATTGATTCGGATGTGATTTTTCATGCCCTGCTGAAACTCACACAATTGTGGGGAGAGAGTGAGAGTTTTAAAGGAAGCCTTCTGGAGCAGGACGGCCACATGTGGTGTTATCAAAGAGAACAATGTCATTTATGCTAAAGTTAAAGAGGATTGAGCTCCTTTGTGGCAGATACTCAGCAGGCAGATTTATGTTTCCAGGCAGTCATGAGCACCGAGTGAGATATTAGAGAACGTAAATCAGGCCTGAAGCACCGTCGCCTGCTGAGGTTATCACACCAAACATGGAGCAGGAGGCAACATGAGAGAGAAATCAAAACTCCTTTTGAATTTCTTCTTCCCTCGCTGAGATAAATAAACGATGAGTATGAAAGAGAACATTTTTAAAAGCTTAAGCCTGAAAGGTTAAGTGTATACAGTTAATGTTTAAAAATAACAAAAGTAGTTTGTAGAAGCTTCCCAAGGAGACGCACTTTTAAAACATTTGTTTGTTTGAGTGTCCTGGCTCAACCAATAGCGTGAGTTTGGGGTGGGGACTACCTGTTTGTCCGACCAATGGCAGCCAGAAGGAAGACAGATTCTTTATCTTATTCAGCGTTTTTGTCTGGTCTTCCAGTGAAAATATTTAAACATCCGTGAACACAATATACATTTGCTTATTACACGGCTCACGGCGCATTCCAGCGGTATGTTATTCCCAGAAAACAATCACCAAAGTGAATAACACTTTCTAAAACTTTATAAAGTAACGTTTTGGCCGATCACCTTCCATATTGAATCTATGGGAAAAGTGTTGAAAGTGCCTCTGCAGTTGAAAAGTTACGGTCGTCAGACGTTGCGTAAGCATTTTGAACTGCGAAAAGGCACTTTCAACACTTTTTCCACGAAAGGCGATCAGCTGAAACTTTACTTTATAAAGGTTTAAATATGGATATTTTTCGAACACAAATGCATCAATTCTCTTCAGAAGGCCTTTATTAATCCCCGGAGCCGTGTGGAGCACGTTATTTGACGGAGAGCTGCATTTTATTATGGACTTAAAAACAGAGCTACAACTACTGCCATTATAAACCTTGGAAGAGCCAGGACTTTATAAATATAACTCTGATTTTATTCATCTGAAAGAAGAATCTCATAAACACCTGGGATGACTTTAGGGTGAGTAAATCATGGGATAATTTTCATTTTTGGATGAACTAACCGTTTCAGCATTAATTTCAACATGTATGTAAAAAACAAATCTTTTCAGCAATAGATAAAAGCTAAAAGCTTAAAGGTTTTTCTTCACGGAAGCTTGCAAATATTTGAACTCAAGACAATATTTTATGTCTAATTTACAGGTAGCCGTGTAATAAGCGGGATAATGTACATCCAGCCGGTTGTTATCGCAGAATAAACCCCGACAGAGTCATCAGGACCCCGACCCCGAATTGTCTGAAGAGAATATATCCTGATTTGTGCTTTTCTGACATTTTTTCTTAGCCACTTTTTAAGCCAAAAACAGCCTAAATTGTTTTAAATTCGCACTTAAAGAGACAGTCCACTCATGTACTCGCCTTCATGTGGTTGCAAACCTCCATGACGTACTTTCTTCTGTACCAAATGTTGGGGAACCAAATAATATTGGACCCCATTGACTTCCATTCTATGAGACATTTCTCAACATATCTGTGTTGTTCGACATATGTACATTTTGGAATGACTTGAGGGTGAGAAATAAATAACAGATACATTTTTCACTTTAATTAGGAAAAAAGGTTTCCCAAAAAAGCAAGAAACATAAATTTAACATCACTATGAAACCGAAGTTACAATAGTCTTCCCTATTGTGATGTATATCCGAGTGAAGCGGCTTCACAAACAAGAACAAATGTAGGGCGGGGCTTGATTTAGTCCGTGGGGATTAATTGGATGGTTGTGGTTTGCTATTGGCCGATCTCATGTGAGTGACAGGTTGCCCCACCCTCATCATCAGAGAAGAGCTGCAAGAATGAGGGAAATTATTTTAATTCAAGATTACGAGGCACATGAATTTAAAACAATGATGTGCATGGATACATTATTTATAATAAACACTGGAGTATTCCATAAAAAAATAACAATCTTTAATTTTGATTTCATGGTGACTTTAATAGTGAACAAATTTTGGGTGTGATGCATTACTAAGTAATTAATTACTGTAATTAATTTAATTCATTTTCTCTTGAAAAGCTAAAGTTAAGGGATTACTCTTAATCTTTCTGTGCTTTAATTATAGTTACTGTACCTCGTGATGTCATTGCATTAAATACTGTATAGACTATAGAACAAATCTATATAAAACATCAACATTTAAGGTCTGTTAAAATGTATGTTTTTAATGTAACCTTCTTCCTTTAAATATAGGGAGAATCATAATTTATGCAATTTTATATTACTTACGGAAATAATTAAAAGAGCAGCTTCAATTTATATGGGATTTAGAAAGTAATTATTAATCAGTAATACATTTTAGATAGATTAATTAGTACAGTAATCTAATTACTCTGTGGAAGATGTAGTTAGTAGCTAGTAATGAATTTCTTTTTTTACAGTAGCTTACCCGACACAGTGTCACGGTTGGTTTTGGGATTTGGTTCACGTTTATGTTTTCATGTCTTTTATTTTGTCATTTTGCCTCAGTCATGTTTCCTGGTTCTTGTCATGTGACCTCCTTGCCCTTATGTGATCATGTGCTTACCTGGGGAACGTTCAAGCTCAAACCGGTGCACAACGTTTTGCTGCGGTTTCCGGGTTGAGCGTCATGTTTCCTGGAAACGGTGTGCAACGGGTTTGAGATACGTTTTCTCTTGTTTGGTGGGGGTGTCAAAAATGTCAGCCCAATCAGCAGCAACCGTGCGTTGTTAAAGAGACAGCTCGCACAGTGGGTCCAAGTAAAGTCGTTTACAAATGTGTGCGCTGCAGCTCGGTATATGCAATAATTGAAGATATTAGAAGACATGTTTGTCTTTTCATCCTGAAATGCGAGGCAAATGTTGGATCACAATAATTAGGAACCTCAGTTCCCTTCACAAATCCCTTCACTCTTTTATTCTGGACAGCAAGGGCAGTGACTGTAACATCGAGCGTGTTTTGCAGTATTCATACCAATTTCATCAGGCTCGGAAAATTATTCAAAAAGAACACAGAGAATGGCCTTCTCAGCTGCCATAGTTGCAACTCCTGAGTCATCAGAACAGGGCGTTCAACGCACCACCGTTTCCGTTTAAAAACGTTTTGTAACGTTTTGTCGGGGCTGAAGGCATGGATGGGTATATGTGTCTTGTTCTGATTGGTTCCCTTCTCTATGTGTCATGTTCTCATTGCTTGGTCTAGTCATGTGTCCATAGTTCTCATTGGCTCATTGTCTTGTCATGTGGTTGAGTTCTGGCTGTTCATTAGTTGTCATAGTCTTGTGTTCTCCTAGTCTCTGTATATATAGTCCTCATGTTTGCCTTGTCAGTTTGTCGAGTATTGTTTCCTGCGAACCGCTGTTGGTGAGTTGGCAATAAAACTGCACTTGGGTTCATTTACACTCGCCTCCAGTGGATCTCTATGTTACACACCGATAGTGAAATACAGTATATTATCTGAAAAAAGCTTTTTGATATTGTATAGAATTTTGCTTCTCATGTATATTATTTTTGTCTTTTTTATTTTTATTCTATTCTATTCTATTCTCTTTTTCTTTTTTTGTGGCTGTGTCGAATGAGGCATATGTGCAGACACTGACTGCCTTCACTCTCTGTCTGGTGCAGAATCCGAAGAGGAGAGGATGCTGGAGTTTCTCCTGGAGCCTCAACACGTGTCTAAAGTCGTCGGGGAGAGCGTGCTGCTCCCATGTGTGGTGACGGGATATCCCACAGCCGCCGTCACATGGATGCACAAAGACCAGCTCATTGAGGACAGGTAGGGATTTGAATCTCTGTTTGCATCATCAGACCTCATTTTTGTCTTCACAGATCTCTGAGGTGGGTGGATGGATACTCTGCTATTAATAGACCCGGAGTCCTGTGCTCTAAATCAGACAGTGATTTCCACTAACAGGTCATTGATTCCTCGGTGTGTTGCTGCCAGTGTGACGAACATGAGCTTTGAGTCCCGCTGTGGCAGCAGTGTCCACTTTTAGGTATCGCTCTCCGTGTATGTCCACTGTTCTGCTGGCATACAGCCCCGTCCCAGCTGCCCGAGTAAATAATTAGAGTGACGGCGCCCGCCTGAGAGGTGTAAATGCCAGTCAAGACTGCAAGCGTCTGCACCACACACACACAGTCTCTCTCACACCTCTCTCATGAGAAACACTGCCAGGCTGTTCACAGATTAGACCCGGGAAGCCACTTTTCCATGCTTCATTCTGATCAGCTGCCGGGTGTCCGAAAGGCACGTGTGATCCAGAGATTGTCGTCAGCCGATGAGCTCAACGACTAAAAAGAACTAAAAAGATCTTGATACCAACAGGGTTTCCACAGCAAACCTGGAAATATATGGGAATTTTTTAAGTCTGGAAAATTAATTCAAATAAAGAATTTCATATTTTTCACTATTGTCTAAATTAATTAAAAATAAAACTCTGAAAGCTAAAATCATGAAAGTTTTAAATGCTACAAGTGAATCTGGGCATTATACATTAAAGCTGCAGTCCGTAAGTTTTTCCTCTTTGTCGCCATCTCTGTTCGAAACCTGTAATTAGAGTTATTTGTTGAATCATCATCTTTACGCGTGTTGTGCATTGGCACGGCTAAATTGCGCTTCAAAACACATATAAAGGTATTTTCAAACCTGAGACCATTTGAAACCTGTCCTTCCACAAACACTTTAAAGGTTCAAATTAAATCCAATCGCTTTATGTGATGAACAGATTTAATTGGTCAACAGCGCATCAAACGTGCTTGCTTGACACGTGAGAACCAATAAACAGTCAAAGTTTTGATGACTTTCAATGGAGAGACAGAGATCTCAGGTTTCAATAAAAATATCTTCATTTGTGTTTCAGTGATGAGTGAAAGTCTTGTGTTTGGAATGCAATGATGGTCAATAAATGACTGAATTTTCATTTCTGGGTGAACTATCCCTTTAAATTATTCACATTTTTAAATATTAAGCTTAAGTGATTGCTTAATAATGGAGTTAATAAGTTGATCTACATGCATAAATAGGGGAAATGGGCATGCGCAATTAAAGAACGACTGGAAAAGGCAAAGAAAACCAAAAGGTGTAGAAAAGTTTTATACTTTTAGTGCATTTCTCCATGTAAACTTCTCACAAATTGATTATAAACTAGATTTGTGAGTGGTGCTTTCCATGCTTTGCAAAGCAAAAGAGAAAAGAAAGAAGTCCACTTTCTATGATATTCTTTTGCCTCGATAGGAGATGTTGTTCCTTTAATGCCGCTGATTGCTTAGAAAAATATCACACTTCACCTTAATAAAAAACTCAGTTTGTGGTATCATACTTTTCTGTAGCACAAAAAGTGCAGAACGAGTATAATGTTCTTAGTTTAGTGGTTTGCTCAAATCCCTCACCATTAACATGAGCAATTTTAATAGTGTTGCTTTCCTTAGTAAACACCACTAATAATTGCCTTTCAGTAAGTTTGTCATAACAATAATTACCACATGCATTGGCTTGACTGGAAGCATCCCCAGAGTTGCCATCTTCACAAGATGACTTCATTAATCAAACTATCTGCTAGTGGAACAAGGGCTGGGGTAATTTTAACACCGAATGCATTCTCAAACTTAGATGACTGAAAAATATGTGTTTCCTCTTGAAAATTAAAAAGTGCCTATGAGATTAGACAGGGTTGGACTGTCAGTGCGTAATTGGGAATGTTGAATGGAAGAGCATTGGGGAATATTTGTGAGAACGTTCGTATTATCAGACGAGGCATTCAAGCCTCTTCTTGACACATCTGAGTTTATGAAAACGCTTTGCGCGCAGCTCACCACCTATAGGGATTAACCGCGGTAAACGGACGAGTGAGGGAGGCAGAACAAGAGAGAGAAGAGAGATGAAAGGGTACAGTGAGAGGGACTGTTGATTGTCTCATATTGGGGTCCGTATTAAGTGTGACTTCAATCCTCCGAACCTTAAGACACAATTTAAACGTCCTACAAAACGTGTTCACGGTCCCTTTGATCATTCTGCGCAATATGCATCTCCAATTATTTCCATAGTACAGAAGCATTCAGTTTTTAATTTTTTATGATGTAAACTGTTCAACACGTAAAATGAACTCTAATACTGAACAATGTATTTAGGCCATTTGTATAGTTTACCTTATGAATTGATTGTCCTGATGAAAAATCAGTGTCATTTAATATTGTTTTTGGGGTTGTTCTATAATTTCAGGTACATTTTGTCATTTGTCATCAAGTCATTTTTTTCTGATTTAAAAATATTTTTTTTTATTATTTTAATCATTCGTTACTCATTGTCAAGGATCACAAGATGTAACAAGCCATAACAATATAATATTTTCTATATAAGTGTCTTATATAGCTGAAAATCATGATTTCTTTTCGTCCTATTTTTTCGTCCTATTTTTTTCCATCATGTGTCATTGTGTGATCAAAATATTTTGTTTTACTTTTCTTTTGGTAATATTAATTTATTTTATTTATAAAAGCCCTAAATACTCATATTCCTAATTCTACAACATTAAATTGTTACCGTGTCATACTTTGCCATTAAATTGGTGGAATTATCTCCCACAGCTATGTGAGATACAGGAAATGATGTCACTTTTCCTCACTGATAAGATCTGAAGCTCTGAACGGTGTGTGTGCTCTCTGAGAAAATATTCAGATATTCAGATAGAGTTGTTTTGTAAAATATCAAAATTGTTCCCACAATATCAAAAGGAAGACAGAGTTTATCTCTGATCACACAGTGGGAAAAGTATTTTAATCATATTATCATTTATGCTAGCATGTGAAGTTTTTGCCTAATAAAGGTTAAAAATGGTCAATCCTGTTAGCATTAACCTCTGTTACCCAGGTGGAGTAACAGTGTTGACAGTAACAGTTGACTAACAATACTATAAAGAAGAAAAAAGTAAAAAAGGAAGTAATGTGTTTGGCAAACACTGAATTATTAAAATTGAATATTTTTTCAATAAGATACTGATACTGACAACTTTTTTTTAAATTCAAAATGCATCTCCCATCATACCATCACTCTCACAGGGCAGCTGATCCATCGATCCCTGAGGCGTTGTTATCCACACCATTTCAGCGAAACCACTGATCAACCAACTAGCCATTCATCCTGTCCCCTTGTTCCCCTTCACTCGATTCTCTGGAACCCCATTTAAAATCCAATTTGGGGTTGATCATTGTCTGACACTCTCCCGATCTATAAAAGTTGGGTGAAATTATTGCAGGATGGCCATTGGCGGAGTTGCTTATCAGTGTTAATGGCCTATAATTCCTGCAGCCTTTTGTTCAGGATATGTATTAACAAGATTAAATGGTGTTTTCAGCTCATGCTCTCCCGATATCAAATTTATGCTTTTTGTAATAGAGTCTGGCCGTGTAATGTTCAGCCAGAGGAAGGGAGAAAAGTACACTTTAGCATTTTAAAAACTGTATTTATTACGGAAATGATATGCATTAAAAGATTATACTTAAAGGTGCTGTATGTAAGTTTTCACTCTACTGAAGGCAGTGGCTATTTACACTAAGAGGTTAAACCTGCCTGGTTTAAATGTTTGAAAATGATTAACAGTTCATCAGAAATTTAGAAAACGAATCAAATGTAATCAGTTACATTACTTTAATAAAGTAATTTAAATAGTTACACTACTTGTAACATTTTAAATAGTGTAACAACTTGTAATCTGTAACCTATTGCATTTCCAAAGTAACCAAAGATACACTTTTTACAGAAAAAAAGCTTAAGAAAATGTTGTTATATTGTTTGTAATAAATAAATTGAGGAATACTAAGAAGGTTGATGTCTAACGTTTTAAAAAATGAGGGGGATGTGTCATTAGTAGGGATGTCACAAGTACCGGTACTGTGGTACCAAGTCGGTACTGAAATGATAAAAATGTGACGATACCGGCATTTCTGTAGTACCGGTAATACCAACTCCTGTGGTACCCGCAGCTGCGTTCAGTCGCTTCCGCGGGGCTCCAAACTGTAGCCGAATATATATTAGTGTCTGTGAATATTAAACTGCAAAATACTATTTAAATAATACTCCTGCATGTTCTGCATCTCTGTGTGAATGACGCGCGTGCGCACACACGTGCGACACTCGCTCGCTGTCTTTGATGTAGGCCTAGTCTCTGCCGTGTGTCACTTTATGTGAAAACGCTATATGTTTTCTCTCTATTATAGATTCTAACCGCTCTCCCCTCTCTTTCGAAGCACATAGAGAAGCTACGGTGGCCGACACAGGACAAAGATGTTGTTGTCGGAGACAGCAGAGAGTAGCTAGCGCTCTTTAGAGAAGTTTGTCCATTTAGGGCTACCGTAGAAACACTTCAGTGTAAGGGGACCTGTGGTGTATGGAGATAGAAATGGCTCATTTTAAGGTAATGAAAACATAACGGTTCATTCAAGTGGAAACCTTCCCCAGTTTCTCTTGAAGCCAATACGGAAGTGACCTACAGTGCAGTTCCTCGACTGGCCACTAGGCTCAGAATCCAGAAGGGAGCAGAATCTCATTGAACCCAACTTTACAGCAGAAAAAACATCTTTACAGCCTGGGGCAAATTGTGGTTTTGTTCTATACAGCTAATATTACCCTTCATGACAACTGGTGAGGGGGGTGAATTATTGTATAACTCAGTAGTTTAAATTATATAAAGCCTTAAAGTTCTGCATAATTAAGGGCGTGGCCACTTGGAGTGACAGGTGGATTGCTGTTTGTCTGCTGTCTGTTAGTCATCACGTCACCTCAGCTCCGCCCACTTCCCGCCTCTTTCCCCATTTTCTGTTATCCGGGAGTGACCCATGGTGACACGCTGCTAAGATGGTGACGCCCAGCTCAACCCTGCTTTACGCTTCAAAACGGCTCTTCAGAATCCTATGGGTAACGTCACGCACACTACGTCCATATTTTTTTACAGTCTATGGGTTCATTATGTCAGGCCTTTATACTCCACTGAAAACATAGTTATGTATATTATGTTGCATTTCTCATAAATACTACACACTGCACCTTTAAGTACTGAGTAATATTAATTAATGACGTTCTACTATAGGGTTAGGATTTGGTTTAGGGTTAGTTGCATGCAATTATGCCAAATTTACTATTATTGCTATATTAGTACATGAGTAACCTAATTGTGTTTGAAAAATAAGAATCTAGTTTGTTGTTGTATTTATGTTCTGTTTATCCTAACCCTGACCTTCTACTGTCTGGAGATACAGGGTTTCCTCCCATATGGAACAGAGAAACAACACCATAGTCCATCAGGCCACACAGATGGAGCCTATGGAGCTCCCTTATGTGTGTGTAGGGGAAAAGTGTGTTTCTAATGTCGAAAACCAAACAGTGCTTTATTGACCGTGGAGCATACCAACTGCTCTGATTCCCTGGCACTAGCTGTGTGCCCGTCTCTCAGGATGGGATAGGCGATGATGAGTCTCTGGGCAGAGAGCTGAGAGATAATAACAGGTTCGGAGTCACTCAGGCTTCTTATTGGGAGTGTAACAACAGGCTGGATTCACTGAAGGATAAACACTTAAGACTGGCAAACAGAGCTGGAGGGAGGAAAGCCATTCAGTCTATAAAAGAGGAGCCGAGAAAGAGAGCTTGATATTATTGTTTGGATCCCAAGTAATATCATTTATAGTCTTGTGTTTAAAATCTAGTCCATGTTACAGCTGAAAAAGGCCCAGGACTGAAAAAGGAAGTGGTCGTCGGAATTATGTAAAGTGACTAACCACTCCGTTGTTGTTTTTGTATGTACTTCCGCTCAATTTGGGATTTGGGATACTCCGTCTGGGATTGCGGTATATTCTCTGGTTTTCTCCGGTCAAATTTTAACCGGTCCAGTCCTCAAACAGACGGAGTGGCTGAGAACGATGACGCTGATTTTGTGCATTAGTTTGAGATGACATACGTCACGCCAAAACGTTAGCGATTGGTTATGGCAGATCCAGAGTGGCTCTGGGCAGATCCAATAGTTAAACTTCAACAGAGTACCCACCTTCAAGGAAGTCATCAAGATTTTGGGTCTGGGAACACACCATTGGCAGGGCTCAATCCAAGGGACGGGATAAACGAGTGTCTATCAAAATCGCAATAGGATAGCGCTACAACCAACCAGAGGATGAAGAAGGTGATGGGTTAAGAGAGTTGTCCCAAGCGTTTTCCCTCCAGCGGAGCTATTAAACTTTTGTCGTGTCCGGTCAAGTAGCAGGGAATTCACGCGGAACCGTTGAAACTCTGCCATCATTGTTAAGCCCGCCCACCGTCTCTATATGCAATGTGATTGGCCTGACTAGAGTTTGGTTTTTCAAGCTCGCAAGCCAACAGAGAGTTGCTAGACTACCCTGGCGTGCGCCTTGATTCCTAGGCTAATTTTATACTTATTTGATGGCCAAATCTGTGGATTGTGCATCACAGTTTCTGTAATATTTGATATGTTAATAGTGTGTAACCACAGGATGTAAAGAATGGTTGTATTATAAAAAAAAATATATAGATTTTCTTTCTTTGACATTTTTATGATTGAATTAACCTCTGGTGCTGTTCGGTCATTTTTGACCAGACATTTTTATGTTTTATTGTTTTCAAATGTATTACTTCACCGGAATGGTACGGAACTTGGTAAATGTTTTGGCACTGGCTGTGTGAACACAGAAAAATGTGTTCGAAAGTGGTTACATTTTCCTGACAAAAATGGTAACACTTGTATCAAAAATGAGCGCATTGGAAATGAATGGGAGACACATTTCATCTAGTGGAAGTGATCACACCGAAAGCTCATTTTTTGAGATTTCAACCTCAAATTTTAACTTCTAAACTTGTTTAGATTTGTGGCTTTGATTAAAGTGTAATTTGGAAAATATATATTTCATATAAAAATAAAATTGTTTTGTTTTTGTGCATTTTCTATAACAATAAATCTTTGAACTTCAGCAATAATCTGCCAGGTGTTGTCCAAACTTCAGTCTGTGCTCCAGAGCTTTCAAGCTTTACAGTTTAAGTCGGAAATTGTATTTTCATGTTCTCAAAAAGTGAATAAATGGATTATACTGCATAAATATAATTTTGTGCCATAACATCCCCTACAAATACAAAATATAAAATAAAATAAATTATCAAACTAAAATATAGTGCAATCATTTCATTGACATTTTTGACTGATACGCAAACATTATCAGAGGGTTAAATATCAGCTTTTTTATGAACTCTTTTATGAAATATATAGGAATTTATAGTATAGTGTTTACAGGAAAGTAAACAGCTTGGAGCTTGCTGTTTTTTTGCATGCAATATTTGCATGTAATATGCATCAGATGTTCCCTGAACGGTCCGTGTGTGGGCCGTCTGAGGGTAAAACTACAGTACATCATTTATGACTTTGCTGGAATGGAAAGTGAAGGGTTGGAATGCATTGTGCTGGATGTCTGTTTTATTGTTTGGCAGGACATTGCCGCTGTTGTACAAACCGTGCAGCACTATAGCAGGATTCATTTAGCCAAATGTCCAGCAGCTGTTTGCCACTGGAACATATGAATTTTGTGCCTGCCTCTCTCTCTCTCTCTCTCTCTCTCTCTCTCTCTCTCTCTCTCTCTCTCTCTCTCTCTCTATCTCTCTCTATCTCTCTCCAATTTCCATCTGTGAGTTCCACTGTGTCCCGTCCCTTTAGGAATGACTGTGTCCTCTCCATGCACTCAACAGCTAATGACACATCCACGGCTAAATGCAGCCTCGTCCGCCAGTTCATTCAGACCTCTAATGTGCGTGTATTACGCAGGCTGTGGCTTTGGGCTTATAGTAATGAGCTAATCAAAATATCGGTTAACCGTTGGAAGAACCTGCAAAACAAATAAAGACAGGTATGATGATGGTCCAGCTGGGAAAAACAAACACTCCGACTCATCGTAAAGATGAATCTCTTCATATTGATTTTACACCCTGTTTACTCCTGGTATTAAGATGCGTTTTGGTCGATCGGATCACAAGTAGACGAGGGAGACACATTCCCAATTACACCGTCTCTTTTGTCCACTTTCAACCACTTCTGTCCTGATTTCTTCGAGGGGAGGGTCTATGGGTGGGTAGATGTATGGGCTTTTTCAAATCTTTCAGTCTAATGGAGGAAATAAGCTCACACAATTTACATATGAACGCATCCGGAGACAAAGGACCAGCCGAACGCTGTGAGTGTGTGTTAGACATCAGGAATGGTGTGAGAACATTGTGCTGGTACGTTTTTCATCTTCAAACCAGACTTGGGTCTCCAGCCGACAAAGATTAAATCCCGTCTGGCTAGCGCTCTTCCCATAATGTTCCCGCATTAGGTCAGTAGGCGGAGAGAAGACGGTCTTTTGTGGCTGTTTGAACACATTCGACCACATGAGCGTCTACAAAATTTCATTTTGACGGCACGTCAGACTTTAATTTTCATGCACAGCGCTCACATTCTCAGTCTTCATTAGTTCAAAAGCGTTTGCTTTTATATTATTAGTAACAGAAAGGCAAACAATAGGCTATATTACTTTCTCTTTTACCATCAACATTCAGCAAATACGCATCTATTTCATTAAAACAAATCTCTGAATATCTAATAAACATTTAAGTTCCCAATCCTTGCAGATTGAATCGAATCCAGCTGTGAGAGATTCTGAAGTGTAGCCTGCATGAACGTGTTTCTGTGTGTGATCGGGCGGTCCGTAGACAGGAGAGTTCAGCCTCACTGGAGACGCGATCAACAACTCTTTGAGGGCCCTATCATACACCCTGCACAAGTGTTACCCCAAGTGTTTTTTGCTAGTCTCAGTTTGATGAAGTTATCATTTTCACGTCCTGCACCGCTTTGTTTAAATAGCAAATACATCTGTTCACCCATGGGCAAGTTTGATCACTAGAGAAGTGTTCCGTTTTTCCGTTTGCAAATTCCGACATTGTGCAACTGGCTTTTAAAGGGAATGGGAGATGAGACTCTGATTATCTGGTTTATTGCACATTACGCCCAAAACACACCCATGACTCATTAATAGAATAGGGGCAACCCTTTTAGACCATGCGCCACATGCGCCGACCATTTTTCCTGTCGTTAAACTTGCAAAAGTGGATTCGGACACGCCCTAAGTGCACCTGCCCCGTGAGCTTCAGACCATGCACTTCAATCGTTAAAGTATAGGACCTTAAATCATTGATTTCAAAATATACTGCACAATATTCAGCTGCCCACTTTTGGAGTTACAGTTGTTGAGAGTACACTGAAGATCAAGATATGTTTTATTTATGACAGTCTGATATGTTCATTCAATAGAAATAATGATAAAAGATTGTCACACTAATAAATAAGGTTGGTCACACTTAGATTAGTTGTATTAATTAACTACAACTTTTGCCTCAATAAACCGCTAATTACTCCTAGTTAATAGTTAGTAAGGTAGTTGTTAAGTTTAGGATCAAGGGATGTAGAATAAGGCTATATATGCTTTATAAGGTCTAATAAACATCATTATCCTAGTAATATGCATGATAATAAGACACTATAATTAATAGTGAGAATTGGACTCTAAACTAAAGTGTTACCATAAGGGTTTCTTTCCAATAATTGAATATTTTTTTCTTCATTACAATATCAAGCTTGTATCTCCCTGATTTCATGAGGGTGGAAACCATCTGGTTTTAACTGGATTTTCCAGTAGGGTAACACTCAACCCTTGATGGTGGCATCTGAAGGAATAGTGTCACTACCCTCATTCAAGCCTTGGCACAGCTTTAGTAGCTGCTCTGTTTGGAGTCACAGCCATAGAGCTGAACAGTTAAGGATGGAGACCATGCCAGAACCTTCTGAGCTGTTGACAAGGCAGCCTTTCATCTCGCTCGCTTGTATCTTATGACGGCATCAATCACAGGCTGGCTGCTCTGAGGCAGGTTGGGTCAGCGCCACCGGTAGTTTGGTGTTGGATTTCTGTTGACGGATGCCAGTAGTTTGGCCTCAGAGCCGCACACTGGATATCCATCACCGCATATGCAGCGCTAGCTGTTAGCCCTGACCTGCCTGTAGCTGTGAGCTGCTACACATTAGTTCTGGGTTATTTGAGGCGACGCCACACATAGAACCAAAGCATTACTGCTCCCTAAACACTCCTAATGCACTGATGGTCCTGAATGGAGAACAGTATGCGTCCAACTTACTCAAGTTGAGGGTTTTTAAGGAACACTGTAAGGGGGAGGAGACGGCTCACTTCTTGAAAAATGAATAAGAGGAATTGTGGCATTTAACTCTTTTCCCGCCAGTGTTTTTAGAAAAAAAAAGTTGCCAGCCAGCGCCAACACTTGAATGTGGGCAAGTTTCATAAAAAGCAAAATTTTGAGCAAAAAGCTGTGAAAATCGCATTTTTGTCAAAGACTGTCTGGATCAGATTCAGAACGATCAAAACACAGATGAGTCCATCTACACCCTCAAAGCTTCACAGTCCTGTAGCTCACAGCATTTTTTAACATTAGGAAGTTTTGATTTATATGCGGTTTAATGTTGGTGATTTCGTTATTTCACATATGCATATGATAACATATGATATCGCTTGTTACTGCTGCTTCTTCTCCTCTGTTTTGTTCAGGAGATTCTGTACTATTCTGTACTGTACTATAAGATGCATAATAGCGCCCCCTATGGTACAACAGAAAATACGGAAAGCCGGAACATTATGTCAATGGCGGGACAGCGTTGTCTCATAAATTATGGAAATTTTCAATGGTGGGGAAAGAGTTTATCCTTAAATGCATGACTGTTTCACCAGTTATTCTTACATATTCGGATGGATCTCTACCTGTGGCGATTAAATAAAACTCTCCTGAAATTAGTGTAACAATTACAGAAGAATAAAATAAAATATATTTCGTTATCTTGTAGAGCTCGGAAGGGTTCAGTTTGAGCAGATGTTTTATACCAGGCATCATCACGGTCCTCGTCAGAGCTCATTTCCCAGGACATTCAGCATCTGGCTCATACTCGCGATCTCTCACACATTCTCAAAGCTCATTTTCAACATCTTCTAAATCATTATTTTAATTGCTGACAGCTTCTTCACCAGATCCACCATCAGTGACAGTGACATTTCAAGTTTTGCTGATTATAATGATTATTGTTGTTTTCTGTCTGAGGTATCTATGAGTGAAATGTCACTTCATCAGTGTATCAGACATTGCCACCTTGTGGAATAAAGATGAACTGCACTTATTTTGTCATTATAGATTAATTTATTGTTGTGCAGAAAAAAATATATGCACACTCTTACACACCTTGGGCCGTTAGTGACCCTGTACAATTTCTACAAAAAAAAACTAATGGAAAAACAGGCACTCTTTTATATATTTTTTTCTTTTCTTGTTATATTGTTTATAATTAATTGATTGAGGAATACTAAGAAGGTTAAAAAAATGAATGAGGAGGAGGGTAGTGAATGACGTCCCGGGTCGCTAAAGACCAGAGGTATGCATTTAAGGGTTAATATGTGATGTAAAATAAAATAAAACTACTACATTTTGTCAAATAGCTAGTTAGGGAGCAAATTAAAATGTTCCAGTTATTGATAATTTGTAGTTATTTACAATACATTTGGTAACAGGGCTGAATGGATGATGCTATCGCCACTGCATTATGTCAAATCAATAAAATAGATGAATTATTTACTTATAAGCCATTTTTGTCTTGTATCAAGGACATTTTTGTTTAAACAATTAAAAATACTACTATATATTTTTACATTTATTTTTCACATTTATTCATCGGATCCAGTTCCAAGGAGTCTAAGTGAGCCTTTCAGATAAAATGAACAAGTGAAATCACATGTATTATATTCACACTTCTTTTCACAACTTTTGGTAACAGGGATCAAATATAGTTCATAAATATATTCAGACATGCCTTTTGTGTTCACACGACTAAATGCAAAACACCACAAAGGATCTTGTCAGTAACACTTTGTATCCGTGACTAAGCCCGGAAAGCCTTAAAGTTCTGAAGGCACTTGACTAGAGACACATGCGGAGATCATAAGACACTTGCAGCACTCTTAAAAGAGTGTACGAGTAATAACGTCACAGTCCATGAAAGGAAAACATGTAATGTCTTAGGTGGAAAAGCTCCACCGTGGGCCTACGTGTTTCACTGCGTGTTCCAAAAGGACAAAGACCCCCTTTATGAGACCTGCTGGTTTTCCTTTGGGTTGAGGTATGTGTTATGCTTGAGGTAGGGTGGAGTTTCTTTGAGCACAAGGCTTTTGAGTTACTCTGTCTTCTGCAAGTCCTGTGGTCTGGCGTGTGTTTTGGACACTGTCAGGTTGACTGTTAGCCTTAGACATCCACCAGGGAACTGTTGCAGTTATAGATATTTTGGTACTGGATTTGGTATAGGAATGACTTGCTCTTCTTATAAAAGACATGTCTGAATATATTTATTTATTTACTATTTTTCAAGAGATGGTTCACCCCAAAATAAAAATGACTGAATGATTTACTCCCCCTCATCTCATCCTAGGTGTGTATGACATTCTACTTTCAGACGAATACGATCTGAGTTATATTTAAAAAGTCCTGGCTCTTTCAAGCTTTATAATGGCAGTGAATTGTTGTCTCGTTTATGAAGTCCATAAAAGTGCATCTATCCATCATATAACTGCTCCACACGGCTCCGGGGGTTAATAAAGACCTTCTGAAGCCAAGTGGAACGCTTGTGTAAGATAAATGTCCATATTTAAAACTTTATAGACTAAAATAGCAAACTTCCGTCGGAAAGCCGTACGCAATTCGACTTGCGGTGAAAGAGTAACCCCTGCCACGATGTACAGGAGCATCGCACGCTTTGACGGCTCTCGCGGATAGAGCTGGGCAACTCAAGCCCCTCTTCTCTTAATTTTTCTCATTTTAGACTCTAATTCAAAACCAGTGTTTTATTTTGCTCTATCCTCTGCGCTTCTGCATTAGTCAATATGTATGCGTCAAGAGTTTAAGGGTCAAGGGTTACTCTTTCGCCATAAGTCGATGCGTACAGCAAGCCGGCGTAAGTTAGTCATTTTAGTCTATAAAGTTTTAAATATGGATATTTTCTCACACAAACAAGCCACTTGGCTTCAGAAGGCCTTTATTAACCCCTGGAGCCGTGTGGAGCAGTTATATAAAGGATAGATGCACTTTTAATGGAGCAACAATCAATGTCATTATAATGCTTGGATTAGCCAGGACATTTTTAATATAACTTCGTTATATTACTTTTAGTTTTATTTCGTCTGAAAGAAGAATGTCATATACACCTAGAATGACTTGAGGGTGAGTAAATCATGGACTAATTCATTTTTGGGTGAACTAACCCATTCATCCCTGTTATCAAAAGTTGTCTAAATACAAGACGTTTCTGAATTTATTTACTTACTATATATATATATATATATATATATATATATATATATATATATATGATTTTGCAAGTTCTCCCACTTAGAAATCATGGAGGGGTCTGAAATTGTCATCGTAGGTGCATGTCCACTGTGAGAGACATAATCCAAAAAATAATCCAGAAATCACAATGTATGATTTTTTAACTATTTATTTGTATGATACAGCTGCAAATAAGTTTTTGAACACCTCAGAAAATCAATGTTAATTGTTTGGTACAGTAGCCTTTGTTTGCAATTACTGTACAGAGGTCAAACGTTTCCTGTAGTTTTTCTCCAGGTTTGCACACACTATAGGAGGGATTTTGGCCCACTCCTCCACACAGATCTTCTCTAGATCAGTCAGGTTTTTGGCCTGTCGCTGAGAAACACAGAGTTTGAGCTCCCTCCAAAGATTCTCTATTGGGTTTAGGTCTGGAGACTGGCAAGGCCACGCCAGAAACATGATATGCTTCTTACAGAGCCACTTCTTGGTTATCCTGGCTGTGTGCTTCGGGTCATTGTCATGTTGGAAGACCCAGCCTCGACCCATCTTCAATGCTCTAACTGAGGGAAGGAGATTGTTCCCCAAAATCTCGCAATACATGGCCCTGGTCATCCTCTTCTTAATACAGCGCAGTCGCCCTGTCCCATGTGCAGAAAAACACCCCTAAAGCATGATGCTACCACCCCCATGCTTCACAGTAGGGATGGTGTTCTTGGGATGGTACTCATCATTCTTCTTCCTCTAAACACGTTTAGTGGAAATATGACCAAAAAGTTCTATTTTGGTCTCATCTGACCACATGACTTTCTCCCATGACTCCTCTGGATCATCCAAATGGTCATTGGCAAACTGAAGACAGCCCTGGACATGTGCTGGTTTAAGCAGGGGAACCTTCCTGTGCCATGCATGATTTCAAACCATGACGTCTTAGTGGATTACCAACAGTAATCTTGGAAGCGGTGGTCCCAGGTCTTTTCAGGTCATTGACCAGCTCCTCCCGTGTAGTTCTGGGCTGATTTCTCACTTTTTAAGGATCATTGAGACCCCACGAGGTGAGATCTTGCATGAAGCCCCAGTCCAAGGGAGATTGACAATTATGTTTAGCTTCTTCCATTTTCTAATGATTGCTCCAACAGTGGACCTTTTTCACCAAGCTGCTTGGCTATTTCCTTGGATTCTTACTGATTGTATGGGGTGGACAGGTGTATTTATGCAGCTGACGACCTCAAACAGGTGCATCTAATGTAGGATAATAAATGGAGTGGAGGTGGACATTTTAAAGGCAGACTGACAGGTCTTTGAGGGTCAGAATTCTAGCTGATAGACAGGTGGTCAAATACTTATTTGCAGCTGTATCATACAAATAAATAGTATAAATCATATATTGTGATTTCTGGATTTTTTTTTTATTTTTTAGATAATGTCTCTCACAGTGGACATGCACCTAGGATGACAATTTCAGACCCCTCCATGATTTCCAAGTGGGAGAACTTGCAAAATAGCAGGGCACTTATTTTCCTCACTGTATATATATATATATATATATATATATATATATATATATATATATATATATATATATATATATATATATATATATATATATATATATATATATATATATATATATATATATATATATATATATATATCTTTTTTTTTTTATGTCTCTTAAAATAACCTTGGTAACAGGGTTGAATGGCTGTTCTTGATGAATGCACCCAATAATTTGGATAAAAATTGATGAAATGATTTCTGCAGCAATCCTTTTGCATTTGCTTTGCCCTATTGACAAACTAATCGACATTCAGCTGGGGAGTGGGGTGAATTTTCGGCGCAGGGAACATGCTGTGACGCTGGGAGAGGAATCAATAGTTTAGAGAGAAGAGAGTAGCCACAGCGAGCGGTGGAGTGTATGGCTGCTCTCTGGCCCAGAAAACACAGGGATGGGGAGACTTCTGAACCTCCGCTCAACCCGATCTCTCAGCCATCGATTGGTATTAAACACCAGCGTTCTCACACTGACGATTCTTATTTCTCTGCCTGTCTCAGCTGTGAAGTAACCAGATCCATGAGTTGCATTCAAAAATGTGCTTTTCTAGGACACAACAAGTATGTGCTTTTATTATTATTATTTATTTATTTTTTGGCTTTTTTTTAAGGAACAAATTTAAACAGGCATTTTATACAGTCATTATAAAATTAGACAAAATATATAATAAATGAATACCTGTACAATTTTTGGTAATCGGGATGAAAAATTGTAAACAATAAATATATTCAGAGATACCTTTTGTATTTAGACAACTATTGGTAACAGGGATGAAACATAGTAAAGAAATAACTTCAGAAATGTATTTTGTATAAATAAATCTAATATAATAGTACCTTCTGAGGTGACCTAATAATAGACCCTTTTCACATGTCCGGGTTTCTCAGAAGCAGAAGTCGTCATAGTTGGGTTAACTTTTATAGCGGTGAATGAGAGAATACATTAAATGTATATTTTTTTGTGTCCCCATTTGCTCAAATAGCAAAATAAAAATGACACCATTCGGTTGTTAAGTCTTACGTCACGCGGCAGCGCTTCCGTGTCCAAACGCTCTATATCATACCACAAGAAAAACAACAAACGCTGCTAATATACAGACACAATGTGGTGTAATAATAATAAATAAATAAAATCTTTATCTCCATACCAAAATTCCAGATGGCCAGACAGTGATTCATCTTTTATAAATCGTTAAAATATTAATATCTGTGACGCTGTGAGCACAGAGACTGTTGTGTAGACTGTAAGTATTTAAAATGTTTAACTTTTTAAAATGTTTGACGTTTAATATTAATAAATAGCGCTCATAAACGGGCGTCAATGGCATTCTCAAGTGGAGCAAGTTGAGGCTTGGACCCAGAAACGGCGTTACTTACGTCGCAACGTAAAAAGCGGGTAGTGATTTTACCACTTTCAAAAAGAGGGGAAAAATAGAGTGAGATTGAGAACGGCAGTGAAAAGAGAGAAAGATGTTAATTTTACCGTCACTCCCATAGACGCTGTATTGATGCAAACATAATATAGAGTCGTTCTATATTTAGGGGTACATTTCATGTCAGCCAAAAAGTCAGGAAATCAGTATTCTTTTTTGATCAATAAACTAGGTGGTTGAATAATATATGCCCTTAATGTGCTAAATTAATTATTTGGCGAGCTTAAGCTCTAATGACTTTTTAAATATGTTAAAGAAAATTAACATTTGATTCATTATTTTGTCGACTGTGTTACGGACAAATGCTGTGTCATAAATCCATAGTATGATGAATTTAGTATTATGCATCATCCTTACCTAAGATTTCCATCTCCAGAGATATCCCTATCTATTGTTCTGACAGTTTAGTTCACATTTAAAAGATTTATGATATAAAATCGACACATAACACAGTTGACAAACAAAGTAACACAGTTGACAGGACACAGGAAAAGAGAAAAGAGAAAACTCTCTTTAAAATGATAACTTTCTTTTTATTCAACAAATATAAGTACAAGCAATTAATTAAATTTAAATTGAATTTTCAACCATGTGAATCCTTGTCAACTGTTACAGATGGCAGGTAACACAGTTGACATCTCGGCCATTTTGGGGTCTTGTGCAAAATGCTGGTCTTGGACTAGTTAGTAGTTGACCTTAATTAACTTATGTTTTTATATTTTTTCTCTGCACATTTATAAATATAACGTGACACCAGTTCACCAGAACATGTTGATAACACATTTGACAGTCAATTAATCCACTCTATGTGCAGACAATAATATAAATCATATATTGAAGAGGAAAAGTTATAATTTACCACACTTTCTTCAAATTTACCTCCAAAAAAGGAATGACTTCAGGTGACGTTGGACATGTGACTTTGGAACAAACCATCGCTGATTTATAGGGGGTTTTATAGGGAGTAACACGGTTGACACCGATTTCTCGGACAAAATGTATGATTTAATGTAGATGCATTTTTTAAAACAGCTTTCTCATAATTTAATGATTATTTTGGACAAATATTTATAAGAAATATATTTAGAAACATGCTTTTTAGAGCTAATCTGAAGATCAAAACCTCAAATTTACCAAATCGGACAACACAAAAACAGCAAATTCCAGTATCGAATATGCCATTTATGCAAGATAAAGATAGGTATCTGTTGGATTTTTGTATTAAATGAACAAGAAATGCCCTCCTGGTATAAAAGCAATCATTGCTTGAAGTGAAAAGTTCATTTAAAATTAGTAAAATTGATCATTGGGTCCACGGACATGACATGTACCCCTAATTATAGAATGACTCATAGTACAAAGTATTAGTGTTATAAATGTACATACATTTTTATGATATTGATGACCGTTAAAACACGTCATTTCAAGGGTCTATATTTTCTGAAGATAAAGCTCCTCCCGTCACAAAGAGTCCCTTTTATCCAAAGCATCATGCAGTGAAATGATCACCTGGACAATCCTCCTGAAGCTTCCTGGGGTTGAGTTCCTTGCTCAAGGGCACAATGCTGACCTGTTCATTGTTTCCCCCTGGTTCAAACCAGAGACCTTCTGATTACCAAGCCTGACCTTTAACCGCTGAACCACATCGCCACAGTTTTGAGGCTGCCCTTTCTCTTAGCAATGCTCCCTTTGCAAGATAGATTCCCTTTTGTTGCATGTGAGAAGGGACATTTATACTGCAGTTATTGAATCAGTGTTGGGCTGAGTATACATTTAACTTTCTGAAGGGAGAGTATTGACAGCAGCTTTTATTCTTCTCCGCACAGCACGGGCCGCTTTGAGGTGCTCGGTGGGGGCAGTCTGCAGATCTCCAATCTCACCGAGGAAGACGCTGGTGTGTACAACTGCCTGGCAGACAACGTCAACGGATCCATTGAGGCCCAGACTGAGCTCACACTGAAAGGTAAGCTTAAACCTCACTTATAAAGGACTAGTCAAGTGATCGTAATGTCACACTGTAAAGCTCTTTCCTCTAGTGATGTTCAGAGGAAGTGTAGTTTCTTCTGTAATTCAATTGCACGGTCTGATCACACTTCAGACATGTTTCCAGAAACATATAGGGTTCGCTGTAATTGCTCAGGCTGTAGCTTTTGGGTGGGACTTATAAGTGCATGAGATTTGATTGTGTGATGATGAAAGGGACGCGAGACTGTTCAGACAGGTGTGAAATTACAAAGAATAGAACAGAATCTGGACTGTAGATTTCATGCAGATGTGTGGTGTGTAATGAGCTTTAGCCATCTGTCCGTCTGCTGAGAATTGATCCTACACTGTGGCGAGATGAAAGATGAAAGATACTCTGTTTAAATGTAAGTCTAAACATGTTTCTTGTGCTTTACTTATTTTGATGTGTTGACTAACGTACAAAAGTGCATGCAAGGTATTTGATTATAATTTTAGTATTCTTTGATAATACACTTATTTGAAATATTGGTTACACTTGATTTTACAGGGTCATTGTGACATGTAGTTACTATAGTAATAACAATAAATTATGCATAATTACATGCAACTAACCCTCAACCAAACCCTATAGTAAGTGCTTATAGTTACTTAATATTACTAAGTACTTATGTATAATCACATTGTAACAAAGACAGCTTAATTACAAATATATTTAAATACATTGCATACAATATAGTTTACCGTAAATTGTTGTCAGTACATTCAACAATACATTTGAAACATATTTAAAAGATAACAGAATTTAAATGTACTTAAGTCCTACTTGTGTCAAAAACACTCTTAAATTCGAACTAATTGCAGTTAATATACATTTTATACATTTTCATTTAATTTCAAAGCAATTAAGTGTCAGAAAACATGCATTTTTAAAGTATTTTATTTCCATAATACATATTTTTATGATAAAGTGTACTTTTTTTTCACAAGGACTGGACATAAAAGCACAAATATAAAAGTATAGTAACATTTATGGCTCTATATCAAGTCTTTTAACATCAGTGTCACGTCAAGCAAGTAAACTTGGTACGTTTTGCATAATACTTGCAAAGTGCCAGAAAGGCATCATGTTCACTCACAGGAATTACACTGGGAACACACAACCAGAAGTTAATTTGCCTAGAAGAGTAGATATTGCTGAATAATTCATTTAAGTGCTTTAACACAAAAATATGCGATTCACATTTCTGCTTGTAATCCCTCTGGGGTGCTGGTCTTGTTAACTCCTATTGCAAGTTATTGTAACAGTTTTTTAGCATGCCAGAATTATTTTCTGTGCTAATCAACATAATGCTATTCATAGAACCGGTTGCATTGAATCCAGAACAATATTGTGTTCCTGTTTCAAATGGGAAATAAAACGTTCATGTCTTGTTTGCTCAGATTTTAAATGTCAACCATAGTGAGCACGCTGAGGTGTGAGCGGGTCAGAGCGATCTGGGAACCTCTGCGCTCTCTGTGTTTTTGTTATACTGTCGGTGAAATGCCCAGAATCTTATTAAACTTTGATGGACTGTCTTTTCTGTGCTACACATAGCAAAAGCGAGTAGCTTATAGGTTGCTGTTGTTTCTCAGCTTACTCAGAAATGCAGGGTAGATGAATAGAAACAGGAGTGTGTGTTGAGCTTTGACATTGTCTGTAATATAGCAGGAAACCTGAGACATGCGCATGAATGCAAGTGAGGCGGTGATAAGAGCTGTGTGGTCATTCGAGATGGTTTTATCATCACTATAATCTCCATGTAGAATGTATAGGGAACGTAACCGGTCTGTGACCGTGAAGCAAATGCTCTGGCTTTAGTTTTAGCTTTTCTTCTGTCGTAGCAGCACCATTTCCTCACGATTATAAGTCAACAACAAATCACAATTGAACATGTTTACTTTTTTAATATACACTCCTTTTCTTATTGTGCATGAATCACTATTATTCTAAAATAATATATTCATTAATCAACTTTGACTGACGTCAACTAGGATGTGTGAAAGTGGGAAATAATGTTAAACGATACCAAAAAAGTGTGGTTTTAGGCCACTTTTATAGGTAGTACCTTTCTAAAATCTCGACAATTGTTAATGCAGAAAAGATACTCTGGTGAACGTTAATGCAACGTTAATGCAACATGAGCAGTACTGCACATTTAACTGCAAACTAACTTTCAGATCTGACTCCGTTTTGGTGCAAAACGCCCACTTTTCCCAATCCAGCAAGTTCCTGATAATAAAATCATGTCTTGATGAACCACACTAGGAAGGAAGTACATCAGCTTAAGGAAGTAAAATAGGTTGTGAGTTCTGTTTTGTGTTGACTTTAATATAAAAAATGACTTAGTTTGATGCTGATGCAACATTTTTACAGTCACTAGCCCTGTGTATGTGCTCCTGGGCTTGAGATAGACTGAGTGATTGAAACATGAACCATCTGTCCCGTGTGGAGCTGGCTTGAGCAGGAACCCAGCAGTGTGTGACAAGTGTTTTTCAGCAGGTTGTGTGTGCAGGCCTCAGCACATACTAACAGCCATTCATCACCTTACCTCTGTCAGTTTGGCTCTGATGCTGCAACTTATGTTACATATGCTAGATCCAGATATTCTAGAACATCCAGTAATCTGCATTTTGGCTCAATTTGCCTTTCTGGCTTTAGATGGTGATTTTGAGAATGTATACTGACAATCACAAAAATATTTGTGTTCATGAAAATCCATTATGTTTATTTGCTATTTTTTCCCCCTTTGCTCATTGTGTTTCTCTCTTCACTTACATCCATTGTTGTGTTATTCTAAACATACAACAAGAGGATGGGGACATACCGGAAAAAAAAAAAATATATATATATATATATATATATATATATATATATATATATATATATATATATATCTGACTTGTATGTTCAGCACATCCCACAGATGCTCGATTGGATTGAGATCTGGGGAATTTGGAGGCCAAGTCAACACCTCAAACCATTCCTGGACCATTTTTGCTTTGTGGCAAGGGAATACTGTTTCCATGAAAGGTTGTACATGATCTGCAACAATGCTTAGGTAGGTGGTACGTGTCAAAGTAACATCCACATGGATGGCAGGACCCAAGGTTTCCCAGCAGAAATGCCCAAAGCATCACACTGCCTCCGCCGGCTTGCCTTCTTCCCATAGTGCATCCTGGTGCCATGTGTTCCCCAGGTAAGCCACGCACCCGGCCATCCACGTGATGTAAAAGGAAAACGTGAAATCAGACCAGGCCACCTTCTCTCATTGCTCTGTGGTCCAGTTCTGATGCTCACGTGCCACTGTTGGTGCTTTCAGCGGGGTCAGGGGTCAGCATGGGCACCCTGACTGGTCTATGCCGCCCCATACGCAACAAACTGCGATACACTGTGTATTCTGACACCTTTCTATCAGAACCAGCTTTAACTTCATGTGCAATTTGAGCTCCAGTAGCTCGTCTGTTTGATCGGACCACACGGGCCAGCCTTCGCTCCTCACGTGCATCAATGAGCCTGAGCCGCCCATGACCCTGTCGCCGGTTCTCCACTGTTCCTTCCTTGGAGCACTTTTGATAGATCCTGACCACTGCAGACCGGGATAGTTCACCCATTTTGGAGATGCTCTGATCCAGTCATCTAGCCATCACAATTTGGCCCTTGTCAAACTCGCTCAAATCCTTACGTTTTCCCATTTTTCCTGCTTCTAACACATCAACTTTGAGGACAAAATGTTCACTTGCTGCCTAATATATCCCACCCACTAACAGGAGCCGTGATGAATCAGTTATTCACTTCACCCTCATTATAAGATTTTCTTTTTAAACTAGTCTGAACGACAGATATATTTCATTACTTTATTTATTGGAAACATCACTTAGTCAATATTACTTATGCATTTGTACTTATGCATGATGTGTAATGTTTTTTGTAATGGGATGTGATGTAATGCATGTTATGTGTAATGTGAAATGCTTATTAAATATACTGCATCTGAGGCTTGTGGTTGTGTGGTAGCGAATCGGGCACAGCACAGAGCAACAATCCAATTACATCCCAGCAGACGGGCCTGAATCATTCTGCTGCACATTACCGTGTTATTGAGATGTTCTGTGTCATGTTTATCTTCTCCCAGATCAAATAACCTCATTTACTAATGGCAAGCCTTTGGAGGTTTTGCATTCTCCTCTGGCTATTAGGAGGTACATAATATTTTAGCCACATCCTGGTGTTTAGGGTTAGGAGTCAAAAGCTGCAGATTCTTTTCCTAATCAAATCATGTAGTTTTCCGAAGTGATTAATGGCACTGAAAGACATTTGTACTGTCATTTCTCCAAATAAATAAGTGTGTTTTTGCTTCTCTTCTCAGCTTCCCCACTGTTCCTGAAGAAACCTTCTCGTGTATATGCTCATGAAGCCACAGACATCATCTTCGAGTGTGAGGTCACCGGCTCGCCCGCTCCCACCATCAAATGGGTGAAGAACGGAGATGCCGTCATTCCCAGCGACTATTTCAAGATCATTGTAAGTTGCCAGCTAGCTCTACTTGAGTGAGGAAATACTGTTGACCTTTTGTCATGATAATTTGTGATACAGAATGCACTATAACAGTGAATGCAGATTAATATATCGTCTAGTTGACAGCAATGCTCTTGTTTACAGAAGGAGCAGAACTTGCAGGTGCTGGGACTGGTCAAGTCAGATGAAGGTTTCTATCAGTGTTTAGCTGAGAATGACGCTGGTAATGTGCAGTCGAGTGCTCAGCTCATCATATTGGATCAAGGTACGAGAATGGATATTTCTGAAATGTTTTCCCTTTGTAAACCCTACTGGATAATCCAGTTTAAGGTGGTCTAGCTGGTTTAAATGGCTTCTGGCCTCTCCAGGCTGGTCATTTATGATCAGTAGCTAGTCTAGATAGTTTATCAGTATGAATGCAACTACTATGGTTGAGACTGACGTGGTAGACCTTCTTAATAAAGCTGATCAGAGCTGTCTGACCCGGACCAAATCTGCTGTTATGTTCCTGAAAATCAGCTTGACCATCTTAAGTTGGTATCACCAACATTTTTTGATGTACATCTCATTACAAAAGTGTTCATAACATTTCGTTATAGTCCTAAGGGTGCTCCGATCAGGGTTTTTGGGGCCGATTACAGATCACTGGATGCAGTATTGGCCAATCACGATCACCAAAATAAATAATACTACATGATAAATAGAAGGCTTGGAATAGACCCACTGGGGTAATTTAGCCATTCTTAACAACAATGTAATTTAAGTATAAAAAAATGAAGAGATGAGAAAGTATCATGAATTGACAACTCTTATGTATTGGAAAGCAACATGTCCAACATATTCCTCTCTAATGCTGCGTTCACACCGAACGCGAATAGAGCATCTGGAGCGAATGAATAAACACATATTAACGCACATCTAGACGTGTTTAGAGCGGTGCGAAGGATGCAATTCCGTCTCATTCGCGCGTCTAGTTCGACGCGATTGGTGCTTTTTGTCCATTTACGCATTTGAAGTGAATTAGCGTCTGACTCCCGAGTTGAAAAATCTGAACTTTGGCGTCTGTTCATTCGCGTTAACCAATCAGGAGCCTGCTTTCTGCTGTCACGAGAAGTGACGGATGAGAAACCCAGAGTAATTTAAAAATACTACTGTTATTGTGTCACAATTTACTTTTAAGACTTTTTCAGGCGAGAATGTAGTTGTTTAAAGCGCAAATCTCAGCGCTCGTTCACCCCGGTGAGAGCAGCCTTTCCTCGGCTAGTCCTTCTGACGTCTGCCGCTGGCTCTGATGCCTCTGTAGTGATTAAACATGACATATAATTCGTCTTGTGTTGATCTTTGGTCTCATGAATCTATAATTTGTTGCCTTTCATAACTTTATTTGTTTAGGCTATTTAACTTTACCGTTGTAGCCTACTAGCGCTGACTTTATATTTTTGACCGAATTGTTTGCTTTATTTCTTGTGTAGATTCTTACACATTTTACTTATACTTTTACTCCTGCAGCGCCTTAAACGCGCATACATTTTGCTTCAAGCGCTCGATTTATACGCGCGTCCAATTCGCAGTAGATGCGTGAATGGATTCAAAAAGTTTAAGCGTCCAACTAGACGCGATAGATGCGAATTTGACGCTCTATTCGCATATAGTGTGAACGCAGCATTAGAGGTGATTAAGAACAACTTAGAGCTTAACAAATATAGCATTCCTGTGAAATAGCCTGAATGATAAAATAACAGAAGAGTCTTTATCAACGGAAATTAATCAAAATAACTATAGACTAAGGGCCAGGTTTACTAACAGTTTGCGCCAGCTCAAACCCTCTTTTGGTGTTAAAAAACTGCTGTCAGGATTACTAAAATTAGCGCTGAAAAGGCGTGGACAGGGATATTTTTGAGGCTGACCTTATTGCTAATGCATTTATCGGAGTTTCCCTTTCAGACGCAAAATGTATGGGAGGAGAGTATTTAAATAAATCATGCAAGGTGATTTACTAAGGTTTGCGCATGTCAATTTACTGGTGTTTCGCGCTATTATTTCCCGCCGTCCTAAACCAGATGCTAACGGGTAGATACTTACCCGGTTAGATTGTGCTGGTCATTATGGAAATGATCTGGCTTTGTCTGTGTTCATTAATTTGCGCATCGTCAGTAGATCAGGCACAGAACTGTCCACTCCCCTCTGCGCAATTGAGCTCTCACGCTAATTTGCCCCGTTTATTAAATCTGACCCTAATCCTATTGAATCTAAATTTCTCTTTGTCTTTTTTGTTTGACATTAATGACACAGATGGAATATTAGTCACTTTAAGACCGAATGCACGGATCCAATATACTGTTACACATGTGACTTAGTATTTCCCAGTTGTTTATGTCCACTTAACACATAACCGATTGTGTTTAAGTGTATACTCACCAAGTGGGGCATTTTGACAAATTTCTGTGTATTTTTATCCGTTTAGGCCGCAAACCCGAAGCTCAAGATTGACTTTGTTCGTCCGTGTTCCACTTTTATCTAGGAGCGCGTGCATGCACAGAAAGCCGCGTGGGGAACAGTATCTTAATGCATAATGCAGTTTTAATTACTCTTTTTATTATCAAGCACCTCCTGCAGTTTAGCAACAGTAGACTGTATTTTATGACAATGATCTAGCTGATTTGAACGTTAAGTCTGGGCTTTTAGGGAGGAAAGAAAGCACACCAATGTGAAGGAAAGCACTAAAATCGCACCGCTCTAGTTTCTTGCTGTCATTGCTGTAGGGTTTCTGCAGATTTATTATCCTTATTATCCTTTTCAGACACCTGGTAGAACTGCCAGACCGGTGAATGTAGTGATTACATTTTAGCTGCGCTTTGAAAAATTGTCTCATCAGGGTTTATACAGACCACCGATAAAACTATATAAAGCTATTATCGGCTGATAACGATCGGCACCCGATCAATCGGAGCACCCTTACATAGTGGTCCATTTAGTTTTACAACAATATCACTATTTTAGTGTTCTGTTAAAAAAAAAACCCTAAACATCTCAGAGAAACCGGAGGATTTGACCATGCAGATGATCTTTCTTTAATACTAATTGAAAGTATAGTGGTTGAATGTAGTGTTGGTGTAAGTCAGGTGCATGATGCCATCTGCTGCAGCTTCCTGTCTGGCAGTGCCACCTGCTCAGTGTATGTGTGAGCGCTCACGGCCATGTGTGTGCCAAAACTGGAGTTTAATGTAAAATGTGAGGTTGCAATGGTGTTCTGGATGGTTGCTGGGATATTACTTATCCGGTCAGAAGAGCCAACCACCGAAGTCTCTGATATTCTGGTCCCTAGGTCTGCCAGGCAAAACTGTATAGCATGATTACAGTTATAATATAATATAGGGCTTTAGTAAACTCCCTGTCCTTATGAGCAATAGAAATAGTAATAGCAACTCTAAACATTTTAATCCAACCATCTAGGAGAGCAACACTGAATGCACAGATTTGTTGTCAGATTTTCACTCCTTTTCTGTGAATTTAGTATCTTTCTGAGATGAAGCCAGTGTCTCTCTGAATTCTCTATGGGCCATTGATGTAGTCTTTGCTCCTCTTGTACGAAAATGGCCTGTAAACACTTTATTTTGGCAGACGTGTTCTAGTTAAAGCTGCTAGACGGGTCTGATTGGAGGCTTTTTTTGAAGCCTCACTTCTCGCTGCCATCTGGACTAGCACATGGTGAATAGGAAAACACGGTTGCTTATCTTCACTTATTGTTAGAGCTGATTGCTGAGTTTATTAAGTTACAGACAGGGAGTTTGTGGCACAGACTGTGAAACTTGCTCATTATAAATTTTTTTGTAAGGGAATATATGCTCCCATACTCATTAGTGTAACGCAGCATTGTTTTTCCCCTTAGCTCTAGATTTGACATGCTGTGAAACTGTAATTGCAGAGATTTTATGTAGATTTGCTCACAATCTTTAGATTAGAAAGCACAGAACTGGTCTGTGGTTGAAAACAAGGAATTTATGAATGACAATTGAAAGAGACCTACAAACGTCCTAGCAATCACCCATTACACCTTAGCAACTGCTCTAAAGACTACTCTGAACATTGTAGCAACTGCACAGCAAGACAGTGGCAACGATTTACCCTTGTAACTGCACAACAATGTGCTAAAGACTTCTTAGAACGCCATAGCAACTGCATAGCAACACCCTGTTGATTACCCATAACACACTAGCAACCTCTTAACTAGGAACTAAAGATTATTCAGAAACCACATTGCAACACCCTGGCATGGCATAAAACCCTTGCAACAACAGAAAAATGTGCTAAAGACTACTCGGAACACCCTAGCAACTGCATAGTAACACCCTGGTGACCACCAATAACACCTTAGCAAGAGTGAACTAAAGACTATTAAGAACACCTTAGCAACCACATTGCAACACCTTGGCATGGGAACCACCCATAAAACCCTCTCAAAAAAAGAACAATGTGCTAAAAACTACTTAGAACACCCTAGCAACTGCATAGCAACACCCTGATGACCATCCATAACACCTTAGCAACATTGCACTAAAGACTATTATTAAACGCATTAGCAACCACATTGCAACACCCTGGCATGGCAACCACCCATAAAACCCTTGCAACAACAGGACAATGTGCTAAAGACTACTCTGAACACCCTAGCAACTGCATAGCAACACCCTGGTGACCACCCATAACACCTAAGCAACAATGCACTAAAGGCTATTAAGAATGCCTTAGCAACCGCATTGCAACACCCTGGCATGGAAACCACCCGTAAAACTCTTACAACAAGAGAACAAGAACATTTTAGCACCTGCATAGCAACACCCTGGCAACCACCCATAACACCTTAGCAACATTGCACTAAAGACTATTAAGAACGCCTTAGCAACCACATTGCAACACCCTGGCATGGGAACCAACCATAAAACCCTTGCAACAACAGGACAATGTGCTAGCAACTGCATAGCAACACCCTGGTGACCGACCATAACACCCTAGCAACAATGCACTAAAGGCTATTAAGAATGCCTTAGCAATATGGGAACTGGCATGGGAATCAGCCTTGGTGTCCCATACTCTGCATTTCACACATCCAAGTGCACACACACAGCAGTGAGTATTGAACACACACACACACACGCACACACACACCATGAACACACACCCAGAGCAGTGGGTAGCCATTTTTGCTGCGGGGCCCAGGAAGCGATTTCCTGTTGATACTGAGTCTTGAACCTTTGGTTTACAAGTCCCGACTCTAACCATTAGGCCACAACTGCCTAAAGAGATTTCTTTTGCATTAAAAAAGAAATCTGCTGACTACAGTATCCCTTAGCCTTGCCCCGCCCTTCTTTTTATAACTATGGACCCCCCAGCAACCACTTAGCAACACCCTGTCAACCACCCATAACACCCTAGTACAATGGTTCCAATCCTTTCACAGCAAGCATTCCTTCATCATGTAATCATCAAACCCATCGATTTGAATCTTGGTAGAGGCTTTGTGCAGCACTATGAGTAGAAATGTGGGTCACCACAAGCATTAAAAGATGTGTTAGTCATATGGCTGGTGTGAGATCAGGACGTGACCTGACAGTTTGATGCGTCTCCTGGATTGAGCTTGTTTACTTTCCCTGGATTAATTTGAATTCGATATTTGCATGTAAATGCTTGTTTTTCCTGGCAGTGACTTATTATTGTTATTAAGGATTCATTCCCTTTTTTCTTCCAAAAACCTCGTATGGCACAAACACCCCACAAAACCCATTTCCCAGCATCTGTTTCTAAACAGAGCTGCATTTTTCTGAGGGCTGGTAATCTGCAGGTTGTGTGTGCAGCTGTGTGAAAGGTGATGGAGTGACGAAAACCCAGACGAGAGCTTGGACACACTGTAGATGTCACTCATGGGGGGTTGATGGTTGCTTAGTTGTTACTGGACTTTGCAAGTGGGCTCCAGTTCCAGGTATGCGTGTAGAAAAGTGATAGACGAAGATTCGATGTGTGTCTGAGCACAGACTATGTGATGGATCTGAGAGCATACAATGCTGATTTGGGCTATATTTGTGTTTATATCTCAGCTGGGGAGCCTGTGGAGCCATAAAACATAAATAGTATGTCTCCGCTGAGGCCTCTCACTGTGTTCATATGACACTTTAACTAGGCCTGTGTGCCAGACACAGCTAACAGCAGAGCAAATATGCTTGGCTTATTTATGGCCACAGAAAGAGCCCTCGAGCAGCTTTCCAACATCTCTGCTTTGTTTACAAGATTCATCACTCAATGCTAGGAATATTGATGTGATTTCGTTGACATTGTGAAGCCTGTAGCTGTAACTAAACTCAAAGGAATTATTCTGTTTTAAAAATGAAGAAATGTAATTTCACCAAAATAAAAAAATTAACTAGTTTTATGATGCACCGGATGACCGTGTTTGAAGTGCAATACAACTTCAGACATTTCTATCTCCCAGTGGTTGATTTTTAAAAAAAAAAAATTGATAAAATTATTAAATTGGATCACAGTGATTTGTATAGTGGCTTTATATTGACTTAATTGCTGTATACTTTTGCCAGACACAAACCTTCAATTATTAGGTATTACAGGTTTAACTGTGATTATGAACTATGATAATCTAAAGAAGGAGTGATATACAGTAACCCTTGTGCGACCTAATGGACATTTTTGTCTTTTTCATTAGTTTTTTTGTTTTGTTTGTTTTTTTGATAATCTTAATGCCAACTGCATACATTTAGGCACAGGTGTGTATTTATATTGGAATTTTACTATTTCACACCAATTTCCTAAAATAAATCTATTTTACACTAGTAACACAAAATAGTTCCTCTCAGGACCTTTTGGACAAAAATTTATTGAAACCAATTTTGAATCCCAGGGCCATTTCACTATACAATCATGCAGTCTTTGTTAATTCTGTTGGCAAGTCTTCAAAAATTTAATTTTTACTAGATGGTGCCATTTTCTCAGGTTTGGCTTAAGGGTTAAAATTTCTATAATTATTGTGTAAAAATAATTTATATACATTTTCTGTGCCATCATTTTAAACACACAGAGTGTGTTTATGGGAATCTAGAAGTGAGGTCAAGCACTGCAGTTGGACGAGAAGGCCTGGCTCACAGTCTCCGCTCTAATTCATCCCAAAGGTGTTCTATCGGGATGAGGTCAGGACTCATCCAGTCAAGTTCCTCCACACCAAACTCGCTCATCCATGTCTTTATGGAACGACGCTTTGTGCACTGGTGCACAATCATGTTGGAACCCCTGAAAAACAACTCCACACCATAATCCACCAAACTTTACACTTGGCACAATGCAGTCAGGCAAGTCCCGTTCTCCTGTCAACCGCCAAACCCAGACTCATCCATGGGATTGCCAGACAGAGAAGCGTGATTGGTCACTCCAGAGAACACGTCTCCACTGCTCTAGAGTCCAGTGGCGGTGTGCTTTACCCCACTGCATCCCACGCTTTGCATTGCACTTGATGTAAGGCTTGGATGAGCTGCTCGGCCAAGGAAACCCATTCCCTGAAGCTCTCTACGCACTGTTCTTGAGCTCATCTGAAGGCCACAGAAGTTTGGAGGTCTGTAGCTATTGAAGTTGGTGACTTCTGCACACTGTGACCCTCAGCATGCGCTGACCCCTCTCTGTGATTTTACATGGCCTATCACTTCATGGCTGAGTTGCTGTTTTTCCCAATTGCTTCCACTTTGTTATAATCCCACTAACAGTTGAGCATGGAATATTAAGTAGTGAGGAATGGACTTATCGCACAGGTGGCAACCTATCACGGTCCCACGCTTGAGTTCACTGAGCTCCTGAGAGCGACCCATTCTTTCACAAATGTTTGTAGAAGCGTGATTTCGAGGGGTCTCCCAATACTTTTGGCAATATATATAGTGTTTATCGTTATAATCATTTATTTGGATTCATGTTTCATCTGTAGAAACGTTTCTCTCAGTTGTTTATGAGTGGAACCGTGCAGAACTCAGAACAAGGAAATGAACGCAACATCATCATTCGGTAGGGCGGGAGTTATGATCACATGATATGATTGACAGCTCCAGTGAATTAACTCTCTGACTTGTAACAGACATGCACGGAAGAAAACAGCAGTTTCAAGCTCTTCAGATCGCATTATTAAGTGGATAATGAAAAGAAATGATACCAATGATAACATTCTTTTCTCTCTTCTGGAATACTTTTCTTCAGTGTTTACACAGGTTTTCAAAACAGCGACATCACACATATTGTTGTGCAACAGCAGCTCAAATCTAATTGGACAGCCCGTTTTATCGCAGGGGCGACGTGAAAAAAACAACACACTAGTCGGAAAAACACACTTTCTTTGTAGGTTGAATACAGAAGGCGGTCCGTAAAAGCTAGATATTTTACTTTATAACATGTTAAACATGGATATTTTTCTTACACAAACCCATTGGTTCGCTTCAGAAGGCCTATATATATATATATATATATATATATATATATATATATATATATATATATATATATATATATATATATATATATATATATATATATATATGTATATGTATACACCCACCTAAAGGATTATTAGGAACACCTGTTAAATTTCTCATTAATGCAATTATCTAATCAACCAATCACATGGCAGTTGCTTCAATGCATTTAGGGGTGTGGTCCTGGTCAAGACAATCTCCTGAACTCCAAACTGAATGTCAGAATGGGAAAGAAAGGTGATTTAAGCTATTTTGAGCGTGGCATGGTTGTTGATGCCAGACGGGCCGGTCTGAGTATTTCATAATCTGCTCAGTTACTGGGATTTTCACTCACAAACATTTCTAGGGTTTACAAAGAATGGTGTGAAAAGTGAAAAACATCCAGTATGCGGCAGTCCTGTGGGAGAAAATGCCTTGTTGATGCTAGAGGTCAGAGGAGAATGGGCCGACTGATTCAAGCTGATAGAAGAGCAACTTTGACTGAAATAACCGAGGTATGCAGAAAAGCATTTGTGAAGCCACACCACGCACAACCTTGAGGCGGATGGGCTACAACAGCAGAAGACCCCACCGGGTACCACTCATCTCCACTACAAATAGGAAAAAGAGGCTACAATTTGCACAATCTCACCAAAATTGGACAGTTGAAGACTGGAAAAATGTTGCCTGGTCTGATGAGTCTCGATTTCTGTTGAGACATTCAGATGGTAGAGTCAGAATTTGGCGTAAACAGAATGAGAACATGGATCCATCATGCCTTGTTACCACTGTGCAGGCTGGTGGTGGTGGTGTAATGGTGTGGGGGATGTTTTCTTGGCACACTTTAGGCCCCTTAGTGCCAATTGGGCATTGTTTAAATGCCACGGCCTACCTGAGCATTGTTTCTGACCATGTCCATCCCTTTATGATCACCATGTACCCATCCTCTGATGGCTACTTCCAGCAGGATAATGCACCATGTCACAAAGCTCAAATCATTTCAAATTGGTTTCTTGAACATGACAATGAGTTCACTGTACTAAAATGGCCCCCACAGTCACCAGATCTCAACCCAATAGAGCATCTTTGGGATGAGGTGGAGCGGGAGCTTCGTGCCCTGGATGTGCATCCCACAAATCTCCATCAACTGCAAGATGCTATCCTATCAATATGGGCCAACATTTCTAAAGAATGCTTTCAGCACCTTGTTGAATCAATGCCACGTAGAATTAAGGCAGTTCTGAAGGCGAAAGGGGGTCAAACACAGCATTAGTATGTGTTCCTAATAATCCTTTAGGTGAGTGTGTATATATATATATAACGATTTTTTTCGTCTGAAAGAAGAATGTCATATACAGCTAGGATGGCTTGAGGGTGAGTAAATCACGGGGGAATTTTCATTTTTGGGTGAACTATCCCTTTAATAGTCTCATATTTGCTCACCATTGAAACAAAGTGCTGTGGCTGATACTTTTTTGTGTCTACAAATACTTTTCTCAAAGGAGCACAGTGATATTTTTGGTATTGTGACTGAGCATGACAAATGGGACTGAAGTGCATGTCAGAAAATAAATGATTTAGCTGATGGACTTGACCACGTGGGCTTGGAGCTCTTTGATGGAGCAGGCGGAGGTTTAGCAGGTGCAGGAGGGAATGGGGCGGCTGCTTGCTGACCCCGAGGGCCGGTATTGCTGGGTTTAGACATACAGTAATGACGTGCCAGATGGGCCTTCGCAGTGAACACAGAGGAAGTCCCCTGCCAACATCACGCTGCGACCCGTAATCCTGCGCTTTCGTGCTGGGCGGTGCGTCCCGCCGAGGTGCCCGTTCCTCCCCCTAGATCTGCCCTGCTGCTCCGGCTTTCATCTCTCAGACTATGGAAGCAAGACGTCTCAGGAGACGAAGCGCTGCTCTGCATCACGTGAGAGACCTGTTTAATCTCAACAGGGGTGTTGATGGTCTTTAATCCATCATCCTCTCATATTCATGATGTTTACTTTGAAGAGATAGACTACTGTCACCGCTGCAACGGCGCACGCTTCAGATCCAATGCAAAACCGCTGCGGGCCAGCCGGATCTCCAATGACAAATGACAAAGACTATCGTGTACTTGGCTTCTTGAATATCATAGTAACTCTGCTTATTAAAAAAAATGCTTCTTTTTGTGCCCTTCCCTTGCTTTGTCTATATTTGCTACGAAAAAAAAAAAGAATTAAATTGCCAGGAAAAGACTGAAGATATATTAAGGGCCCATCTTATAAATATCTAAAGAATCTTTTTAAAAAAACAACAACGAACATGCAACGATACTGTTATCGTCTTGTTTTTTCTACAGAATAATAAAAATAAAAAGGTAATTGAGACTTTTTATCTCATAATTGCAAATTTACATCTCACAATTCTGACTTATAACTTGAGTTTATAAAACAATTCTGATTTTATTACTCAAAATTCCGACTTTATTACTCACAATTCCAAGTTTATGACTTGCAACTATCAGAGTATTTAGATGTAAACTCAAAATTGCTGTAAAAAATGTCAGAATTGTCAGATTAAATGTTGCAATTACCTTTTTTAATTAAGAGATTATATCAGAATTTTGACTATTTTCCCGCATTTCCGAGTTTATATCTCACAATTCAGAATTGCATGGAATTAAAGTCATAATATCAAATAAGATATTAATTCTGACTTTTCCCACAGTTCTGAGTGTATATCTAAATTCATTGATAATTGAGTGTTGTAAAAAAAAGAAGGATTTATGAGAAATAAAGTCAGAATAATTATATTCTGACTTGATATAAAGTCAGAATTACAAGATATACATTTTTCTCAGAATTCATTGAAAATAGACAGAATTGCAGATATAAAAACTGTGTTATAAAGTCTGAATTGTAAGATACAAACTTGCAGTTGTGAGAAAAAGTCAGAACTGTATGATACCAATGACCTTTTTTAATAAGAGACGACAGTGATTTAAGAGAGTAAAACCTAGAGAAGTGTGATTTTTGCTGGCCAGTTCTCCTCTTCAAACGCTCCTATAGAGCTGTTAGCCTGTGTCTATAGATCAAGAGCTGCCCAACATTTCAGCATCAGTCAAACCTGTCCGACTTCATGACATGAGTGCAGGTGAAGAACATCAACCCTATACGAATGAATGATATAACACACTTTTTATGCCTCCACACAAAATGAAAAAAATCTTCATCCCCTCACAATAACAGCATGTTCCTCCGATCAATAGTGGAGAGGTGTTAGATTTAATGCCAATGGATGAAGTCTGTGTGTCCCATCTCCTGTACCGTGGCCATTTCAGTCTATACCCATCTGTGTAAGATGAAAGAAGGAGCTCACTAAGTGGTCATTAGCAGTGCACTGCGCTCTCTCTCTCTCTCTCTCTCTCTCTCTCTCTCTCTCGCTCAGACAGCCACATCGTAAGCACATGGAGGTGAAGGAGGCCATTTTTCCTACATTTATGTTTTTTTCAATGTCCTCATGTTGTACAATTACCTACTTAGGATATTAGTCTGATTCTTGGTGACCTACTTAATATACAGTCATCATTGCTCTGAGCGACCATTTCTGTTTAAAAGGAGAAACTTTTTTGCATACTCCATTTGCGGAGTATTAAACTCATAATTACATCGATTTAAGTTAAGAATAATTCTTTTACAATTCCATTTTACACCAAAGCCCTTGTGACTTTTTTGCTTTGCTTCAGTGTGTATCATTAATAAGGGGAAGTCACCATCTGTTCCAGTGGCACCAGCTATTGCTCTCCGCTATGAATAGAACCGGTATTAATCTTCTGCCGCTAACCACCGTACATCACCTGACTGCATTCACCATCAGACAGACTGAAGCCGATGATCCTGATAACATCCTTCTTGACAAATTTATGTTGCATTTTGGATGTCATGAGGATGTTAAAACTTCAGCTTGGTGTGTTTTGAAATAGTTTAGTGCTCCTATATTTTAATCTGTAGCGTTTCCTCACTTTTTCTTGCGTACCGGCACTTCTCACATGCTCTGACCGCCCACACCGAAACATAAAATTCAGCTATTATAGAATCAGATGAAATTATATACATATGCTGCATCTCAATTTGCCTACTTATACTGCGACCTAAAAGTATGTACTCTTTTTGTGAATTAAAAGTACATACTATTGAGTGTGTAGCAGAAGAGTATGCAAGCTTTGGGTCATCTATAACAGACTCTGTTGCTTAGTTACATGCATCCCATCTCAATTTAAACTGCCCTGTCAATCATCGTCACAGTTAAAATCCTCCATATCAGAGAGAAATGTAGTCGCACGTTGATCTGCCATTCATGGGTCCTTAATGCAGACTCTCATGTGTTTGCAGTTTAAATATAATGTGCATTTAAAAGTTATGGCCGAACATATCATTACAAAAGTTCTCAATGCTGCTGCAGGGGAGATATGATGTGGATAACATTGAATGAATATCTTTTTGTCAGGTTAAATACGGATAAGTAATACTGACTGTTTGTAGTTTTTTAACACTTTTTATCCGCGTTGGTAGTTCTAATCGAATCGTTCTAATTGTGGGCAGTATCAGCCGTTAGAGTGTGCATCAATCCGCACTTCGAATTCTGACCTGAAACAGTAGACCATCCGGGTATCTTTGGATTACTCTTTTCAACATGCTATGATTTGGGACATGCTAATTCTATTTTCAAATACTGATAGTATGGCACGCAGCAATAGTGTCACATTTGCCAGCTGGATTGGCCATGACATCCACCAGAGGGCACTCCTACCTTGTCCATTGCTATCATTCAAAAACTACATTTCCCATAAACCTTTGCCTGGACTCATCATGTGCTGATTAGTTCCACCTGTTATGTTTGCCTATGTATGCCCTGTGTGTTCATTCACTCATTGCGAAGTCTTGTGTATGTCACACTGGATTTCTGAGCAATTCTCTCTTGTCTCCTATGTTTTGGTTCTGATCTTCTGTTTGCCCGTGCTTTCTTCCCTGTTGTTTGTTTTGGATTGTGTTCCCTGTGGTTTTGACCCTTGCCTCTCGTATGGATTACGATTGTTGATTACTTAATAAAAGCTGGGTTTGGATCGTCAACCCGTGTTTCAGAGCGGTTCGTGACACATTAGTGTGTTCGGAGCTTTTATACGAACTGAACGGACGATCTGCGCAATATGAGTAAAAGCCCAAATTGTTTAATTTTGAGTGAGTGGCGCGCAAATCACCATAGGCTCGTTCACCAATGCGCTCCAAAAAAGTGATTAGATTTGCGCGAGCCGTTCTTAACGTGACGCTGATGATAAAATGTGCAACCCATTTGAATACTATTGAGAATGTACCACTTTAAAACACTGGAGAAAGTCAAACATGATTTAAAACACTTGAGTCCAAACTCAGACTCCTTTAAGTGGAGCAAGTGAATAAGAACCCAGTTCTCTTAAAGAGGACTCAGATCCTTTTTTTGTCCACTTCAGTAGGAATGTGGTCTCAGTCCTCTTAGTGACTGTTGCTTGTTGGATCTAGTCCAATATAGTGTTGGATGGCTGACACTATGGCCTTCAACATTTAATCCCATTCACTTACATTGTTTGTGCCTCACTAACCAAGACATTTGTTTGTAAAGCTTATTATTAAACTTTATTTGTATTATTATATATATATATATATATATATATATATATATATATATATATATATATATATATATATATATATATATATATATATATATATATATATATATATATATATATATATATATATTGTAAAACGACACTGCTACAAATACTGTTCAATGAGCTTAACTCTAAGTTGATTATCTTTTGCACAAAAATATAAATTTGGTTGCAATACTACATTCATATTCTTACATTTTCCAGGTACAGGTATACCTAAAATCAGAAATGGAATAATCAAATGATTATTAAAAATAAAACTGCATATTCTTCACTGTATGAATGAAATACTGATTCTTATATTAGGCTGCTGTCACTTTAAGAACTACAGTAATGCCCGGATCCAATACACTGATACAGACACACCATTTCTTTCCCAGAGACTAAACCAACTGTTTATGTGAACCTTGTGTGTTTTTGACACTTTAAATGCAATAAGTCACTAATCGTTATTTAGTTCAGTACACTGTGACAGCTGGCTTTCTGTGCACATGGTTTAGGTGTGTGTGCTCGTAAAACCGTATGTCAAACATTTTACACAGTTTGGAAATTACAGTAAACAAGTGTATGCTGAGAATGAATCATTTGTAGCAGGGCCGTAACCACCATAGACATTGAGGGGGACAAGTCCTCCCTGAATACTTAGAAATGGCAAAATTCTCACCCCCAATATTTAATTTCTTGATGTTGCTCTGCTCTACATCACACACCGCTCTGTTTGTTGTAAGGATGACAAAAGTAAAATGTTACACTTTAGGCTGGTCTAACAGCGCTCGTCACTGTCAGAATGAGTGAGATGGCCAATCAAATAACAGTAGGCGGGCTATAACTCACACTTTAGTTATAGCAGTGAACAAGTGCGTCATAAGATAACTACAATACATAACTACAATAGAACTGGAACTTTTGCTATTCTTATTTCTTTTTCTTTATTTCCTTAAATCCCTTTTAATCCTTTAATAATTTAATTCCTTTAAATAACCCCAACTTCCCCACGCCCAAAAAACCCCCACATTGGTCCCCCACCCAATGTCTAAGACATCATTACGGCCTTGATTTGTAGAGATATGAGAGAAGCAGCCTTGATGAACAGCTGATTTGTATGGAGTCATCTGATGACCAAACTACATTGGAATTCGCAAATGGATTGATCTGTGTCCACAATGGACGTTTTTAGCTGAAAGCGAACCGTACTCATCTCCTCCAGAGATGGTTTTAGTTTGGTTTGCTTTGAAGTTTTCAGGAGTTTTCATGCGGGACAAAAATCCCACAAACCGCTCCGAGCCCTGAAAAGAACCAAGTGTGAAAACAGCCTAAAAAAACATCATCATGCACTAACATCAATTAGAAAGCATGACCACCTTTACAAGTATTTATCACGTTCTATTGCATTTATTGAGGTGAATTTTGACTAACTTGTATAATTTATAATCTCCTAATGGAATAGATCTTTCACTAGAAATTGATATTACGACTGTGGCATGTTGTAGCTCTATAGTTTCTAAATGTGTAGGTTGCCGCAGGAAGCAGAAAAGCTTCACGGAGAATGTCACGCACCACACTAAGCTGAACCACAGATAAATGCTGAGTGATATCATTTTTTTCCCCTGCAGCTAGACAGATGAACATTGATGGCTCGTCTTTGTGGAAGACTGTAATTGCTTCAACTAATGTTTAATTTGTTCTCCATCTAATGGATTTTGTCATTTAGGGGAAGCTATAAGCTAATGAGGGCCGCTATTAGTGTATATCACAGAGCTGTGCATTATCAGTCTCTTCTCCCACTGTCTGTTCAGAGACATGAAGAGCACATCTCAACACAATACATCTCTCAGAACCGCTGTAAGGTGCTTTTAAACTCTCAGAGGTTTCTCTTTTATAGCTCAAGAGACTTAATGAAGGCCTAAGATACATCAAGCCTCCTAAAATTCCTCAGAGAACATAAAATAGAGAGATGTTTGGCATAGAGTAGGTCAATATAAGCTGTGAATGCTCTGCAGACCCGAAAGCTTGGATTGTTCCCAACTTCACACAAAAAATATATGTACTCATCCAAACCCGTATGACATTCACAGAAAGTCTTCCCATCAAGAAAAAGTGCCATGCCAGGTTGTTTATGTATTTTAGCTAATAACAGTATACATTTTTTCTTGTTGTAATTTTGAGATGAACTATTTAAAAAGTGAAAAATATGCCTCCTGCGAATCAGCTTTCCATCATTTTTCCACTTCAGCTGTTTTTCTCCAACTACATGCCTGACATTCTTCCATTATGATTGCATTTTTTTTCATGATTATTCCACTGTTTTGTTGATTTCCTGTCATGGAAGCCATTGTGTTATGTTTTTTTGTTTGTTTGTTTGTTTTTCTTTTTATGTGTTCTCCTGTGGTTTGCTCTCCACCCCTCCCTCCCTGTATTTCTGTGTGACTTCACTATCCGCCCCCCTCCACCCTTTATTCCTGCTTTCACTCACACACCCCACTGTCTGCACTCAAAGATGTACCCCTCCCCTCACCCCCTCCTCCCACCTCACTGACCCGTGCCACTACTGACCATCTAATGCCAGGCTCCAGAGGTGGCGCTGGCCCCACGCCCTCCGCCCCCCGTGACGTCGTGGCCTCCCTGGTGTCCACCCGCTTCATCAAGCTGACCTGGCGTCTTCCCGCTGAACCGCATGGAGAGGATATCACCTACTCAGTGTACTACAGCCTGGAGGGTACTAACAGGTAGGGCCATTTATGTGTTAAAGAAACACTACTGTTTTGAAAGTTTTGACTCCGTAAGATGGAAACAAATTTATACTTTTATTCTGCTTGGATTCATTAAATTAATCAAAAGTTACAGTAAACATTTGTAATGCAAAAATTATATATATTTCAGATAAACGCTCTATTCTATTAATCAAAGAATCCTGAAAAAAACATGCAGTTTTGAAGCAGAACAACTGTTTTCAACATTGTTAGCAGCAAATCATCATTATAATGATTTCTGAAGGATCATGTGACACTGAAGACTGGAGTAATGATGCTGAAAATACAGCTTTGATCACAGGAATAAATTACATTTTACTATATATTCACATAGAAATTTTTTAATAATATTTCCCAATATTACTGTTTAATTTTATTTTTTATCAAATACCAACCCTAAATATATATACATTTTGTAATATATTTAAAATACTGCATTATGGTAATGAGAATTTCAAAAATGGTTATGGTTATGAGAAGTTTTGTGCTTACTTATCATTATATAATATCATAAATGCAAAAAAGGGTCTTGATTTTTTTGTATGGAAATATATATATGATTATTTATATATATAAAACTTTAAAAATGTAATAAATATTTTATTAAAATTCTGACTATGAAGTGAAATGTGACCCAGACATGTTTTCGTGTCCTTCACCCTTCAAGAGGCCTTTAATTATGGATGCTATTGATTATTGTATTCTGTTCATTTGTTGCTATTATTTCAAGTCGCATGTTGTTCTTATTAATATTTATAACGCCATTTTGTATGAGCTGCTTTTGACTGCAGAAAAAGAAGAGATGCTTTGAACCCACAAATCAGCAGTCAGCTTCTGTTTCAGTCTCATGTGACGCTTCTCTGATCCTGTACAGGGAGAGGATCGTGAACACCAGTCGTCCAGGAGAGATGCAAGTCACCATTCAGAACCTCATGCCAGACACCACGTATGCCTTCCGCGTGGTGGCGCAAAACAGAAACGGCCCAGGAGAGAGATCAGCGCCTCTGAGGGTCGCCACCCAGCCAGAAGGTAAGAATGGTGTGGGAGCTGACAGCTTGATTGAGAAAAATTTACCATGGGTCATTCAAGACGCACAGTCGAAGCACAGCCAAAGCATAGTTGAAGCACAGCCGAAGCATAGCCAAAGCAGCCGAAGCAAAGTCGAAGCATAGTCGAAGCACAGCCAAAGCATAGTCGAAGCATAGCCGAAGCAGTCGAAGCATAGCCGAAGCATAGTCAAAGCATAGCTGAAGCACAGCCGAAGCATAGCCAAAGCAGTCGAAGCACAGGCGAAGCATAGTCAAAGCAGTTGAAGCACAGCCGAAGCATAGCTGAAGCAGTCGAAGCACAGCCAAAGCAGTTGAAGCACAGTCAAAGCATAGCCGAAGCAAAGTCAAAGCAGTTGAAGCACAGCCGAAGCATAACTGAAGCAGTTGAAGCACAGCCGAAGCATAACTGAAGCAGTTGAAGCACAGCCAAAGCAGTTAAAGCACAGTCGAAGCACAGCCGAAGCATAGCTGAAGCATTCGAAGCACAGCTGAAGCATAGCTGAAGCAGTCGAAGCACAGCCAAAGCAGTTGATCGAAGCACAGCCAAAGCAGTTGAAGCACAGTCGAAGCACAGCCGAAGCATAGCTGAAGCAGTTGAAGCACAGCCGAAGTATAGTCAAAGCACAGCCGAAGCATAGTAGAATCATTGTAGAAGCACAGTTGAGTCACAGCCGATGTACAGTCGAAGCACAGTTGAAGAACAGCCAACGCAGTCGAAGCACAGCCGAAGCATAGCTGAAGCAGTCGAAGCACAGCCAAAGCAGTCGAAGCACAGCCGAAGCATAGATGAAGCAGTTGAAGCAAAGCAAAGTATAGTCAAAGCACAGCGAAGCACAGCGAAGCATAGCTGAAGCAGTCAAAGCACAGCGAAGCATAGTAGAAGCACAGTTGAGTCACAGCCGATGTACAGTCGAAGCAAAGTTGAAGAACAGCCAAGCGCAGTCAAGCACAGCCGAAACATAGTCGAAGCACAGTTGAAGAACAGCCGAAGCGCAGCCGATGTATAGTTGAAGAACAGTCGAAGCACAGCCGATACATAGTCGAAGCACGAGCCGGGCAAAGCTGAAAAGCGCAGCGGCGAAAATAATAAATAATGTTCTCTGCAATTTTTTTTTTTTTTTTTTTTTTGTAGCTTTAACATTATTATCAAATCAGAATATGTTCTAATGAGATTTATGAAGTTATTCAAATCTGATGTTTACTGACTCAACACAGTTACAAATTATGCTCTGATAAATTTCAGTGAGCAACAATGCATGAAATCAAGCTTACGCAGCTAGTGTTTACGCTCACGCACTTGTCTGGAATGTGTTTCGGGCCTAAGAGATTATGCTGAACATTTTCTCTGGAGGTTTTCTTTCCTAAAAACCTCAGTTTAAAATCTCATCTAAGAGGTAAGCACCTGCTGACTTTTAAGCAAACATGCCTCTTGAACAGCGCTGAAGGTGTATGGCCTGACTCCATCAACGTGAAACATTATCAGCCCAAACTCAGCGCAGGAGACGCTGTTTCTGGGTCAGACGGGCTCCTCTGCGCGTCCTTGGCTCTGGCTGCTGTAAGCACTTTATAATGTGTGTTAGCGGGATTCTGGCGCTCTCGGGAATCCTGCTGCGCGGAGATCAGCCTCTGAGGCCGACACACATATAGCTCTGAACATTATGAATGAATTTGAACACACACTCACACACTCGTACAACGCTCTTAATCCAGTGTAGGCGCCCCATCCCATCCTGGTATCAAAAGCAGGCGTTGCTGTTGGACAGAACGAGTGTCTGTGGAACTGAGATAAAGCGATTTCTTACTCAGATGCCAGAAATGCCTGATCAAAGTTTGCAAAATGATTAATGTAAGACTCTGAATGCAGTTTAAATTAGAGCTTGAATATGACAGATGGTTTAGTGTAACCAAAACTGGATGAATATAGTTAAACGGTTGTTGCAGGCGTGTGGCCAAGCCCCTGTGGAGCACAAAAGGAGATATTATGAAGATCGTTCAAGTTGCTCTTCCCATTACAGTTAAAGTGTGTATTTAGAGACTGTTCCAGAAAGCACATGAAGGCACCAAAAAGGTGGGGATGCATGATATATTGCCCACATATCGGTATTGGTAAGTAATAAGTATTAGTTTTAAAAGTATGCCAAAGTGTACTTCTTTTTCACTAAAGTGGTCACTATATTCAATGTTTTATGGAAAAGAGCAGCATGAACATTATTCATAATTTCTCCTGTTGAGTTATATGGAAAAGGTACTGTCATAAATTATGACAGAATATTTTGCTCCAGTGGGATTGTCCCTTTAATGCGTGTATTGTGGGCTGCTTTGGATAAAAGTGTCGGCTCACTGACTACTGGCCAGATGTTTAATGTCTATACTATTGAAATTATATTATATTTCATTTAATGTAGAGCTCAGTTTCGATTGGCGCTACATGATGAGTCCCTGAAGGCATGTCAGTTGTGAGCGTGTTGGAAAAACAACACATTTAACGGACACTCATCGGAGCCTATAATTGAATGTAATGATTCATGACCCTAGCAAGTAAACAAAAGTTAAGCAACATAGAATCTCATTTCCATTCTCTCCGCTCTGCTGAGCAAATTAAATCACGTCAATCCTGCAGCCTGAGCTGGCGTGTGTTAGTCTGCTTTCTGTCGACACACACGCCGCTGACATATGCTCCGCTGAGGACAGATATCACTCTCTGTTCAAGTCCATTTCAAAGTGCTGTATATCCGTGACTGTTCAAACTGTGCTGCCAGAGCATCAGTGGACAAATCAGTGAAAATTATGAAATTAATAATAAAATAATGAAATTAAATAAAATGAAAAAATAAAATACTATAAGTTAAAATGAAATAAAATAATGAAATTAAATGAAATACAAAAATAAAATACAAATAAATAAAATATTAAAATGAAATAATAAAATACATTAAGATTAAATAAGATGAAATATGAAATTAAATTAAATAGATTAAATTAAATAATGAAATTAAATAAAATAATAATATTGAATTAAATTTAATTCAATGAAAAAAAAATAAGATGAAATTAAATGGAACAATTAAGTTAAATAAAATAAATAAATAAATTAAATAATGTAAAATACAATGAAATTAAAATCAGATTAAATTAAATTAAATAAGATAAAATGATTAAACGAAATCAAATGAAAAATAATTAAAATAAAATAAATAATTAAAATTAAATGAAAATGAAATTATGAAATGAAATAATAAAATAAATGAAATTAAACTAAAATAAAATGAGATAAGATGAAATAAAATTAAATAATTCAAATAAAATGAACTGATGAAATTAAATAATTCAATTAATATTAATATTAACAAAATATTAACAATATTTATATTAAAATAAATGAATGAAATGAAACTAACATAAAATGAGATAATATGAAATTAAAAGATGGAATGATGAAATTAAATTAAATAATTCAAATAAAATGAACTGATGAAATTAAATAATTAAAAATGTATATTAAAATAAATGAATGAAATGCAGTGCTTTCATAATGTTGTTTTTCTGATTTTTCTCCATTCTTTGTATTGAATAGTCCAGGTTCCTGGTCCTGCTCCTAACCTGCATGCAGTGGTGACGTCCCCCAGCTCAGTGAGTCTCAGCTGGGACGTGCCACTCATCGGCAATGGAGAGATCCAAAACTACAAGATCTACTACATGGAGAAGGGCATGGACAATGAGCAGGTATAACCGGACCCCACGTCCACCTTCATCTTCATCTTCACCTTCACCTTCATCTTCACCTTCATCTTCATCTTCATCTTCATCTTCATCTTCATCTTCATCTTCTCCTTCACCTTCACCTTCATCTTCACCTTCACCTTCTCCTTCATCTTCATCTTCATCTTCATCTTCACCTTCTCCTTCACCTTCATCTTCATCTTCTCCTTCACCTTCATCTTCACCTTCTCCTTCACCTTCACCTTCATCTTCATCTTCTCCTTCACCTTCACCTTCTCCTTCATCTTCATCTTCATCTTCACCTTCTCCTTCACCTTCTCCTTCACCTTCTCCTTCATCTTCATCTTCTCCTTCACCTTCATCTTCATCTTCACCTTCACCTTCATCTTCACCTTCACCTTCACCTTCATCTTCATCTTCACCTTCTCCTTCTCCTTCACCTTCTCCTTCATCTTCACCTTCACCTTCACCTTCATCTTCATCTTCATCTTCACCTTCTCCTTCACCTTCTCCTTCATCTTCTCCTTCACCTTCATCTTCATCTTCACCTTCTCCTTCATCTTCATCTTCACCTTCTCCTTCATCTTCATCTTCATCTTCACCTTCACCTTCACCTTCATCTTCACCTTCATCTTCATCTTCATCTTCACCTTCTCCTTCACCTTCTCCTTCATCTTCATCTTCACCTTCACCTTCTTCATCTTCACCTTCTTCATCTTCTCCTTCTCCTTCACCTTCACCTTCACCTTCATCTTCACCTTCACCTTCACCTTCTCCTTCACCTTCACCTTCATCTTCATCTTCACCTTCACCTTCATCTTCACCTTCACCTTCACCTTCTCCTTCATCTTTCATCTTCATCTTCACCTTCATCTTCACCTTCTCCTTCACCTTCTCCTTCATCTTCATCTTCACCTTCTCCTTCACCTTCACCTTCTCCTTCATCTCATCTTCTCCTTCTCCTTCATCTTCACCTTCACCTTCACCTTCATCTTCATCTTCACCTTCACCTTCACCTTCATCTTCATCTTCATCTTCATCTTCACCTTCTCCTTCTCCTTCATCCTTCATCTTCACCTTCACCTTCATCTTCATCTTCACCTTCTCCTTCATCTTCTCCTTCACCTTCACCTTCATCTTCACCTTCATCTTCTCCTTCATCTTCTCCTTCACCTTCATCTTCATCTTCACCTTCACCTTCATCTTCACCTTCATCTTCACCTTCACCTTCACCTTCATCCTTCATCTTCATCTTCACCTTCACCTTCTCCTTCACCTTCTCCTTCACCTTCTTCACCTTCTCCTTCACCTTCACCTTCATCTTCATCTTCACCTTCACCTCTTCATCTTCACCTTCACCTTCTCCTTCTCTTCATCTTCATCTTCACCTTCATCTTCACCTTCACCTTCACCTTCTCCTTCTCTTCATCTTCACCTTCTCCTTCTCCTTCACCTTCTCCTTCACCTTCACCTTCATCTTCTCCTTCACCTTCATCTTCATCTTCACCTTCACCTTCATCTTCACCTTCATCTTCACCTTCATCTTCTCCTTCATCTTCACCTTCACCTTCTCCTTCACCTTCACCTTCATCTTCACCTTCACCTTCACCTTCATCTTCACCTTCACCTTCACCTTCTCCTTCTCTTTCATCTTCACCTTCTCCTTCTCCTTCACCTTCTCCTTCACCTTCACCTTCACCTACACCTTCACCTTCTCCTTCTCTTTCATCTTCACCTTCTCCTTCACCTTCACCTTCATCTTCACCTTCATCTTCACCTTCACCTTCATCTTCACCTTCACCTCTTATAAATAAAGCACTGTGATATTTGATGATGCATGTGAGATGTTCATGGGTTCATCAGTGTGATGTCCAGAGCACACGCTGCGTACAGTATATAAATATATGTAAAAAATAATAACAATAAAATAATGGATCAAAGATCAATTAATAAATGAATAAATGTTAATTATTATGAATAAAATAAAATAAATTCATTCTTTTTTTTTATAAATCAAATGTTTTAAATAATGTATTACTATAATACATCTATAATACAATATATACAATATATCTATAATACAATAATATTTTATTAGTATGTTTTTATCCAAAGCATTGCAGCGTATACAATTATATGAAATAATAATATTAATATAATCAAGATAAGTAAATAAATAAATGCGTAAATAAAGCTTAATTATTAATAAAAATCTAATTAACTATTAATTTTTAATTAAATGAATCACATAATTTAAATAATTTATTACTAATCTGTAATATAAATTATATTTTACTATCATTGAATAAATATGAACCTATGAATCATAGTTTAAGATAAATAAATACATGAATAAATCTGAATTATTAATAAAAAGTTAAAGTAAATAATTATTAATGAAATTAATACAATGTTTTAAATAATTTATTAACAATCTGTATATATATATATATATATATATATATATATATATATATATATATATATATATATATATATATATATATATATATATATATATATATATATTGATAGTTATCAATCAATAATTGATTATACAAATATTTTGCACAATTCATATTATAAACATGTATATTTATATCGTATTTATATTATAAATATATATATGTCTAATTATCAGTATCAGGCTAAATGTTTTCATTTCTATATCTGCGCAGTATCAGTGTATAATGTATATCCGTGTATGTCTCAGGATCTGGATGTGAACACACTGTCCTACACCATGACTGCACTGAAGAAGTTCACGGAGTACAGTTTCAGAGTGGTGGCCTATAACAAACATGGACCTGGAGTCTCCACCGAGGACATATCCGTGCGAACACTCTCTGATGGTACGTGCAGTAAATCTTCTCTAGTCAGTTTCCACCGCTCTGCTCCAAACCCGTGCAGTCGTTCCTTTTGCTCCTCAAAATAGCTGTTACTCCTATCACTCTACTAGGCAATAAACCAACCATTATCTATATCCCTGCTGTAGTTGCATCAACAGAGCAATATCAGCAGGGTCCAAAATTAACTTTATGCCATACCTGTCAACGGTGAGTGAATTACTGGGAATAAAGATTTGTTGCCACCCATGAAATTGTATTTTGTAGTTATTACTATATACTTCAACTGTGACTCCTGAGATTCTAGGCATTGGTTAAAATTTTTTATTCTCACTGTAAATTAGGCCAACTATTTTCTCTCAATTTCATTGGTATAACTATACACTTTATTGCCAAAAGTATTGGGAGACCCCTCCAAATCACTGAATTCAGGTGTTCATTCACTTCATGACCACAGGTGTGTAAATCAGGCATGCAGACGCTTCTACACACATTTGTGAAAGAATGGGTCGCTCTCAGGAGCTCAGTGAACTCAAGCGTGGTGCAGTGATAGGTTGCCACCTGTGCAATAAGGCCATTCCTGAAATTTTTTCTCACTACTAAATATTCCACGGTCAACTGTTAGTGGGATTATAACAAAGTGGAAGCAATTGGGAACAACAACAACTCAGCCACGAAGTGATAGGCCATGTAAAATCACAGAGCGGGGTCAGCGCATGCTGAGGGTCACAGTCGCCAACTTTCTGGAGAGTCAATAGCTACAGACCTCCAAACTTCATGTGGCCTTCAGATGAGCTCAAGAACAGTGTGTAGAGAGCTTCAGGGAATGGGTTTCCATGGCTGAGCAGCTCATCCAAGCCTTACATCACCAAGTGCAATGAAAAGCGTGGGATGCAGTGGGGTAAAGCACGCCGCCACTGGACTCTAGAGCAGTGGAGCGTGTTCTCTGAGTGATCAATCACGCTTCTCTGTCTGGCAATCACATGGATGAGTCTGGGTTTGCCGGTTGCCAGGAGAACGGGACTTGTCTGACTGCATTGTGCCAAGTGTAAAGTTTGGTGGAGGGGGGGTTATGGGGTGGGGTTGTTTTTCAGGGGTTGGCCTCTTAGTTCCAGTGAAAGGAACTCTTAATGCTTCAGCATACCAAGACATTTTGGACAATAACATGATCCCAACTTTGTGAGAACAATTTGGGGATGGTCTCTTCCTGTTCCAACATGACTGCGCACCGCATCTGTCCGTAAAGACATGGATGAGCGAGTTTGGTGTGGAGGAACTTGACTGGCCTGCACAGAGTCCTGACCTCATCCCGATAGAATATCTTTGGGATGAATTAGAGCGGAGACTGCGAGCCAGGCCTTCTCGTCCAACATCAGTGCCTGACCTCACAAATGCGCTTCTAGAAGAATGGTCATAAATTCCCATAAACACACTCCTAAACCTTGTGGAAAGCCTTGCCAGAAGAGTTGTTATAGCTGCAAAGGGTGAGCCAGCTCCATATTAAACCCTACAGATTAAGAATGGGATGTCATTAAAGTTAATTTTCTTGTAAAGCCAGGTGTCCCAAAACTTTTGGCAATGTAGTGTAGATGTCATGGTGGAGTGCTATGAGAAACATGAAAGTAGTCGTTGACAATGATGAAATATACAGTTTAGTGGTCATTATATAAAACTGCTCAGTACTGGCATTAACCAGAGAGCCATGTAATAAATGTGGATAAGTCGTCTCAGGTGTTAACTAATGCTGTGGTCCCTCTGCTCAGTCCCCAGCGCTCCGCCTCAGAACATGACGGTTGAAGTGCTGAACTCTAAGGTAAGACTGTATGACGTGTGGTGAAGTGTACAGTCGCTCTGATGAAAGCGTTCATCTGTTGCTGTGATTTCTCTGCGAGGAGCGGCACATCTGTCTACTGTCACAAAGCTTTACATCCTCATTCATTCTTCCTCTGCGTTCACCTCCCCCTCTTTCTCAAGATACAATTTATATTTGTCTAGCTGCCAGGGAATATGAGACTTCCTGCTCCGGTTTTATTCATGAGTGTGTTCATTGTTCTAGTCATATATAGACACACGTCTTGCGCTGCGCAATTTAGCTTTATTTTGCTTCGGCAAGAATGACTTTTGCTTTTAGGGTTTGAACAAATGCCTTAGTATTAAAGTGCATCTATTATGCAATTTTACAGGTTCCTAATTTTAGTTTTAATAAAAGGTTTACATGCATCAAAGGTCAAAAGACTCATTATATACATTGCACATCACCTCATTTCTCAAAGAGTCTGAAAACGGTTTGTTCGAAGATTTAGGTTGAAGAACATGAGCCATAATTAAGGACCACAACATCATAGATTTTGTTATTTATTTATTTATTGCCATTGACTATTTTAGAAACAATATTGCCAAAGCATCAATTCAGAAAACATAATAATAATAACCTCACAATTAATAAATAAACAAACAATCAAAAACAGTTATGGACAAAAAAATCAAATTTGTGTGACTGTTTTACAAGTTACCACTACAAAAATTAATATTAGTATTATTTTTATAGAAATAGTCTGTTGTTAATAATAGAAAATCGTGATATGTTTATAATGTCTTCTTGCCTTATAGTTGCATTTAGTAGTTTAGAGCTGGGCGATAATATAGTTTACATTCTGTATATTATGCGACGATACAAGCAATCAAGCACTTGAGATTTGCAATTTAGTATATATATATAATCATATCAGGCAGTTGAGATCGCTAGTGTACTGTATGTATGCGAATAAAGTTAGATAAAACATATATCCAACTGTATATAAAGTGCTGTGTGATATAGTTAACATTTTTGTGATGGTATAAACAATCATGCAGATGATATTTATACACTTTATTTGTGTAATTATGCTGTATGAATGCAGGCAAAGTAGGATGTACTATAATTGTAACTCTTTCCTTGCCAGTGTTTTTTTAAGTTGCCAGCGACCGCCAGCATTTTGATCATTTTCACTAAATTTAATGACCCCAGAATATTTTGTTGGATTAATATTACAACGATTAAACGTTTAAAGATCGAAATCTCGATCTCGATTCAAACCCACGTGATCTTCTTTCTAAATGACAACGATTTGCCTGTATCCATTAAACATTCAGATCTGCGTTTGTGCTGCCGCTGATCCAGAGAAAGCCATTATCATTTACAATATAGCTATGTGCATCATCTTCACAGTCTGTTCTGTGTTACAAATATTCAGATCATCACAGAAGAACTGGGATAAGAGTTTATAGTTACAGATATAAACACTGATGTCTACGGCAGGGATTAAAATAGTGGAAATCACCTTTTGAAAGTAACTTGACGCTTCAAATAAAGATTGTATCATTACATTGTTACACCAGTAGGTGGAGACACGTGACTGTTAAACATGTGTTAGTCATTGAATCATTCATTCAAGAGATTCGTTCAGAAATGCTGATTCATCCAGTAATGAAACTAGTGAGTCATTAAATTATTCACTCAACTGATTTTTTAAATAATTCATTCAGAATAATTAAAATTTTTAAATAGACTGCAGCAATGAACATTGTCAAAACCTGTTATTTTGTTTAGATGTCTATTCAGAATTGTGGGAAAATCGTGATCTTTACGTGATTGTCAATTTATCCAGAATCATGCAGCTCTAATTAATATATGAGCGAGAATTATATCAGAACAGAGCCTCTGCTTCTAAAAGATTAAAAAAAGAATGCATTCGTGTTTTTGTTTATCAACTCAAATGTGGATAAGTTTCATAAAAAAAGCAACTTTTTAAACAAAAAATTGTGTTTGACAACAACATGTGCATAAACAATGCTTCTATAACTTGTTTCTGCTTCTACTTTACCTGTGTTTTGATCCGGAGATTCAGTACTATTTCAGAAGATGTGTCATAGTGTCCCTACCGTGTAACAGTGAAAACACAAACACAGAAAATTCTGCCAATTGCCGGGAACCAACCGTGTCATTAATGGCGGAAAATTCTGTCAGTGGCAGGAAATGATTGAATATACAGTATCAGTGGCCGATATTATAGTAAAAGAATTGACAATATACACCAGATGTTGAGATTTGGATTGCACTTAATTTTAAGTAATACTTTATTTTACAGTGTCCTTGTTACATATGTTACATATACTTACCATAGTAATAAAAGTAAATTATGCATAATTACATGCAACTAACCCTAAACCGAACCCTAATCCTACCCTAACCCTAAAGTATGTATAATTATGTATAATAACCCATGTAGTTAATTAAAATTACTCAGTACTTAAATATACAATTACACTGTAGCAATGACACCTTAAAATAAAGTGTAGCCTTATTTTACAGTATGTGTACTTAGTGTTCTTACTGGGTAATATATGGCAGCTAGGTTAAGGGTTAGTAATCACTATAATAACGTACATAGTATGTACACGTGGAACAGGACTGTACAATAAAGTGCAATTTGCTATAGTACATACCGCTTACTGTGAGTGTACTACATGCATCTGGGTGAGATAAATAAATACAATATTAAATAGAAATAAACATTCAACAAAGACTTATAGAACCCATTAATAGGCATTGTGGCTATACACAGATCCAAACACTTTCAAGCCTGTAATGGGTTTTATGGCTCAGCAATTAGCACTGAATAATAATGAAGGCTTTACGTCCCAGGCAGAAGCTTTTTTTGCTTTTTGTATATTGCATGAGAAGATGGTTAATTAGTGAGCTCCTATGGACTGTATCGGGTCTGGGATGCCACGCAACAGACAGGGGGGGCTTCTATCTGGGTGTGTGTAATAAACACAGTGACTTGTTGTGTGAGGCCCACACTGGTACCAGCATGCACCCCTGTGACCCATAAGTCAATTAAAACAAGTTTGTTTGGCTGAAAACACAAGCAGTAGTTAGCAAGGTAAACTGGAATTGGTAGAAAATTGAAATACAGTAATTGCATACTTGGTGCAGATTTAATTCAGTTTATTCCCTCGTGGCCCGTGAACACGGCAACTGTGGATACTATTAATTAATTCCCCACCCACGCTGGGCGGCCCCTCTCCCGGCCTTCATTATCCCAGCAGGCACCGCAGGCCCTGCAGCGAGTCTCCTCCATCTATCCTGAGCCGCTGTCCCGCAGGCTCCTCTACACTTCACAGCTTTATCTATTATTCATGGCTTCGGTGCAGGACAGCCTCTGCTGCTCTCCCAATGCCCTCTGCTGCAGGACTCATATACTTGCACATGCTTTATGTGGAAGACGATCACGTTCTCTAATGGATGCCTCAGGGAGACAGTGACTTAGGTTAGATGCCTGCGCTCAGGCTTGTTACTATGGTGGAGCCCGGAGGAGCTGCTGAATAAATGGCAGCGCTAATATACTGACTGTGTCAGAAATATCATATTGTAGATTAGAGCCTCACGATTTATCATTAAAAGATTGCTATCTCGATTCAAATACTCCACGCAATCTTATTCCTAAATGGCAACGATTTGCCTGTCTATAAAACAGATTCAGATTGGTGTTTGCGCTAGAGAGGGTAGATGTATAGATATGAAACAGCTTCACAAAACAGCCTTTTCAATTCATACTATCACAGAAGCACTGTGTTTATAGTTTATAGTTCCAATATAAAAACTGAGGTGTGTAGTAGTGATTAAAATAGAGTAAATCACCTCTTGAAAAGTAACTTGATGCTTCAAATAATGATCGTATCAATTACATCGATTCACCAGTAGGCGATAAAACACATGAATCATAGGCTGCGTTTACACTTAACATTAACATGTGATCATCGTGATGTGGGTCTGGCTTGTCAAGCTAATGAATATGGGTAGTATGAATGAAATCCGGAAGTGCTACATTCGCCATTTTGTCATTGTCATGTGACTTACGCTGTCAGTTACATCGCTTCAACGCCATTCACAGCTCCTCTCCTGTGGCCTCATGGGATAGTAAAGTGTCCTTTGAATGCGTATTATGTATTCGGTCATACAACTATAGATATAGAAAGTCAGTTCACTCATATTACCTATGAATGGGCGAAACTTCAACACACAATATGGCGAAATATTTCTGACCGGTAAAGTCATTGCATTGCTGCAGCTGCTGTTAGAAGCTCCGGTTCCCATAGAAACCTGAGACTCGCATTTAGGACTGCACATGCGCATTGGCTCGTCTAGCCTGAAAAATAAGCTTTTCAATGCTATTTGATAATAGAAAACAACATTTATGGGACAGTTCATGTTAGATTTTGTTGCTGATTTGAAATTTAATTGTGAGTTCGGCAAGCAGTTTTTGAGATTCCGGGAGTCCCCCATTCAAATAGATAGGACTTGTTCTTGTACTGCTCGGACACATTGCAAATATGGCCAGACTTTCCTTGAAAGGGATACTACTCAGTAGAGCTGCACGATTGAAACCGAGAATCATGTTTTTTTGTTGTTTTTTCAAATAGAGATCATGATTCTCCCTCGATTCTGAACAGACAACTAAACCAAAACACATGTAATTTAAACTGTTTAATTAATGTAAGTGAATAATTTTTTTAAAAATCAGGTTGAGTAAATGATTCAATGACTCACTCATAAAGATTTGCTTCATTACTGTATGATTCAGTGTTTCTGAACGAATCTCTTGAGTGAATGATTCAGTGACTAATAAATGTAACAGTCACGCGTCTCCACCTACTGGTGTAACAATGCAATTGATACAATCTTTATTTTAAATGTCAAGTTACTTTCAAGAGGTGATTTCCTCTATTTTGTTCGCTACCATTGACATCAGTGTTTATATCTAAACTAAAAACTTTTATCCCAGTACTTCTGTGATAATCTGAACATTTGTAATGCAGAATTAATGATACTGTGTGGTTGAAAAGACTGTTTGTGAAGCTGTTTCATATCTCTACATGACAATGGCACTCTCTGGATCCGAACACAGATCTCAGTGTTCATTGTGATTTTGTGAAAGGTTATAATAGACATAGAGCCGAATCATTATCATTAGGAATGAGATCATGTGGGTGTTTGAATTGAGAAGTATTAATTTTGGGATGCAGCGACTGTGTTTATTGATGTCAAAGGAAATCAAAATGTGTCATACTGAGAATATTTTTTGGTTTTCTCAACTGTTATCTTTGTAGAGCATCATGATCAGATGGCAGCCTCCACCGGCAGACGCTCAGAACGGTGAGATCATCGGCTACAAGATCCGCTACAGGAAGGGTACGAGGAAGAGCGAGGTGGCGGAGATCACTTCGGGATCGCAGCTCAGTCAGCTCATAGATGGTAAGATGAACAACATGTCAAACGCAGAGGGACTGGCAGATATTTGGTTGGTTGTTTTCAAGTTATCATCAACCTCGGCCAATAACTGTGCCCAGGGCTTGACATTAACACCGGCCGAATGCGTGTGTATTTCAGCTGTGGCGTGTAACACAGTCACTCCTACTAGACACTTTGACGGGTCGAATTTTATATACATTTTTCAGTTGTAATTTTTAAAAAGGCATCTGCAATAATGAACTAAGTGCAATGTAGTGTTGTCAAAAATATTGTTTTTCGATACAAATTTTCGATACAAATCTATACTGAAATATCTGAAACGTATCCAATACTCATTTCTCGCTAAATGAACGAATGATACAAGCGTCTGTGTCTCTCTCTCTCTCTCTCTCTCTCTCATCTCTCCGACAGCGAGTGTCACACAAACCCGCCTCCACTCACTCACTCGTTTCATTTGCTCCGGATGAAAATTGTTGCTGTTGCAAGGCTTGCATTTTCAGTGTGGGATTGCATGTATTGTGCATAATTTCACTCATTCCCGCAGTTTTTGTGCTCACACACACATGAAGCTGCCTCTCAGCACTAAATTGAGTTCTTTTTCACTGCTTTTTGCACTTTAACAGTCAAATACACACAAAATAATGAGAAAATGCTGGTCTATTCACATAAACACAGTCAGTTCTGTTTAAAGTGAACATAAACAGTTGAGAAAGAAAACGCATGTGTAACCGTATAATGGATCTGTGCGTCAGGTCTTGGTGACAGCAGCCTAATAAACCTGCGGCCAAATTATGAGATAATATTAAAAATATCTATATGGCAGTTTTCCTCCATGGTATCGATGTCAAAATTGTGGCCAGTGGAAATGCTGAGTGGCTAGTATCTAGTAAAACCCAATAGCCACAGTGGGTGTGAGCAAAAAAGTCTGTGTCTCTGCCACTTGGGCCAAAGAACAACTCTGTTTCAAACTCTACTGGCAGAAAAATATGTTATAGGCCTGACAGCTGAGTTACTTTGAGTTAATTAAGCACAATTAATAAAAAATGACACATTTATTCATGCGCCTTGATCCTATTTGAATAATTCATTAGTGAGTAATGTAATTAATTTGGTTAATTTTGTAAATCTATCACCCGGTTCTTGAACCTGGCAACAGCGGCACCCATTGAAAAACCCAAATTGGCTGAGCAATTATTTTAAGAAGGCAGTAAATTTTGTAAATTTCTCAGATATAAACCAAAATGGATGAGCCCTCAAAAATAGAGCCTCAAGTGACGACTCTATCCATTAATGAAACAAAAGTGAAAATTAAATTAAATCCAAAATAGATTTCAACAGCTTCACGGGTGTCACGCTGTGGCTGGCATCAAAGAGCGTAATGGTTGTTTTCTTTTCCAGTTGAGTTGAGATGAGGAGATGTTTCTCAGTTCAAAGGCTTGAAATGAAGTGTTAAGAGAAGACATGGGTTGCTTTATCCCACAAGGCCGTAGTGCATTTGACGCTCTAAGCAGACACTTATTAACATTTTCAAGCAATTACGACCTCTGGCTTGTTTAAAGACAGCAGGCGTTTCCCCCTCTGGAATCAGTGAGTGCTCATGTTGTAGTTGTTCGTGTCAGTCTAGTGTATAAATCATCACTCCAGGCAATGCTGTAGTGTGTAGGTCAGGATGTCGTACAGAGGAGACGCTGATGATGATGCGGGGGTGGTTATCGATTTTGTCTGTCTCAGTAAATGGCTTGAGAAACACACATGAGTGAAGCAACTTTCTGTTTCCAGAGAAATGAGCGGAGTTGTTGATTGAGTCGTAGTACTTTAGGGTACAACAGGGCTAAAGGCTCCACGGTGTAAAAGCGCCTTTGATTTCATTTTCCTCTAAACCACAAGATGGCACAAAAACTTGCCTCAGCACTTTTCAAAACAGCCACTTTTCAAGATGCACGTGGAAATTTGGCTGATCCTTAACGCAATCTTAGTCAATTCTGTGCTGCTTTTATCTAATATTTAATGTTTGTTTTTTTTAAATGTGGCAAATGAGAATCTCCAAAATTATTGAATATATTTTGATCCAAATGTCTTAATGATTCTCAGTTTTGTTCAAGGTAATTAAAGCAACAGTTTTTCAATAATGGAAGAATGTGGCGAAAGGCACAATAATTAACATGATGATAAATATCTGGCTGACTTTTCCATTTGTTGACATTGCATGGTCATATTCAGATGGGAAATATCATATAATAAGTTGGGTGTCCACCGATCATATTTAAAAATATGATATTAATCATATCATCAAAGGCACACCTTTGATTTTTAAACTAAACAAACCACTTTTATGAAGGATTTTCACACAAAATCTGTTTCTCCATCAATGTTCAATACAAACATATATATTTTTTTCTGCAATCATACACTATGGGAGGAGTGAAAAGCAATTTTTTCTTAAGGTGTGCCTTTCGCCCCCTTGTACTCTACTATTGCTAATACTTGTGGTTGGGGATTTGAACTAGCAGCTCTCTGGGAACCACCCAGAACGTCCTAGGAAGCAATGTGGAAAAAATTGACAAATCTAGTTAATTCCTGCAGTTTTAGCCTAAAAGCTGTCCTTATTTCACAAAGCTTATAGGCCTGTATTGAGGTTCTTCCTGTATTTCTCAGGTCTACAGCGAGGCACGGAATACATGTTGCGAGTCTCGGCCATTACGGTCAACGGCACGGGTCCAGCCACAGATTGGACCACTGCTGAGACGTTTGAGAGCGATCTGGATGGTAAAAACAGGCAGACATCCTGTGAATACTGGTGCTTGATTATGATGACAAAGTGTAATTTGGCTCGTTCGTTGGTTTCAGAGACCAGTGTGCCAGACGTCCCCAGCTCCTTGCATGTGCGGCCGCTTGTGAACAGCATTGTAGTGAGTTGGACACCCCCGGAGAACCAGGACATCGTGGTGAGGGGTTACACGATCGGCTACGGGATCGGCAGCCCTCACGCCCAGACGACGAAAGTGGACTACAAACAGAGATACTACACCATCGAGAACCTGAGTAAGACCCTTCATTATAATGATGCTGCTTTGCACCCAGTGTTGGGTGAAACGAGTTACTCAGTAATTAGTTACTGTAATCAAATTACTTTTCCCTTGAAAAAGTAAAGTAAGGGATTACTCTTTTTTCAGTTACTTCTGATGTATATACGATACAATAGTGGAATTAACATCAAAGTCTAACTTTAAAATGCATGTTTTATTTATCCTCCTCACATTTGTTATACTTTGGTCAGTTAATAAGAAAAATTTATATAGTTTTATATTATTTGAATGAATTAAAAGAGCTGTTTTTTTATGTCTATCATTGAATCACTTAAACTAGTCAATGTTGAAATAACATTTAAAAAAGTAATTAATAATAAATAATTAAATACTTTTTGGAGAGAGTAACTATTGAAGATGTAATTAGTAACAAGTAATTATTACTTTTTTAGAGTAACTTACCCAACACTGTTTGCACCCAATACAAATTCATTTTAACGCTGAATATATTGTAAACAGCACAGATTAAGGAATACATTTTTTTCAGATTAAAAATATATTTTGTTTATGAATAAATATAGTACAGAATTTGTTTCAAGGGACAAGAAAATAAATTTTTAGTCTTCAAATACATTTTTAAAGTACTTTTTGGAAATATAAATAAAAAGATTCAAATTGAAAATTAAAAGGACTTTCTTTATTAGATTTTTTTCTATATTTTTATTTAGAACAAAAAAAATAAAAGTAAAATATAAAATACAGTGTATTGCAACTTATTGAAGGAAAAAACAATATCTCTAAAGTGTTTCAAACAATAATTGCAATATGTTTGAAAATATCAAAACAAAGAAAGAAACATAATTAAAAGTTATTAGGTTTATATTAAAAACGTATATATTACAAAAAAAGTATTTTTATGTACACATTTTTTAAATACTATTTAATAATTCCACTTGGTGTAACATAACAAAGTCAGGTTGATTTGGTCATATTCAATATTTCCATTTGTTGGCATTGCATAGTGACAGAGCACATTTAGGCCACGCCCACACCAGGCGGGGGTGGGGGGCAATCCAACGCTCTCCATTGACTTTGTATTGTGTGAAGCGGGCGCCTTGTCATTTCTGACTTATATCAAAAAACAGAACAATGTCTAAAAGCTGATACGCGACAAGGTGTGCAGCAAACAAGCTAAAAAACGCAGAACTGAGTTTTTATAAACTCTCCACCCAAAAAAACTGAGCGTTTAAGGAGACAAAAGTGGATACAGGCAATAAAATGTGAAGCTTCTGCCGGAAGAATGGGTGAATTTTGGGATCCTGGCACTCAGTATGCCCACGTGTGCAGTAAACATGTAGTCAAATATTCAAATGTCAGTTATGTGTATGATATTTCCTGTCTCTGCTTGCGTTCCCCTCCAGTGGGCGTAGCTCTCAGTGTAATATCACATGCTCTGTCTCAATCGCCTGTATCCACTTTTGTGTCCTTAAACACTCGTTTTTTGGGTCGACAGTTTATAAAAACTTCTGGGTTTTTGGGTCTGTGTTTTTTTAGCTTGTGTGCTGCACACTTTGTCACATATCAGCTTTTAGACATTATTCTGTTTTTTTTGTATTAAGTCAGAAATGACACAATAGAAAGTCACTGGAGACGGTTGGTTTGTCCCCCGTGGGTGTGGTTTTCAGATTATGTGTTGCTCTGTCTCTATGGTCAGATTCAGATGGTAAATATCATATATTAAGTTGGGTGTCCATTGATCATATTTTAAAATATGATTTTAATCATATCATATGATAAAATATAATTCACTGTTACTACTGTAAATCTTTATTAAATTATTATGGGATCTCCTTCAATGCTTTCAGAATCTTTCCTTTTTAACAATTTTGTTTGTGTATTTTTAATATTTACCAAAAATAATAAAATAGTTATACTCTATGAAGCACATCCTTTATATTACCTGATCATTTATAGCTTTCTAAAGCGCATTAAATGTAAATTATGAAATAAATATACTATGACAGTACCATGGTGGTAATGATTTTCCATACTGTGCTATTTTGATATCTACTATGATATCAAATTATTGTTATATGCATAAAAAGCACTTCCAAGAACACCATGTTATTACAGGATACATTTCCAAAAACAAACAAAACAAGCACGTTTTATTGTGGTGCAAACATAATGCTGTATCCCAAAACCTGGAAACATGTTCAATTTACAGTGTGAACATTCATTCACACCTTCATCAAACAAACATGAAGTACTGTAGCAATTAAGCAGCTCTGTTTTCTGTAAAAGCGAATTAAAGGAAACCGAACTGGGTAAATGGATTGTGGGTCCTCGAGAGTGGGAGATTTACCCCTCTCTCCACCCCGTTGTAATTACATTGGAAAGAAATAATCATCAGAAGAAACGGCATAATTTAAGTTTCCGTAATTCATCTAATTACACGAGAGGCAGAATCAATAATGGTGTTTAAATATGCACCCCTGCTAGGATGATGAATATGGCTGAAGCTCTCAGAGGAGCTGCGGGCTTGATTAGCTAAATGATTGGCTTTCTCCCTGCCAGATCCCAGCTCGCACTACGTTATCACACTGAAGGCCTTTAACAACGTGGGGGAGGGAATCCCTGTGTACGAGAGTGCCATCACGCGACCCCAATCAGGTAGGTCACATGACACGCCACACCTACAGCTTCAACACACTCGTTCTGAAACACGCATTCGAATGATTTATCTTTGCTGTGCTATATTCCTAATCATTGGTGTGTTAACGATTAATCGGCGATCGATTAATAGTCAAAACTTCTCGATGGTCGAGTTAGCGATTAAAGGAACACTCCACTTTTTTCATTTTCCAAGTCCCCTAGAGTTAAATAGTTGAGTTTTACCGTTTTTGAATCCATTCAGCCGATCTTTGTATCTGGCCGTAGCACTTTTAGCATAGCTTAGCATACATCATTGATTCTAATCAGTCCATTAGCATCTCATTCAAAAAATGACCAAAGACACTTTCAATATTTTTCCTATTTAAAACTTGACTCTTCTACAGTTACATCGTGTGCTAAGACCAACTGAAAATGAAAAGATGATTTTCTACACCTATATGGCTAGGAACTCCTTTCTCATTCCTGCGTAATAGTCTCGGATCTTCACCGCTGTACCATGGCTGCAGCGGCGCAATGATTCATTGGTATTCTGTTAAACATGGTGGTAGTATACACCTTCGACTTACTATCACAGCCCTTAACAACACACAGAACCATGGCTAATCACACAGGTAAACCCACAACACAATTTGTCGACTGCAAGCCTGAAACTTTCTCTGCAACTACACAAACTTAGTGTCAGTCACATTGAAAGTTACCTATAGCTGGGGGCTACTTTCAGCACTGCGTAATATATCACTGCGCCGCTGCAGCCATGGTACGCCGCCAAGATCCTAGAGACTATTACGCAGGAATGAGAAAGTAGTTCCTAGCCATATAGGTGTAGAAAATCGCACAACTTTTCATTTTCAGTTGGTCTTAGCACGCGATGTAACCATAGAAGAGTCAAGTTTTAAATAGGAAAAATATTGAAAGTGTCTTTGGTCATTTTTTGAATGAGATGCTAATGGACTGATTAGAATCAATGATGTATGCTAAGCTATGCTAAAAGTGCTACGGCCAGATACAAAGATCGGCTGAATGGATTCAAAAACGGTAAAACTTAACTATTAAACTCTAGGGGACTTGGAAAATGAGCTTATTTTCAAAAAAAGTGGAGTGTTCCTTTAATTGACCGTTCATTTCGACCCCTATGGAGGATGATGTCACATTTACTTTAAAATAACATTGCACCTGCTTGATCAAAACTTGACGGATTCTAAGCCATGTCTCATTGAAGGATCAGGTAATCATATTAATGCTGTGCATAGTGGTTGAGTCGAGTGTTGTTGTCTCCATCGTAAGAGTTCTCCAGCACTTGGTGGTCTCCAATGCTTTTCTTCCTATCAACCAGAGGAGTTCTCCTGATTATGATGCAGATAAAGCCATCTGCACTTCACAACTGAAGGGCTGCTTAATAGCGCTGCACATGATGGAGATGCAGAGCTTTGATTAAACACTGCTCTTATCTTACATACAGGAACATCTTAACATGACAGGAAATGAGCCACTCCCCCCACCGAAGGGCATGGTTCAGTAGCACTGGACAAAGATTAGAATTAACATTGTAAAACGCTGGTTCATGGCGAAATGGACATTTTTATCATCTGGAAATGATTTCCTCATCCTGTAATTAAATATTTTTTTGAGCAACTAGAAACATTTTGTGCACAATTAGGTGTAAACCAAGCGGTAAACCTTCTGGCCTTTCTTGAATTTAACACGGAAGTGACTTAATCTCTAATTCATCGACTGAACGCTAGAGACAGGCTCCAACAGGGAATCATCCCATGTTAAAATGCCCAACTTTATAGACCTTGGTTTTGGTCTATACGGCTAATTTTGCCCTTCATGGCAACTGTGAGGGGTGTGAATTATTTTATAACTCATTCGTTTGAATGATATCAAGCCTTAAAGTTCTGCATAATTAAGGGCGTGGCCACTTGAGTGACAGGTGGATTGCCGCTGATGTCACTACTGTGAGCCAGGTGGGCGTGGCATCTCAGCTCCACCCATGTCCCGTCTCTTTGTCCATTTTGGTTTATCCGGGAGTGACATGCGGTGATCCGCCCACTTTAGGTTTTAAAAATGCTCTTGAGAAACCTACGTGTGACATCACAGACAGTGCGTCTTATGTTTTATACAGTCTATGGTTTAAACCCTTAACTGTCAGCATCCTGCAAGCGGAAACGGTTTTTTTATAACAAAAAAAAAAGGCAGGTTCCAGGCACTCAGTCAGACGTAAAATTAGGAGAAGGAATGAATTAAAAAATGGCTTAAATCGTCTTAAAAAAAATACAAAAGCCAACATGTTTCAACCAACAAATGGGTCTTCTTCAGGGCAATGCAACACCACGAATGAGAATGACATCAATTTATAAGTTGAACCCCACCCAAAGCATTCAATTAGCCTAATAAGGCCTAATACAATCAATTAACCCAATGAGGCAATCAGGTGTACAGGATTGGGGAAACCAACGTAATGAGCAAAGAAAAAAGTAAGAAGAAAAACAATATAGAGAAAATGACTCAACTTCAACGTAGGCTACCTAGAGAGGAAAACAAAAAGGCTAAAAGGTTTTTTTATAACCTTTTAGCGGGCTGCTCCCCCTACTGGGGGTGTCATGTTTCATATTACTACATTTATTAACTGTTTTATAATCACATTTGTTGAAACATTGGCCTGAGACTCAAGGTTCCTTCCATATTTTCCTACTGTTTTGTTAAACGAGTGACATTATCATAATTTGTTACAGGAGGATGCATATAAAGTGTTGGCAGAGGCTATTTACACTAACTCCGCCCACTGACGTCTGTTTGGGCCTGACAATATTACAGAAGATGCTGCGTTGTCAGTAGTAGCAATAGTGTAGGGGGTAGAAAGCTTTGAGCTCGAATTCGCCGTTTACCAAACTCGCTCTACTCCATTTTCCCATTGGTACTTCATTTTCCCTATAAGGCGGTATCCATTTAATAAGTGTAAATAAAATCTATCACTATTTTCCCAAAGGGGAAATATATTCTATTGCTATTTAAACTTAGTGTAAATGGCCTCAAAACTTTCAGAGCTGCAAAATATTGTGATTATATATCGATATGGCTTGAGAGCTTGAGTCACACGGCACAAGCAAAGAAGGAGTGAAAAACTGAAGCTGGCCACTTTTTCTGAACACCGGAAAACCTCATTACCTCCCAGCATGCAGTGTGGTACAAGGCATTTCTCATTTCTCCCGGTTTACCTTCAACTGAACTCAAGGGAACCTGCTGCAGGGCTTTGAAGATCCTACTCGCTTGCCCATTCCTTCATACATAAGCATTAGAGAGAATGTTGTAATGTTTAGTAACAGGTAAAGGGGACAGTTTTGCTGCTTCCAGGACTTATTTAGCATAGAAAAAGAGATATGTGTGCTCTGACTGAACTACTGTGTGCTAAAGAGTGCATTATCTTGCTTTATATATATGTATTGTTTTGTTATTGCATGCAAGTTGGACAATTTACATTCTGGGTTTTACCAGAATTCCAGCGAACAAGCAAAGCTCATCCTCACATAGTGCTCAGTATGGGTGCTCTGCTTCATCACTCTGGAAAATGAACTGTTTTTTCCCCACTTTTCCATTTAAGAACAGTTAAACGCTTAAGCCAGAGAAAATGTGCTCTCGTTTTCACACATATAAAAGCCAGTGAGCATATTTTCCCATTCCAAATTGTTATTCTTGGAGGGCGCGTATAGGAAAACAGGTGATTTAAGGCAGGCAAACAGCTTTAAATCTATAAAAGGATCAGACTTTTTCCCTGTGCTTGTGTTTGACACACGTCAGCAAACCCGAGCTGCGCTGTACATTGAAGTTATTTGAAAGATTTAGCTTGATATAAAGCTGTGGAGAAAACTCCCAGAATGAGCATCTCCAATGCCTCGACCTAGACAAGGTCATGGTTTCCACACCTAATAGACAGGATTGATAGACAGGAAAGAAAAATGAAAAGCTTTTCTTCAGCTTCCTCCTTTGAACACATTTATTAGACATTATTCATTAGAGCAGTGGTTCTCAAATGGGGATAAGGTGAAGGCACTCCAGGGCGTACGTGAGATTGTAAAATACACATATATTTAAAAAGTAGCATCCATGCAAAAATCCTTTAAAAATAATTATAAATAAAGTGCAAAAACACTCAGTTCAGTGCAACAATGCATTATTCAGTGTTGATAGTTTGTCATGTTAAGATGTCAGTCTTCTTGTTGATTCTTAAAAATATATTTTAAGATAGATATTTTATTTTAAAATTATGTTATTGATCTCTATTTGAGAACAGATCTTTACTATGATCCCAAAAGAGGACACTTAATGTTGATAATTATTTTTATGTGCACAAATCTGTTTTTATAATTAAGTTAATTGTTTCTGTTTTTTTTTTTAGTTATATATTTTTATTTCCAAATAGTTCAAGAGAGACCGCTACAAATGAGCAGTGTTTTGCACATTTATGGAGTTTTAAATGTTATATGATTTCACTACATTAGTTTGAATCACTACATTTTAGTGATATTTGCAATAAATTTAGTCATGGATTATTATCATTTAAAATGTTAGAAATATATTTTGTTTATCTGTTCCAAAGTTTCATAAATCAGACACTGATGGCTTTAAGTCTCTTTTTTTGTTTTTCAACCAAAAATGCTGGTTAGGGGGTACTTGTCTGAAAAAAATATTTCACAACTCGATCCACTGCATTAGAGCGACAGATCTTTTTTTTGTTAGCTGAGTTTGATGTAATCCTGATAATTCAATAGATTTTCCAACCTTACAAGAAACATAAGGTGTGCTTTATAAACAAGCCTTTCGGATCTAAACAGTAGGTTTATGGGAAGAACAGACCTAAATGAACTAAAATTGCATGGGATAAAGGGAATCGTACAGGTTTAGAATGACACGAGGGCAAAAAGTGACAGAAAACTTTCAGTAGACTGAACTCCACAAACAGTTTTGAAAGTTTATCCCTCAAAGCCTTGTTTTCATCCAAGATGAAAGGTCATAAGGTCAGGTTTTCACTGGCTGTGCTCTGTATTCCAGGCTTTGTGTATATGAACACTCACTGTCTGACCGATTGTTTTCCTTCTTTATTTGTAATGTAGCTGCTAGTTAACCGAGCAGATGTAGTTCCTTGACTCATTGTAGACGTAGCTCTCTGTAGCTCTGAATGGTTTTGTCTCTTGATATCCTGTTCTAATACAATATTTTCTCTCTTTCTCCTTTCCCAATCCCACCTCCACATTCCTCCCCTCCTCACGCCCATTTTAACCCTTTAACCCGTTCTCCCCCTTCGTTACGTGTCTCCCGACCTAAAACCCTCCCCTTGTACACGTAATCGTGCTCACTTTTTATTTTTTCTCCTTTCACCTTTTTATTTTTGCCATGGGACATTGTGTAATTTGCTTGCAGACCCCATAGACCCTGATGTTGATTTGTACGAACTTTTCCATGCTCCATACACTCCAGTACCAGACCCTTTACCCATGCTGCCTCCTGTGGGCGTTCAGGCGTCCGTTCTGAGCCACGACACCATTAAAGTCACCTGGGCGGACAACTCGCTGCCCAAGAACCAGAAGATCACAGACGCACGCTACTACACAGTGCGCTGGAAGACCAACATCCCTGCAAACACAAAGTTTAAGGTATGGTTATCAGGATCTGATCACGGGATCTGGTGGAAAATGTTTGGTTGTAACACCACTGACATTGATTTATTAATTTTAGGTGGCTAATACCACCACACTAACCCACACGGTGACGGGTCTTAAGCCAAACACCTTGTATGAGTTCTCGGTCATGGTGACCAAGGGCCGGAGGACCAGCACCTGGAGCATGACTGCACATGGAACAACTTTTGAAACAAGTAAGTACACTACACAGGGCAGGTTACAGCCTCAACGTGGCAATCGTGTTGGTCGTGTGACTAAATACTAATCGCTTTGTAAGAGTGTCTACGATAAAGAAAGAAAAGGTAGCTAGTAGTTTAAAGCGCATGTGTTAAGTTCTTAAAGGGATAGTTTACCCAAATTTTTAATTCTGTCATTAATTATTCACCCTCATTTCGTTCCAAACCTAAGACTTTCGTTCATCTTCGCAACACAAATGAAGATCTTTGATGAAATCGGAGAGATTTATGTTCCTCTATTGACAGCTACGCAACTTCCACTTCTTTGACGCTTCAAAAAGTTCATAAAGAGATCGTAAAACGAATCCATTTGAATTGAGCAGTTTAGTCCAAATTTACTGAAGAGACTCGATTGCTTTATATGATATGATAACAGATTGAATTTAGGAAAACAAACATTATTGGGGTTTTTTTTCTTGCTGAAGCTCAAACGTGCTGCGTAACACGAGAATGAACCTCATTGGTTCTCGCATGTCAAGCAAACAGGTTTGAGCTTCCGTTTACCACAACTGATGTCTGAGTTGATGAATGTTCATTTGTGAATAAAAGCCTAAATTCAGTCTGTTCATCATATAAAGTGATCGAGTCTCTTCAGTAAATTTGGACTAAACCGCTCAATTCGAATGGATTCGTTTTACGATCTCTTTATGAACTTTTTGAAGCGTCAAAGTGGTAGTTGCGTAGCTGTCAATAGAGAGACAGAAATCTCTCAGTTATCATCAAAAAGATCTTCATTTGAGTTGCGAAGATGAACGAAAGTGTTATGGGTTTGGAACGACATGAGGATGAATAGATGATGACAGAACCTTTAAGGCCCGGGTATAATTCATTTTCTGTATTTTGCGCCGTCTCACACAGTCGAGAGCGCAAGTTTTTTAAAGTACACTACTTTGGCCGTGAACGTGGAAAGACGCATTCGGCTTGTGCGCACTATCTAGTGGACTTTTCAGTTGCTCAAGTCACTTGCATATGCACTATTGTACGCACACCGTTGTACGCCGACCCTCCCAATGATAAAAATTACGTCACACGCTCAGTGCGCAGACCATCGCAAAACTCAAGTGGTCGAAGTATCATTTTTTGTTGTGCATGTAAATGCATTAAACTTTGCAATAAACATCAAGTGTGAGGGACTCTGCATTTGTAGTCTTGATTCATTTTGCCTTTCTCCCCAGTCCCAAGTTCTGCACCTAAAGATGTGACTGTAGTGAGCAAAGAGGGGCGACCACGAACCATCATCGTCAACTGGCAGCCACCTTCAGAAGCCAATGGCAAGATCACAGGTGACAATGTTATATTGAACACGTAGCACTGGTTGTAACCAGTAACAGTTTATTTTGTTTTAAACCACGGTCACACTAGACTTTAAATATGTTACATTTCTATGGACACTGCAATGGTTCTGCGGTGTCTCTTTTTAGTCACACTTTTTTTCACAAACTTTAAACTTTAGAATGCAGCGAAAATTGTGCATGCTTGCGTTTCCCATGTTTCCCTGCATATGCATGAATGGAAGTGAAACAACAAAAAATGATTTATAATCATCTACAACATGCCTCACTTTCTCTGCCTTCCCAGGTTACATCATTTACTACAGCACTGATGTGAATGCAGAGGTTCATGATTGGGTCATTGAACCAGTAGTGGGAAACAGGCTAACCCATCAAATTCAGGAGCTGACCCTTGATACCACCTACTACTTCAAGATCCAGGCACGCAACTCCAAGGGGATGGGTCCCATGTCTGAAGCTGTCCAGTTTCGCACTCCTAAAGGTAATCCAGCTGATTCATGAAGCCAGTTTTCATCTGATGAATGGGAACAACCCCTGCTGCCTGATGAAAAGACCAGCATATGTAGGGATATGAATCCCACAGATACTGTTATAACCACCAGGCTTCATATGTGGCTTAACCATCAATATGGTCCATGATCAACCAAAAGAGACCCACTAGATCAGTTTCAAACCCCAATGAACTAGCCTAAACCAAAGTGTACCAACATGGAAATTCATGCTGTTCTTTTCAGCAGGCTTTGTTTGCTAAATGATGGTAACATATACGCTATTTTAACCTAATCTCAAGCTTAACCCTTTGCGTTTTGCCTGACCTCACTGATCTTTCATGCGGACTCATGCACAAGCCGGCCGTAGGGCTCCTGCTTAGCTCTGACTGCACGCCTCTCTCCCTCTAACTTGTCTCCTCTCCTTCTGCTTTGTCCTGTTAGCCGAACCCTCTGACAAAATGGCTAATGACCAAGGTAATTTCTCTCTCTTCTCTTATTCCACTAATGCCCTCAAATTGAAGTAAGTTGGAAACTGAAATTCATCAGCAGTCACGGAAAGATCCAGCTGGCGTATAGCTAGAAAACATCTTATTTGCTTGCCTGACTGCCGTTTACTAACGGCCCATTCACACGGGGCGTAGGCGTTAACGCTTCTCATTTACTTTGAATGGGTGACATCATCCGTTGCCGAACTGAATTGTGGGTTCTGTCGCTTCACTCGCGTTGAAAGCGGCAGAAGTTGAAGATTTCTCAACTTTTCAAGCGCCAATGCAGGCGTCATCCAATCAGATCGCCGTATGCAAATATTCTAGAGTAGACGCTAGCCAATGACAGTGAACCATCCAGACGCAGCTCCCGGACCAGTACGTGATATTCTCCCCTCTGTCAGCGCTTTTTCAGGATTGTTTGTACCCAACAGCTTCGAGCACCACGTCGCCTGAGCCTGTGCAGTGCACTGACAACAACTACACGGGCAATCGCATTCGCAGATACAACCAAATCGGCATCCATTTCGTCTCACAGACTAGTTGTCAAAAAAGGCGCTTTTTTGTGTTGTGTTGTGGTCCAAGCGGCACGTAATGTGATTGGCTGTTGTCACTATGATGATTGCGTCAGCACCAAGCTTCAGCCACGCCCTCTGTCAAGCGCTGACGCCTACGCCCTGTGTGAATGCGGCGTAAGACTTTATCATTAAAATGCACATGTGGCTACAACTTCATACTACTAACAGTCTTTCCCCAAGCATGTTTTTCTCCAAAGATGAGCTCTTCTCTGAAATACAACTGGTGGTTAATCTGTTTACACTGCATGTTTTTTTTACCAATGGATGAAACCTGTCTTGATGTGAACTTTACAGAGAACTGTAGATTGCAATGTGCCACTTGTCAATTCTTCTTATTTGACCTCTTGTAGCTTCAGGTCCAGTGAAAATAGGAAGACCCTCTGGACCTGAACAAGGCATTGGATCAGTTGGTAATTGCTGTTTTTTTATGTTTCCAAAAACACACCCTGGAAGTAACCTAGCAATGGTTTACAAAACACTAGCAACCACTTAGCAACACCCTTGCAGTACTTTGCAACTACCTAGGAACATCATATAACACCTTCCTAGTAGTCCATAGCAACCACCCACAACAACTTAGCAACACCTTAACAACAATCGAGCAAACCTTCATTAACACTCTAACACCACCTTAGCAGCCACCTAGAGACAACCATCTAGCAATGGCTTATGAACAACATATAAACACCTTGCATCATCTTAGCAATGCCATATCAACTCCCCAGTCCCTAGCAACCACTTTGCAACACCCTAGCTGCATCTTGCAATCATCTTGTAGTGACACCTTATCAACAACATGTTAACACCCTAGCAGCCCCTGTAAGGTAGGGGGACCAATGCTCAGAAAACACCTAGCTCCAGCCTAGCATTACCCCACCAATCACCAAGCAAATGCCATAGAAACCACCTGTTCGGCCCTGGCAACCAACCCAATAACCTAGCAACACCTTCATAACAAGGTAGCAACCACTTAGCAACACCAGAGCAGCATCTTGCAATGGCCTATCAACAACATACTAACACACTAGCGACCACTCAGCAACCACCCAAACAACCTAGTAACACCTTACTATAACCCCCTAGCTACCACCTAGCAATGCCCTATCAACAATATATTAATACTCCAGCAAACAACTTGCAACAGCATAGCAATGCCATAGGAACCACCCCATAATATTTAGCAACCACCCACAACAACCTAGAAACACCTTAATAACTTAGTAACATCCTAGCAATGCCCTACCAGTCACCTAGCAATGCGATAACTACCACCCAATAGTCCCTATCACCCTAGAGAACACATAGCAACAACTTTGTAATTCCATAGCAACCACCCAGTAGTCCCTAACAACAACTCCAACAACCTAGCAACACCTTAATAACAACCTAGCTACCTCCTAGCAATGCTCCTAGCAATAACCTAGAAAATACATAGCAACCACCCAGTAGTTCCTAACATCTCCAACACCTTAATAACAATCTAGCAACACCTTAGCAATGCCTTATCAACTACATTTGCCCACCGTTGTAAACACTTAGCAGAAGCTTAGCAATGCCCTAGCAACCACATAACAGTACTCAACTACCTCCCTCTCTGTTTCTGTCTGTCAGGCTATTCTGTCATAAACATTCAAGGCTTTAAAAACTCTCAGGCAATCATTTGACAAAACAAAAGTTTGCCTTGATAAATTTCCCTTTTCTTATAACATTGTAACCATAGATTTCCCATGTTTCAGGGAAACCAGACATGTCTGGCACTAGTGATAACCACATCCTGGTTATTGTCATCATTGTGTCTGTGGGTGCATTTACCATCATTGTGGTGGTGGTTGGCGCCTTCCTGTGTACACGCCGTACCACAACACAGCAGAAAAAGTAAGTTCCTCACAAAGTTCAAGTTCAGATCCCCTGATGATGAGCAGTCATAATCCCCAGTCCTGGCATAAAAGAGTAAATGTGTTTGCCACAACCTTCCCTCAAACTGTTTGATATGATCTTCAGGAAACGTGCAGCCTGCAAGTCCGCCAATGGATCCCATAAGTATAAGGGCAACTCCAAAGATCTGAAGCCACCAGACCTCTGGATCCACCACGAACGCTTGGAGCTGAAACCTATTGACAAATCGCCCGAACCCAATCCAGTTATGACCGACACGCCAATCCCCCGAACCTCCCAAGACATCACCCCGGTTGACGGCTCCATGGATCCTATGCTCCAGAGACGTAACTCGTATCGTGGTAAGAACTTTTGATTTAAAGACTCCATGAAATCAAAAAGTTCCTTTTATTGTGGCCAGCCTAAGGCACACCTGTGCAATAATCATGCTGTCCAATCAGGCCACACCTGTGAGGTGGATGGATTATCTCAGCAAAGGAGAAGTGCTCACTAACACATATTCAGACAGATTTGAGCACGATATTTGAGAGAAATAGGCCTTTTGTGTACATAGAAAAAGTCTTAGATCTTTGAGTTCAGCTCATGAAAAAACGGGGGAATAAACAAAAGTGTTGCGTTTATAATTTTGTTCAGTGTATATAGACCTTATGCGCTGGAGAAACAAGTGCACGGCCATCTTTAGAAGGTTGTGCTTGAACTTCCGCTTTTGCGGTAGCTCTGTATATTTCTATGCCATCGCGCTTGAAGAGTAATGAGCTGGTGAAGTGGATTTACTTATTGTTGTGTTTATGAAAGTTATCATGATCATTGTAATGTTTGAAGCAGATGTCATAACAAATGCCAGTAGACCGGGAAGATTTTAAAACTCATTCATTTATAAATCTGTAAGGTCTTACCTTCATGCTGTGAAAATACAGACTGGAAGACAGAACACAATGAGCACAGTGCTAAAAAGGGGCAGTGCTACATAGGGTCAATACCACAGACTATAAAAAAATATGGACACAGTGTCTGTAACGTCAAACGTAGGTTTCTAAAGAGCATTTTTGAAGCCTAAAGTTAGCTTTTGCCATCTTGGCAGCACGTCACTCCCGGATAATTGAAAATGGGCAAAGAGGCGGGATGTGGGTGGAGCTGAGGTGCTGAAACCACACCCACCTGTTACAACCGAGGTATGCAGCAAAGTGGCAATCCACCTGTCACTCAAGTGGCCACGCCCTAAATTATGCAGAACTTTAAGGCTTAATATCATTTAAACAAATGAGTTATAAAAATATTCACCCCCTCATTATTGTCATGAAAGGCCAAATTAGCAGTATAGACCAAAACCACTTTTTGTCCCAGGCTGTAAACATGTTTTTTTCTGCTGTAAAGTTGGGCGGAGATACAGCTTTGACTCCCTTTTGGAGCCTGTCTCTAGCGGCCAGTCGATAAATTGCAGTTTAAGTCACTTCTGTGTTGGCGCGGGAGGTTGCTGCTTAGGCTATACTAGTAAACTCCCAAACTTCTGGAGAATTTTGACATATTTCAGTATCGCTCTTTTGGGAAAATGGACCAGACACCTCCCTCAATACCAAGTAGCAAATCATTGCTAAGGATATTGGCTATTTGAAAAAGACCCTTTGATATGTCCAGCCCCAACCTCCGGTTTCATTAGGAAATACATTAACACACTAAAGAAATTTGTATCAATTTCATGGGGTCTTTAAACCACTTCACCTGGTGCATCATCCATGACATCATTCCAGCTGCTGCTTCTAATGAATGCTTCAAAGTCATGTCTGCTATTTGTCATTATTGCTTGAGATTGGGATGTTCCTTGCTTAAAATGGAAAAATGTGCAGTTTCTTTTGTTTTCGTGGCATGAATGGTGATATCCAATCTGCTGCTGCCTACTCCTACAGCTCTCCTGATGTGTGCATTTACACTGCCCTCTAATGGACAAACAATAGAATCTCACTGCATTAGTGAAAACATCACATGATCTTGGCAACTTACTCTAGGGAGTCAGCTGGTCTTCACAGGGCTCTTGTATTGGGAGCATGTTGGGGGGTAAGCCTGTCTCAATCTGATTAGATGGTCGCTGTCTGATTTGCAGGCCATGAATCAGAGGACAGCATGTCTACACTGGCAGGCCGTCGTGGAATGAGACCTAAAATGATGATGCCCTTTGATGCACAACCCCCTCAGCGTAAGTGTGTTATCCTGAACCAGGGACCGGACGCCCTTAATTTGAGTTAGGATATTAAGCAGTTTATGCTCTTTGTAATAACATATAGTCCTCAAACAAGGTTCCCCGAGTTCATTGTTGTAGTTGTAGGCTAAAAAACATACTCTACTCAAATGCATGGACGCAAATGGCGTAATGCGCCTGAATGTTCAGGTCAACTCCTGTAATAGCAGAGCAAGTTTGTTACTCAGCAAATTAGTTGAAGTTATTTAAACTGTCCACATGTTTATAGTTAATTACTATCACCCCCTTGAGTATAGATGTTTCTTAGCACCACAGCAGAGTTGGCCAAGCATTTGCGTCTGCATTTGTATACTTGTCTAGAGTATGTTTCCTGTCTTACATTAATTCTTTAACCTAGCAACATAGCATGTCTTTAAAGCTTTGTAGTTCTTTGTTTGCATGAGCAGATGTTATAGATGCACCATGCTCACCATAATCTCATAGCCTTGTGTGCGAGGTCTAAACCATGGTGCTTTATTATGTGTGTCCATTCGCAGCTGTGATTAGTGCTCACCCCATCCATTCCCTCGATAACCATCACCATCATTATCACTTGGGCAGCCTGGCCTCGCCGACACGCAGCTACCTCCACCACCAGAGCAGCACACGGTCCATCGCCACCCCCATCTCTCATCTAGACAGGGCAGAGTCCACAGGTGAGAGTGCATTACTGGGGCTTTGTGAAGGCCTTGATCACCCCTGGACACAAATGTGTTACTCCATTCCATATGAAGCTGGAATATATTATTTTTTTCCTCTCAAAATGGAGGTACACTTGGGAGGTGACCAAGGGTTTGTAGAGAAACTTTCCATATGGAAATTTCCATTTCTTGTTTCACTCAGAAATACACATTATATAAGTTGAATTGGTTGCTGATTCATGTTGACTTCAACATGGTATGGCCTGTTTAATGTTGCAAAACCTGCATGCCTAGCAGTATGCACTATGTGCTGACCCAGTTGCTGTTGTAATTACAGAGTCTGTAAGGAACACCCCTAGTGCTGACCTGCTCCCTCCGTCTGGACAGCCCTCCTGTACCACTGACCTTTCAGAAACAGACATTAGCTACCACAGCTCAGTCACTGAGGAGGAGCCAGTGTTCGCTACACCCACGGCACACGTTCGTCCCACGCACCCACTCAAGAGTTTTGCAGTGCCTGCCATCCTAACTCATCCCATGTATGACTCCGCAGCATTGCCCAGCACTCCATTGCTGTCTCAGACAGGTAAGTTCCCCTTTACACCAGATATGTTCATCTGTCCTGGGTGATCCAATCTGCATTGTCTAAAATTCTACCCCAAATCAGAAAAGTTGGGACAGTATGGAAAACGCAAATAAAATAAAAAATAAGTGATTTATAAATTTACCTTTGACTTGTATTTCATTGCAGACAATATGAACAAAAATATTTCATGTTTTGTCTGGTCAACTTCATGTCATTTTTAAATATGCATCCTTTCCTGTCATTCAGACCTGCAACACATTTCAAAAAAAGCTGGGACAGGAGCAATTTAGGGCTAGTAATGAGGTAAAATGGTTAAATAATGATGTGATTTGAAACAGGTGATGTTTTTCACAACACTTAAAAGACGTTTAGGGACTGAAGACACCAAGTGATGAATTGTTTCAGGTGTAATTTTGTCCCATTCTTCCTGCAAACAAGTCTTAAGGGGGGCAACAGTACGGGGTCTTCGATGTCGCATTTCACACATTCTCTATTGGAGACAGGTCAGGACTGCAGGCAGGCCAGTCAAGTACCCGTACCCTCATCCTCCGCAGCCAGGACTTTGTAATGTGTGCAGAATGTGGTTTTGCATTGTCTTGTTGAAATATGCATGGACGTCCCTGGAAAAGATGTCTTCTTGAAGGCAGCATATTATGCTCCAAAATCTCTATGTACTTTTCAGCATTAATGGTGCCTTCACAGAAGTGCAAGTTACCTTTGCCAGGGGCACTGACACAACCCCATACCATGACAGATCCTGGCTTTGGGACTTGTTGCTGGTAACAGTCTGGATAATCCTTTTCTTCTTTGGTCCGAGGCACACGGCGTCCATTCCTCCCAAAAAATACCTGAAATACTGATTCATCTCACCACAGTACACGTTTCCACTGTGTGATGGTCCATCCCAGATGCCTCCGAGCCCAGAGAAGTCGGCGGCGCTTCTGGACACTGTTAACATAGGGCTTCCTTTTGGCACAGTACAGTTTTAACTGGCATTTGTGCATGTAACTACACATTGTGGTACTTGACAAAGTAGTCCTGAGCCCATGTGGTGATATCGCTTATAGATGAATGACGATTCTTGATGCAGTGCCGCCTGAGGGATCGGAGATCATGGTTGTTCAGCTTAGGCTTGCGCCCTTGTCCTTTACGCACTGAAATTCCTCCAGATTCCTTGAATCTTTTAATTATGTTATGCACTGTTGAATGTGAAATATCCAAATCTCCTATATTTCTTTGAGGAACATTGTTTTTAAACATTTCAATAATTTTCTCACGTATTTGTTGGTAAATTGGCGATCCTCGGCCCATCTTTGCTCCTAAAGGATTAGACCTTTCTTGGATGCTGCTTTTGTACCAAATCATAATTACAATCGTCTGTTGACATCACCTGTTTCAAATCACATCATTATTTAACCATTTTACCTCATTACTAGCCCTAAATTGCTCCTGTCCCAACTTTTTTTTAAATGTGTTGCAGGTCGGAATGACAGGAAAGGATGCATAGTTACAAATGACATGAAGTTGACCAGACAAAACATGAAATATTTTGTGTTCATATTGTCTGCAATGAAATACAAGTCAAAGTAAATTTAGAAATCACTTCTTTTTTTTTTATTTGCGTTTTCCATACTGTCCATACTTCCATACTTCCATAACTTTTTCTGATTTGGGGTTGTAATGGCATTTAACATAAACAAGTTGTTTAACATAGTCAGGTAAATTAATTAAAATGAAAGCTAATCTATTAGTAATCTCATTGGCGGAGTAAAAGGATATAAATATAATATCTTTGAGCTAAAACAATTATTGCCAACCAAGATTTGCCCTATTCCAAGCTATAAAATGAGAGCATGTGTAGCATAAGTAATGTTTGAGTAATATTGAGCCTAAATGTATACAGTGAGAATATAATAGAGCCTAGAATAGAACCTTGTGGGACGCCACAGTTTAGAGTGGCTGAATATGAAGGCAAATCCTGATGGAAGAGCTTCTGTCTTTTAAATAGAACAGGGCTCGACATTAATGCTTGTCTGGGACAAGTGGGTTTTTGAAGGACCGGAGAAGTATCCTGAATAAAACGGCAAAAACAAAAAATAACGAAGGAATCACCAAAATGCAAGGATGATTCTGTATTAATTTACTGTAAGTGGCAATCGGTAGTGGATAATGTAGTATAATGTACTGACGGTAACAAGGTTGCGATGTTGACACTCGGACAGCCTCTCGAGGAGAAATCGAAAACAAATGAATGCCTCTCACACAGAGAAACTCAGTTAAAATACTGCTTTTTATATTTATAACAACATATGATACAGTTAAATACAGTATCATAATGATACATGACCAAGAGTGCTGTTTTTCTGTATACCATCACAAATGAAAATGTGACACTAATTTAATGACTGTTCCATAAACAATGAATTAACATCAAGTCACTTACATTATAAATCCAATATTGACTGTTTTTGTTCTATTTCAGCAGTGAAAATAGTTGCAAACAAAGATCACAGCAGAACCGTAACGCATCTCACAGCAACAGTGTATGTTACTGAATCAATCAGCTTTTTGATTGAATTGGTTGATTCAAAGATTCAATGAGTCATTTATAAATGACTGCCCCATTCTTGAATGAATCAGCAGTTTCACTGAATCGACTCAATGACTCACTCATTAAGACTTGCGTCACCTACTGGCGGTTTAGTTTCATGTTTAAACATTCTTTCCATCTTTTCTTATTTGTATATCATAACATTATGTAATGCAGTTGTAATTCTTCAGTGTAAATTATGTAATTTGATTGATAACAGCCCTATAGTGTCTTCTTCTAATTTAATTTATTGATCAAATTTAAGAATATAAAATTAAAGTTGAAGCATAGCCTATATTTAAAAAGATTAGGCAAAAATGCCCTTTATAAAAGGTAAAACTATCACAAATATGCAGATTTAAAATATGTCAAAGCTGATTGAACACTGGTGAGAATATTGCTTAAGAATAAATTATATTTACACAAAAAAAAAAAAAAATTCGGACAAGCACAATATTTACTCTGAAAAGTGAATGACAGATTTACTCGTCCGAAGGACAAGCACGTGAAAATAATTAATGCCAGTACAGTTGCCAGTTACAATAGTTATCACACTCCAAATGAGGCTAAACATATACAGTGAGAGTATATTAGTGCCTAGAACAGAACCTTGTGGGGCGCCACAGTTTAGAGTTGCTGAATATGAAGTTAAATCCTGATGGAAAAGCTTCTGTCTTTTAAATTGAAAACTAATTTATGCCAGTACCAATAGCTGTCACACTCCAAATGAACTTCATGTTTTGTGCATCTTTATTATGAATAGTACAAAGTTTTACAGTTAAAAAGGAGAAAGACAGAGTCTAACTTGTGCGATTGTTTTAGGGCCTCACTCAGTTAAAACAGCCTCTATCGGGACGCTGGGAAGGACGAGAACTCCTATGCCTGTCATTGTTCCAAGTGCACCGGATGTGTCGGAAGGCAGCAGACCTCATGAAGATGCAGGGAGTGTGAGTACTCTTGTTCCTACTGTATAATGAGCTGTACTACAGAGAGGTTAGAAAACATCAGGAATATCATTCGCTGCACAAACTTCCATGTCTCTATACATTTCTACAACAGAACCATGTACACTTGAGTCATTTCTGTTACTTTTGAACACTTTTGAAGTAATATGCTTGTGTTGTAATTATTTCTGGTCAAGCCCAGGAGATTAAACTATATACAATATAGTTATTTATACAGTGGCAATAAAGTGCATCTAAAAGATTAGCAGTAAAAAGTTAAAGTTAAACATTTGCTCCAAAAAAAAAGTTGTTTTATCCATTTAACCAGCAGCCATATCACCCTGAACCCCAAGACTGGTTTCCCACTGAAGCTAAGCAGGGCTGAGCCTGGTCAGTACCTGGATGGGAGACCTTCTGGGGAAACTAGGTGTCTGCTGGAAGAGGTGTTAGTGAGGCCAGCAGGGGGCGCTCACCCTGTGGTCTCTGTGGGTCCTAACGCCCCAGTATAGTGACGGGGACACTATTCTGTATCGGATGAGACGTTAAACCGAGGTCCTGACTCTCTGTGGTCATTAAAAATCCCAGGATGTCTTTCGGAAAAAGAGTAGGGGTGTAACCCCAGGATTCTGGCCAAATTTGCCCATTGGCCCGTCCATCATGGCCTCCTAATAATCCCCATACACTGATTGGCTTCATCACTCCACCAATAAGCTGGTGTGTGGTGGGCGTTCTGGTGCATCATTTATTATGACAGGGTTAGTAGAGATGATTTACTTACTATATTTGGCTTTGCGTTTACATTAGGGATGCACCGATATGAACATTTAGGCCGATACCGATAATTTTTTATATTTGAAAGCCGATAACCGATATATTGGCCGATAAATCTAAAACAAAATCAACTGTCTCAGCATTAAAATCCATGACCCAAACACATTTGATTTAGCCTATATGACAGACTTGTGCTGCACTTGACCATATTTTCCTTTTTGAGGTGATTTCAATCATGTTTCAAGCAATTCAAAGCCATCATGATGAACAGTGTGCATCAGTAGCTGAAGGAAATCATTTATTATTTATTGGCTTTTATAATTGTCGGCCAAATCTTCTTATCAGACTGATAACGTTAACATTAAAAATGAACATATATCTGCTGATACCGATACAGTGGCCGATATATCATGCCTGCCTTGTTTACATATATGCATATATGCGTTACATATATTTACATCATTATGCACAAACCCTATGACCAGGGAGTCTCTATGAACTACAAAAAACGTCATGTACGATATTAGATAGTATATTGTTCTGTGGATACAGTTGCATATCAAATATATATTTAAATGTACAACAAGATAATGATATCATTTTAACATGTTTTTTCTTTTCTCTCAATCCTTTACCTGCTTTCCCCTTTTAACGGCTGTATTTATTATCTGCTCATTACAATTAATTTTGGAAATTTGCTTGTTTAAACAAATTAAACCTGCCGTTTATCCTGCATAATGCACCATACTACCGTACCCCTTCATCCATTACCACGCATGTGACTGATTTCCTGCTTCTCTTCTGCAGTACCATTGACCATCCCTTATAAACCCAATCCCCAGCTCACCCCAACCCCACCCCCCGCAGTAACCTTCTTCATCTCCTTCAGAATTACGAGACGGACGAGTTGACGGAGGAAATGGCCCATCTGGAGGGCTTAATGAAGGACCTAAACGCCATCACGACAGCCTGAGCACAATCCTCACAATAACACTAGACCTCACCTGCCAACGGGGAGGACGTACAGCACGGAGGAGTTCTCAATCATTCGCTAAACGGAGAGAGAAAGAGAGTGAGACAGGAGAAAAACAATAACCTTTGGGATCCCTTGCTTACTCTCAGGAAGGAGAAACCCATCAAACGAGGACAGTGGACATTCTGAGAAAGGACACGTGGTTACTTCAACGAAACGATTGCATCCTAAATATTTCCTTTTCATTTTAGTGGAGACCGTTTGAAAAGACACCGTTTTATTATCCTACGAAAAAAGGAAAGATACAATATGCTGGTGTACGTGTTGGTGCTCGTAAGGCACAATTTACAGTGTTTCATTTGTGTCTTTTTTTGGTATGTTTTTGTATCTATATATATTGCCCCCGTTCCAGTCAGGTGAACGACGGACATCGTCCTTTTTATTTCTGCAAGGCATTTTGTATTAAGCATTTTGATTGACGTCTCTTTCTCTTTTGTATGTCATATAATGTGCCATGTCTTATTATTTTCTTAAACATGTTTTGTATTGTTTTATATGCATATACCCTTATCAGTTTGTATATATGTTAAAAACGGACTTGTGTCGTCACCACAGCAATGCTTTTTTAAATTTGGCGATTAGAATGGATTTTTGCAGTCCCCCTTCAACATTTAGCCTGTTTTAAATGGGAGCTCCCTTCAGATATGCCTTATTAAATTTGTGTGGAATGGCAGAAATCAGTACAGCTGGGAAAAATGTTTATCACACAACACTGTGATATTTATTCTGTAAAGCTGCACTGTTAACCGGTTACTCGGTCGATACGGCAGCGTTAGACCTCCATCACACATGCTGGACTTGGTGCTGATAATCCAAACTTCAGGTTCTACACATGTAACTGATAAATGAATGAATTTGGTAGATTGGGAAGTGCTTTGTATGGTTTATCTCCTCTTGCTGCATTGGTCTGAATCCTTTTATCAGAGCTTACGCAAACTCAATGAATGAACGACATTCACTGTGAGATTTTACAGGCCACACTCTTGGCACTCAATGCAACAGACTTTTATGCAGAACTCCCAGTGTTCATCTTTTATTTTCCATTATATTTCTTGTATTCCTTTCATATGAAGTTCTTGTATAAAATCTCAATGTGCGAGGCAAAAAAACCCAACTGTTCCTAACCTGCTGGATATGGTTTTGTTCTGTACTTTTACCCAAAGAAAATACGCAACAGCAATCATAGTTTAGTTTCGTCTCCTCGAACATTTTCTTGAATGTCATTCTGGCTGTAAGCAATTCTGGGTAACTATAGGAACACGTTAGAAAGCTTGGTAAAAACAACACGGCCTATTTGGGATAACCGATCCGTCAAACCTTTATTGCACTTTTTCAACAATTTCAAGAAAAAAAACATTTTTACATATCCTGTGTTTTGAATATAAAGCTCTATTTGTGTAATGTAGTGTCATAGTTTAGCATAGGCAGCTGGTCTTTATTTGTTTTGCCTCTGAAATAATATTTGAGCGGCAGGTTTTACTGTGTTGCATATGCAGAATTCAGTTGTTGCTTATTTCTGTACAGATCTTCTCGCTGTCTCTAGAAATACTCTGTGGCTTTTTAAAAAAAATATTCTGAAAACACTGCTTCTGCCTGTTTATTTACATGCATCCCTATTGCTTTCATTTTCCAGTATTTCAACACCATTTAAAATATCTCCGACATATGATGAATGAATGAGGAGTTAGCTAAAGCGTTCATTTATATAATAAATCATTTATTATAATGTAATGCCCCTTTTTACAAGATGTCAGATAAGTCTATGTGACGTTTTAGCTCAAAATACACCACAGATCATATTTTATAGCATGATAAAATTGTCACTTTTTGAGGCTGAGCAAAAACACAATTTTGTGTGTGTCCCTTTAAATGCAAATGAGCTGCTGCTCCCCGCCCCCTTTCAGGAAGAGGGCGGGGCTTCAAGAGCTTGTGTTAGTAGCTCTAATTGCAGACACACTGAAAATGTCAGAAACTGTTCAGACTTTTATGTTCAAACCGGAGTCGGACAATGATGGAGAGACTCAAGAAGAAGAGACATGTAGAATGAGACAGGACGTTTCTGAATGGGCAGTTGATGAATTTAATTGATTAGCATATTCTGGCATGATTATCTATAAACCGCTCGTGTGGGAACTGTTGTTAAATGAGCCAGAGAATATCTGCTGATAAAGAGAGATGTGTAGTTTAGTTTAATTACGGATATAACTTATGTTGTCATCTTGCTTTTATGACATGCCATTGCATTTGTGTTTGTACTGTATTGCAATAAATGTGAAAGACGGATGCGACCCCTTGAGCGATTCCCAAATGTGCTCGACTACAACTCTTCCTCTTCTCAACACCTTTGTTGTGTTCCCGGGGGGTGGGTTTATGTAAATTTTAGGTTTAGTGATGTCACTAACCAGTGGAGAAGCTCATTGTAGTCCGTACCAGTTGCTTGTTGTAGTCCAGGGCTCTTCAAAGCTTACCCTGGAGGGCCAACGCACTGCAGATTTTAGCTCCAACCCTGCTCAAACACACCTGAACATGCTAATCAAGGTCTTCAGGATCATTAGAAAATCACAGGTGGGTGTGTTTGATCAGGGTTGAGCTAAACTCTGCAGTGCATCGGCCCTCCAGGGTAAGATTTGAATAGCCCTGTTGTAATACTTAAAAGTGATTTCTGTTAAAGAAAATATCTCCCTTTGCTGTGAACTTTGAGCGTCGCAACATTACACACAGACTAGTTAAATAAGTGAAATCATAATCATAAGTGGTCACACCCTTAATTATGCAGAACTTTAAGGCTTAATTTAAACAGATGAGTTAAGAAAAATAGTAATTCACCCCCTCACTATTGTCATGCAAGGCAAAACTAGCCATCTAGCCCAAAACCACTTTTTGTCCCAGACGGTAAACATGTTTTTTTTTCTGCTGTAATGTTGGACATTTTAACAAGGCGGAGATAGTCACTATAAAGCTTGGAAGCGTCAGGATATTACAACTGTTCATCAGAATATCATATACACCTAGGATGGCTTGAGGGTGAGTAAATCATGGGGTTAATTTCATTTTAAATGAACTACTCCTTTAAAACACAGCCTTAGACTGTGCTGTTGCTATTTACATGTTCAAACTCTGGTCAAATCTCTAGTTTGAGCTAACTTGCTTCTCCAGGGATGCTTTGTATAACAGGCCAGATCTAGTGTGAAGTCAGGAGGAGGAAGAACATGAGAATTCATCAAATGACTCCAAACACAAGCTTGTTCTTTTCTGCGGTCTTTATTGACATGATAAAATGCATCTAGACTCCTCTGGGTGTTTTGAAGTTCATGCCGATAGTTGGCTGCGTGACCTGCAAGTTGGGCAGGTTCCCGAAGTCCTGCAGTGAGAGAAAGAAAGGGTTAATGTAGGCTCAGGTCTGTATACGAACACCACAAAACCGGTTCTGACCTTTCACATCAACAGCTTCCAAGATTAACTCACTGAGAATGGTTCCCATACAGCACATATTTGAAGCTCATCTACACAAATTGAGGTAAAAATCAACTTACGAAAGTCTTCAGCATTTCCTTCGTATCTGGATCGACCTCAATAATCTCCTGATCCAAAGCGGAGACCTGGGAAAGTGAAGAACATGACATGAGGGATGCCCAACATACTCAAGGATCAAAGCTGACTGTGAAGTTTGCCATCAAAACAAACATTACTCCATGAGCCAATAAAGGGTTAACCGTTTAGAGCAGGGATCCTGGGATCTGGCCCACGAGACCCACTCTCCTCCAGATTTTAGCTCCAACCCTAAAACACACCTGAACATGCTAATCAAGGTCTTCAGGATCATTAGAAAAATCACAGGTAGGTGAGATTGATCAGGGTTGGAGCTAAAGTCTGCAGCGCATTGGCCCTCCAGGGCAAGATTTGAGGATTCCTGGTTAGAGGAAGACAATAGCTCTTAACGAGGAAAACCTGAGGAATTCAGAAGAACATTTTTTACACTAATCTGATAGTCCAAAACCCATACTCGCAATTTGAAAGACATTCAGTCCATGTTTTGAATGCTGAGACATGTCTTTGCATTCTGTGTGGCTCCTGTCTGAACCTACTGATGGTTATGCATTAGATCTCATTTAAAATGATTCTCCCACGATTCTGAACAGACAACTAAACAAAATAATGTAATTTACTAGAGGTTCTGACAAAATGCTAATTGCTGCCATCTACCTAAAAAAAATTTTTTTAATTCAGGTTGAGTGAATGATTCAATGACTCTCATAAAGACTTGTTTCATTACTGGATTAATCAGCGTTTCTGAACAAATCTCTTGAATGAATGATTCAATGACTCACTCAAAGACTCGTTTCATTACTGTATGAATCAGCGTATTACTGGATGAATCCCAAGTGAATGATTCAATGACTCACTCATAAAGACTTATAAGGAGCTAAGAAAAATAAAACGTTGATTCATACAGTAATGAAATTAGTCTTTGAGAGAGTAATTGAATCATTCACTTGAGATTAATTCAGAAATGCTGATTCATCCAATAATGAAACAAATCGAGGGAATGATTCAATGACTCCCTCTAAAGACTTGTTTCATTACTGGATGAATCAGCCTTTCTGAATGAATCAAGTGAATGATTCAATGACTCACTCATAAAGACTTGTTTCATTACTGGATGAATCAACGTTTTTTTTTGGAACGAGTCTTTTATGAGTGAGTCATTAAATCATTCACTGGAGATTCATTCAAAAAAGCAGATTCATCCAGTAGTAATGAAACAAATCTCTTAAGTGAATGATTCAATGACTCACTCATAAAGACTTGTTTCATTACTGCATGAATCAGTATTTTTGAACAAATCTCTTGAAGTGAATGATTCAATGGCTAACACTTAGACTAACATGTTATTTGAAGTGTTGTTTCTTTAAAGAGATGACTATTTTCATCACTACCATAGACATCACTGTTTATAGCCGAACTATACACAATTATCCCAGTTTTTCTGTGATGATCTGAATTATCGTAAGACCGTTTGTGAAGCCATTTCATATCTATACATGACAGCGGCTCTCTCTGGATCAGAACACAGATCTGAATGATCGCTGTGATCGTACTTGTCAAAGGTTGAATAGACGTAGAGCCGAATCACTGTCATTTAGGGATAAGATCACGTGGGTGTTTGAATCGAGATTGCCATTTTTTTAGAACCAGTTTTTCAAAAAGTTTAATCTGGATTAGAATGATCTGGAAGTCCCGTGGATCAAGTAATCCATCTTTTGTGCCGGCTAAAGGCGTTTCTCTCGTAAAGGTTTTTCAATGAACCTCAAATCTGGTATTTATGTTTTTTTGCCTGCTTTATAATAAATCTAATTCTCGATTAAGATTCTTCATAAATGTAAATTCAAACTGTTAACCTATTTTTGTAGTTTTTTCTCTTGTAAGAATACATTTAACTTACAATTTCAGGCTCGCTTAAAAGTTCTCAGAACAAACGGCCTTCAAACGTTCACTACTCAGTGTGTAATAGTTTGTGTAATGCCCTTTTCTTTGCTATTTGGTTCTACTTTGAGTTATGGTATTGCTTATGTTAGTTTTTGTTATTCGTAATTATTGTTATGTTCTAACTTTCAGTTTGCACTATAGCACAACATTTAAATAAAGTGTATATATATATATACACACACACATATATATATATATATATATATATATATATATATATATATATATATATATATATATATATATATATATATATATATATATATATATATATATATATATATATAAGCTAAAAGTGGAAAAAATATGAGATAGTAAAAAAAGGTATCATGATTGTGCCGATGTAGTTTACAAATTAAATAACCCTCAAACAGCTTTACATATCAAACAATAGTTAAACTAATCCAGAGCAATATAAAGTGAGTGTATTACATGACACGTGTATTTTTTGACCATTTCATAAAAATGTTGTTCCTGAAATACACCCTTCATCTGGGATCAGTATAATCCCGATTTCTGTATCAAATGTATCCCAATCCTTTTCTTCTTTTGAACAACCAATCTTGAAGATCAGATTACTTTGAACAACTGGCCCTGAAAGATGAACGGAGCAGTGAAGGGAAGCGTCACTGACCTCTGGGACGTAGTTATCCCGTCTCTCTCGCTCCTCCTCCTGCAGTTTGATGGAGATACCCCTGACAGGACCTCTCTGGATGCGCTTCATCAGATGGGTCACATACCTGCAGACACACAACAGAACAAGCCTTCAGTTCCCTGCGCTTTGATTGGCCCTGCTGAGATTTCCAGTGGCCTCTGCACATGAGGAAAAAGTCTAGATTAACAAATCCATTAGATGATATACAGAAATCTTGCTAAAATAGTGCGAGTATTGCACAATACCAGTCAAACGTTTGGAAACTACAATTTTGAATGTTTTTGAACTTCTGCTTATCAAGCCTAAAAACAGTAATACCGCAATTTAAAAAAAATATTTTCCACTTAAACATACTTCAAAATGTCACTTATATCCAGTGATCAAAGCTGTATTTTCAGCATCATTACTCCATTGTCTCATGATCCTTCAGAAATCATTCTGATGATTTATTATCAGTGTTTTATATAGTATTTTTTAACCGGTGATAACTTATTCATAAATGCTGTTCTTACTTTTTTTCAGGATTCATTTATTTAAAATACAAATCTTTACGATCACTTATCAATTTAACACATCCTTGATTAATAAAAGTAAAAAAAAAAAAAAAAAAGGGGGTGGTTTACAATCTAAAAAGCAAGCTGACTAGCTTTGATCACATTAATAAATCATCATTTTAAATAAAATAGAAACTATTATTTTAAATTGTAATATTTCACAATTTGTTTTTTTCTATATTTTTGATTAAACTATTTACATATGTATACATAAACATATGCATATTATAAAACATTTTCTGTATTTAATATTATAAAACCGGTAAGACAATTTAAAAGATATTGTAATTAGGGCTGGTCGATGTGGCAAAAAAATTTAAATAATTAAAATAAAATCTCTTTTTTGGTCAAATGGCAATACACGGTATATATCCCGGTATTTTCTATGTTTTTCTATTTGAATAAAAGAAACTACATTTATTTTAATCATTTTATTTCACATCCTGCCCAGTGATGTCCTAAAAACAATGATATTGAAGGCTATAAACAAATGCAGTGAATGTAGTGTAGGATGTGCAATATCTTATGTGCAAAAAGGGGGTTTACAATCTAAAAAACAATTAAAAAATGTTGTTTTTAAATTCACTAAACTAAAAATGAAAATAAAGCCTATATTTGATTACCTCATTATAACGGTCACAAAAATATACTTACAGGTTTAAAATTCCACATATGGCAACAAATATTTTTAGAAATATGTAGCTATACTTTAGTCAGAATTATAGCGGCGCTCGTTCACGGAAACCTGATTTTTAGCGGAGATCCACATGCAGAAGGCTCGTCCTCTCCGGACAGCAAAATGGACATTTCTAACATTTACAGATGGAGAATATATACCTGTGAAATGTAAGTTATGCACTGAGCACCGCATCTCAAACGCATTAAACAGCGCAAGTATTTATCCGTCTGTCAGCACACACAGCCCATCTCTGAGCATGTGAGGACACGCTGCTTTAAACTACATGTTAACTATCTAAAGCCCTTAAAATAAAGCACGTGTCATGTTTAGGACAAGTTGTATCATGCACTTTCCCTGAATCAGCTCACTCTGCGTACTCAATCTACTGTATCGATATAAACGGTATTGCCTCATTCCATATCTAAAAAATAAAAATCAATATATTGTACAAACTCGACATACCGCCCACCCATGTTAATGTGCAGTAATACCGTCGTAAAAAAATATACAGCTAATTTATGCTAAAAAAAAAAAAAAAGTAGTTCTGGCAGACTGAATTGTGATTTCTGAACAGGGCATGAAATGATTGTTAAAGGGATAGTTCACTTTGAAATAAAATTTTGGTATGTTTTAGCTCACCTCATGGGCATCCAAGATGGAGGAGTATTTGTTTCCCCAGTAGTTTCAATTTTGATCATTTTAGGTCAAACCGTTCTTGTCTGTGCCTCACATAATGCAGGTCTATGGTCACCACCTCAAAGAGCATACACAGAGAAGTCCAAATTAAACAATCCCCCACCGTAAGTACACCTGATGGCCTAAGACACGAAACGAGCGGTTTGTGTGAGAAAACGAACAAACTAAAGCCAGAACGCACGAATGTCACAACAGGAAACACGCACGCGCGCCCTCGGATCAGTCGGACGTAGTGGTGTACAAGAGGTAAAACGATATAAATAGTGTTCGCTTTTCTCACACAAACCGCTCATTTCGTGTCTTAGGCCATCAGTGTGTACTTACGATGGGGATTGTTTAATTTGGACTTCTCTGTGTATGCTCTTTGAGGTGGTGACCATAGACCTGCATTATGTGAGGCACAGACAAGAACGGTTTGACCTAAAATGATCAAAATTGAAACTACTGGGGAAACAAACTCCTCCTACACTCCTACTCCTCCTAAGCTAAAACATATCAAAATTTTATTTCAAAGTGAACTATCCCTTTAATTACCTTTTTTTTTAAACATTGTTAATATTACAAGATACCTCACTTTTTTTAGGCCTGTCACTCACTAAACTTTACAACTTTGGAAATGTATTTCCACATTTATTAATGATAATATCCTGCAAAATATTATCATATTTATTATTGTAATAATTGATAATACTTTGTAAGGATATTTTAGAACATCATGAATCTGACCATGCTTGCTTTATACATTTGATAAGAAATGCAATGCAAACCATTTTTTTATTTATGTAAATGATTGAAAATGATTTTCAACACCATTTCATCTTCAGTAACACGAGCATGACAGCAGGTTGCAATGCCTTTCATTTGCATACTGTTGTATAAACTATATCTTACTCTCCTGATATTTCTTTCGGTCACTGTTAACTCATTTCTTCCTCAGTATTGTGTTGACAATGAATCGCATCAGGCACACAGTGCACTATAAACATGTCGACTGATTTTCTGCATTGTTCATCCCCAACTACCGTGTGTTTTCCCCTGGCAGTCTGAGATAATCAAAGACTTGCTCCCATGACAGCCGCTGGTCTCTGCGGTGCTGAACACCACTCACCCGGCGATCTTGTTGCGCAGAGGTTTGCTGGGGATGATGGCGATCTCCTCACACACCCTCTTGTTGATGTGGAAGTCATTGCCCAGTCGGGTGTAGTACTTCTCTATGACGACCCGAGCCGCCTTCTTCACCGTCTTAGTCCTGACACGACCCTGTCAACATCCACAAGGGACTCAGTCAGGGAAACAGGGACATTTCCTACTTTCAAGTCAAATTTCATTCCCAAGTTTAGCTGTATAGCACTTCACACAATATCAATTTAAAGCAAAAAAACTTGTTTCAGTGTTACTTTTCTTATATGTAAATACTGAGATTACAGCTATTTTTGCAATATACACGGCATCAACAAATCACAATAACAACATTTAAAGGGATAGATCACCCAAAAATGAAAAGTTTCTGGTCCCCATTGACTCCCATAGTATGGGGAAAATACTACGGAAGTCAATGGGGACTTACGGTTTGGTTACAAACTGTCTTCAAAATATTTTGTGTGCAGCAGAAAAAAAGAAACTCATACAAGTTTGGAAAAACTTCAGGAGAAAAACTTATTTTTGGTGAACTGTCCCTTTAAGTTCACAGAAACTATGACTTAACCGCGGTTTCCCTTAAATACACAGTTTAAACGTGTCAGCTCATCACAAACATTTATATTAATCACAATAAATCCAACAATATTGGTATGTCCGGAGCAGACTTAACGGCAGAAATTCAGGAGATGACGGAGCGGTTTTACCTTTACAACATCCTACATAAACATCAAAAGTCAAACTACTCGGTACATACGAATCAAGAGAATAATTAACAATATGTTCCGGTAATGACACACTCTGTGAACTTGAGTTTTTCCTCTTACACAGTAGTTTATTATTATGGGTGAACTATACACAACACACATCGTCACTACTACACCCGATATTGTTGCATTTTTGTATTGCAATATTTTAACACAATATACTGTTACAATCCCTAGTAAATACTGAGATGATCACAGCTATTTTCGCAATATACACGGCATCAATTAATCACATTAACAATATTTAAAGGGATAGTTCACCCAAAAAGGAAAATTCTGTCATTTACCCACCAAAGAGTTTCAAGTCCCCATCGACTCCCATAGTATGGGGGAAAATACTATGGGAGTCAATGGGGACTAACGGTTTGGTTACAAACTTTCTTCAAAATATCATTTGTGTTTAGAGGAAGAAAGAAACTCATTCAGGTTTGGATAAACGTAAGGATGAGTAAGTGACAGAATTTTTATTTTTTGATGTACTGTCCCTTTAAGTTTACTAGTGAACACCAGCTATGACTTACAACCGCGTTTTTTCTACAAACACGCGCTCATACCGACACAGAAGTTTATACTATCACAATATATAATGTAAATCCAGAATACTGGAGTATTACCGCGAGCAGACGTTAACGTCTGAAATTCAAAGTTGTAACGCAGGAGATAACGCGGAGTCGCTATTTTTTCCAACATCCTACATAACATCAAACGCAAAATGTCAAAATACTTAGTACATACGAATCATAACAATATTAACAATACATTCCGGTATTTTAAAACGCAGTGAGAGCTGCCAAACGACGGGATTCGAGCGGATTGGAAGGGATTGACTGTGAGACATACACACCATATTCACCCGGTCTAGAAGAAAAGGGTTAAATCCGGCCGGACCGGAAGTTTATAACACCCTTCCGGAAGTCGCGTAAAAGTCTCTGGATAAGAGCCATCACCTGCTGCAAATTAACGGCAAACATAATGGGTTTTATTAACAACTTGAACATATTATTTAACAAAATATAGATAGATAAAATATACAGGAAAACATAAACCCACTTTTTTTATATATAAATGATGTAAAAACATATTTTTTAAAAGTTTTTTTGAAAGAAGTCTCTTCTGCTTATCAAGCCTGCATTAATTTAATCAAAAACACAGAAAAAAAACAGTAAAATTGTGAAATATTATTGCAATTTAAAATAATGGTTTTCTGTTTTAATATACTTTTAAACATAATTTATTCCTGTGATCAAAGCTGTATTTTCAGCATCGTCTTCAGTGTCACATGATCCTTATGATGATTTATTATCAATGTGGGACACATTTGTGCTGATTAATATTTTTTGCATAACCTTTGATACTTTTTTTTCAGTTTTGGGTGAACTATCTTTTAAATGTTATTCTTTGAGAAATAAAGTTAAAAAGAAAAGCATTTTTTATCAAAATATTAATAGTTTCTAACAATATAAATATTTACTATCACTTTTTAAAATCAATTTAACACATCATTGCTTAATAAAAGTATTACTTTCTTTAAAAATAAATAATGACCCCAAACTTCTGAATGGTAGTGTATATATTTTTACAAAATGCTAACAATTATTATTTTAAAATATTTTTATTCATCAAAGAATCTCGATCACAGGTTATAAAAAAATATTAATCAGCACAACTGTGTCCAACATTGATAATAAATCATCATAAGGATCATGTGACACTGAAGACGATGCTAAAAATACAGCTTTGATCACAGAACTATAACAATATCTCACAATATTAAATTTTTTCAATTTTTTAAGCCTTTATGAGCATATGAACCGTCTTTCAAAAACAAAAATAGTTTTCCTTCCAAAATTTTGACCGGTACTGTATTTATACAATTTCATGAGATTTTATGTACCTTTATTGTAGCTTGAATTTATTGTGCAATAGCTCATATACAGTGTCTAAGATAGAATATTAATTACTAGAAATATCACCAAATGATTGTGTTGTGTCCTATAAACACTAGCCAAGTAATGCATTAAAACATTGACATACAATTCCTAGAATTGATGCGGTGCAATTATATAGCTATTCATATGCAGTAAGTGTAGCTGAAGTTATGAATCTTAATAAACTGGGTGCAGTAATAAACATGAAACAAAGTATCACTAAAAAAAGACACACTCGCTCAGACGTTAAGAGCTTCTTTCTTTTTTAAAAAAAAAAGAAAGAGGAAAAGGAAAAAAATAAATTTTAAATAAGATTAAAACTTAAAAAAAAACAAAATAGAGAGAGAGAGAGAGAGAGAGAGAGAGAGAGAGAGAGAGAGAGAGAGAGAGGAGAAAACAAAACGGGTCCATCACAGTTGAAGCCCTTGAAGAAAGCAAAAAGTACATTTAAGTAACATTCATATTTTCAACACAATAAATTCATAATACAATGAAATTTAAAGTATCTCTGTAAGTATGACCAGAGCAAGAGGATGACTCTTGCAGTACTGTACAATTAAGTTTTTAATGTTTTGAAGTACAGAAAACAACCTTACTGAAAGAAACACTATGAAAAAAAAAAAAAACGTGAAAAAGAGAGAGAATTCAAATATTGCAGTGCTTTCCTACCAGACTCCTGTAATATAATCATCCCGAGGTCATTAGAAACGAGTGGTCCTTAATAAAAACAACCCCACATTAACTAAAATCTCGGCACAGGAATGATTACATTGTTCGAGAGAGAGAGAGAGAGAGAGAGAGAGAGAGAGAGAGAGAGAGAGAGAGAGAGAGAGAGAGAGAGAGAGAGAGAGAGAGAGAGAGAGAGAGAGAGAGAGAGAGAGAGAGAGAGAGAGAGAGAGAGAGAGAGAGAGAGAGAGAGAGAGAGAGAGAGAGAGGGAGAGAGGGAGAGAGGGAGAGAGGGAGAGAGAGAGAGAGAGAGAGAGAGAGAGAGAGAGAGAGAGAGAGAGAGAGAAGCGACGACTGTGTGGCAGACACAATGGCAGGGCATTACAGTACAGCGCGGTGGACGCTCAGCCGCTGAACTCAAGCTCACAGACGGGTCAGACTTGCAGTAGCATGTTTAAGGCATTACGCAGCCACAGAATAACAGTGTATCAACTTCATGCCCACAATGTTCCTCAGTGCCCCATTTACACAAGTAGTTTCCATTGCTTTCGGAATCAAAAGCCATGCACGTAAAATCTGCATTAAAAGTCACTAACTTTAGGAGAATATCTCACCCAAAAATGTAACATTCCTCACGCTCGTGTCATTCCAAACCTGCAAGACATTCATCATCAGGACACGAGTGAAGAGATGGAAGCCAAGCGCTCTCTGAGCCCCCCATAGCAATATAACGAACACTTTCAAGGCCCAGAGAGGTGTTAAAACATCCTTACAATAGTCCATGAAACGTAATGTTATGAAGCGACGGGAATACTTTTGTGCACAAAAATAACGACTTTATTCAACAATTCGCCACGTTGTAAGTACAGTGCAACACCTCCGGGTTCTACACCAGAACGCCGGCTCATTATTGGCTGACGCAGTCACGTGATCACCACGACACGTGTGTGTGTGTGTGTGTGTGTGTGTGTGCTGCCGACGCAGGAGCTGGCCAATAACGAGCAGGCGTTCTGGTGTAGAACCCGGAGGCGTTTGACTGTGTTTACAACGTCAGAGACTGACACAATAGAGAACAAGTTGTTGAATAAAAGCGTTATTTTAGGATTTTTCACGCACAAAAATTATTCTTGTCGCTTCATAACATTAAGGTTGAACCGCTGGAGTCACATGGACGATTTTAACCATGACTTTACCACTTAAATTGGAGACTGGTTTCGCCCCCAAAGAATAAAACGGGTTTAAAGATAATTGCAACATTTAATCTCACAATTGAGAGTTATAAATCAGAATTAAGAGATATAAAGTCAAAATTGTGTGATATAAAGTCAGAATTGAGAGCTATAGTCAGAATTATGAGATATTAAGTCGGAATTATGAAGTTGGAATTATGAGATATAAAGTCGGAATTATGAGATATTAAGTTGGAATTATGAGATATAAAGTCGAATTATGAGATATAAAGTCGGAATTATGAGATATTAAGTTGGAATTATGAGATATAAAGTTGGAATTATGATATATTAAGTTGGAATTATGATATATAAAGTCGGAATTCTGATATATTAAGTTGGAATTATGATATATTAAGTTGGAATTATGATATATAAAGTCGGAATTCTGATATATTAAGTTGGAATTATGAGATATTAAGTTGGAATTATGATATATAAAGTCGGAATTATGATATATGAAGTTGGAATTATGAGATATTAAGTTGGAATTATGAGATATAAAGTCAGAAGTGATACAAAAATCCTGAGAAAAAAACTTGCACAAGTTTATAAATTGCAATTCGGAGTATTTTTCTCAGAATTTTGATGTAAACTTGCAACTGCAAGTTATAAAGTCCAATACTAAGAGAAAAAAAGTTTTCCCCTCAGGATTGCGAGTTTATATCTTAATTCTGACTTTATCTCGGAGTAATTGCGAGTTATAAAGTCAGGATTGCGATTTTATATTTTATGAGAGAAAAAGTCAGAATTTCAAAATGTAAACAATTGCGACAAAAAAAAAAAAGTCTGAATTGTGAGATAAAAATAACCTTTTTTATTTTTTTTACTTTTTTTTATTCTGTATCGGTAACAAGCTTTCATATTTCTGGGCCTTGAAAATGAAAGTTGCTGTCTACGGACGGTCAGAAACCTCTCCGATTCATTTGTGTTCTGAAGACATGAGGGTGAGATATTAATGACAATTGACATTTTTGGGTGAACTAAGCCTTTAAAGCGACCAGAACCGTGACACAAGCAGAGGGAATGAGTGGAACACAAACACCTCTCAGAATGCTTGACTTTCATAGAATAACTGTATATATTTTAACCTCAGATGGACAGAATGTCATAACCGTAAGGATACCATCTTTATTAAAACCAAAAGGTACATATCTTTAAAAAAAGGGGAAAATTAAAGATGAAAGATGGCTTGAAATAACCATCACCTTGCAGTTGACAAGAGAGCCAGTAGTCATTATTATGATCGCGTTAACCATGATTCCAGTAATGAGGAATAAGCTCTCGCCAATCCTCAAACCACTTCAAATAGTGATTTCAGTCTCTAATGTAGTGTCTTTTTCAGCCAGCAGATGGCGCCTTAAATCGCCGTCCGCTCATAATCCCAAAAGCACAGTAAGACTTGCATCCTTATCCATAAATCCAACAATTCCACCTTCCACTTATATCCACAAAACAATTCCGAGGCCTTTGGACATCAATTAAGGGGTTAAATCCTGCAACAAAAAAACCCAAAACATACTTCTTCGAGCCAGACGCACCTGGCGATAGCAAGCAGTGCACATCCAGAAATACTAAATTATCTCCCAACTCTAGCGAGGCACGTAATACATAGAGAAGAACGTTAAATAAAAAGTCACGCCCCGACGCAAGTGTGCGAGAAGCGGATTTCCAAGAGTATCATTCAAGTACTTTTCACAGAATAATTTAGACCCAAAGTGACTCGCATCACAGTGGACGAGCATAAGGAAAACCTTTTAAATAACCGTCACATTGGAAACACATGGAAAGTTTCATACGCTTTACTCGAAACGGCGTGTTCGGACGCAAACCGTGGAAAAACGGGTCAGTGAGAGCTCAGCGAGTTACTATTTACACGAGTCGAGAGGTGGAAACATGCCTATAAAGAATCTGTGGCGCAGCTATTTGGTCCAACACAGTCATCTATCGATCCATCCACTGCTTTCCTGGGAACATTCAAAGCACGCCATCCATCCGTAGGCCCTCAAAGATTCTTCAAACGGCCCTGTTTACCCCCCCGTTCCGTATGAAAGATGAGTTCAGAGGTCAGTAGGATGCAGTAAACAAGGGCGCAGCGAAACTCTAGTGCAGTCACACACTCCCCTATGGCTTCTCTCTCAACTTTTGTACGGTGATCAAATGAAAAAAATAAAACAAGTTATATAATTTATCTTACATTAATTCACATTTACTATACATTAGAGAGATTGCGAAATAAAAACACGGATTTAATGCTGTGAATAGGTGAACGGCGAACACCCCATGAGCAAGGCAACATCACGACTGAGATTAGCGATTTTCCGAAGTAAATAAAAAAGACGACGACAACAGAACTACAGTAATCATTTCACATATAACCCAATTGAATTCCTGCGCTCGGGAAAGGACCGCCTCATCCATGCAAGAGGTCAAGGGCTGCCCCGTCTCAGAACCGCGTATAATTTACAAAAACGGGTCAACGTTTTCTGCCACATAATCCGATTCGGTGACTCGAAGCTCCTGACGGGAACGAGACACGTTTCAGGCATGGGAGGAATTTCATCACGAACAGAGTTAAGGCATAAAATCGAGATGTTTCGCTCACTACCGTAAAGTCTACGCCTACTAAAACAAGCGGCCATACGAAAACGTTGAGGCGTTTCTTTGCGACCCACAAGCCACTCTGGCACATGGTTATTCTCGTCCTGAATAATTAGCAGTTTTCAGGCATTAAAAAAAAAACATCAGGAGCCGTTCGTGGGAATAATAAGTGACTACATGGACAGAAAGATACAAAAAGCGCAGAAGGAAAGTCTTACTGGCCACCTCAGCCAATAGAAAAGCAGCCAGCTGTACGTCAAAGCGACACAATATCGTAGTAAGAGGAGAAGAAAGCAGCATGATTGGCTGGTGGGTTGAAGTGGGAGGAGTGCTTTAGAACAAGCAGCTTAAATACTAGTCAGTGGAGCGACGAGCGCCACTGGAAACGGCTGCTTATGTCACACAAGTTCACGTGTAAAGGCCGGCTAGCGTCGGTACGACGGTTATTTGTTTTGCGCTTCACTCCGATAGATACGACGAAGAAATCTGCTAGTCATATTCTAAGGCTTCGACCACTTCCCTGGCAGCGTGAGAACCAACAATCAGCCACCACATACACAGACGGACATTTAGAGAGGGTTAAGTGAAAACAAAAGCCACCGTCTCGGGAGGAAAACGTCTGCGGTTGGAGCTCCGGCACGGCCGAATTTGTCTCTCGCCCTCCCTCGGTCACACCTGGAGGAAGAGGACACATTCGGAGACTTCCTCCCCCGCCGAGGACGGGGCGAACGCAAAAGAAGCAAAACAGCAAATGAAGTGCAGTGCTGTTCCAGTGCTTTGAGATCCTTTGTGTGGAGATCCTAGAGAGACAGTCCGGGGACGAGGCCCGTCGCTGCCTAAATCAAGACGTGGAAGAAACGAAAAGAAAAAGACAATCCCCACAGAGACAACGTGTGCGTGCCTCTTGGATTTCATACATCGGTCTCCTATTCGTGTGGAGGGCTTGGCTGCTGTCGCCTTGTGAAATTTCTTTATTTGAACGCTCTAAAAACAACCAAAGGAACGGACTGCAGGGAGAGGCCGGAGGCTCATTTGTGCCGAGGCGTGTTCTTCTTCCTCTTCCTCTTGAAGAAACAGCAGCACCTGCGGACGAAGAACAGGGAAGCGTTAGTGATGTCGGACGAGTGGCCGATTCCTAATAATGAAGAATCAAGCGGATACGTGGGTTATGCTACATATTGTCAGCGCTGCATTAGTATGTTCGCACCAACCTAAATGCTGCATGAAACTAAAAAAGGAAACTTATACGACATTTACGGTTCGTTAAAAGCAACAGAATGTTAAACAGCAACAACACGACAGAATGGGTCAGGAGAAACAAGGCACATGCAGTGGAAGAGAACAGCTCCAGACTGACACATTGAAAAGTGAGAGACTTCACTAAACATGTTTCTGAAGGACGCAGGCTGTAGCGTTTGAGTTCACTGCGGTTACTAATGAGGAGTCGAACTAAACGTACAGTGCCCTGCAAACACATGCAGATCCTTAACCAAGACTGCCTTTCCCCAGGAACTACACTGACGATACAGTCCCTGTAATAGTTTAATTATAAGCATGAGCAATTTAATGTTGACATAACAGCTGACGTGAAGTCTTACAAACAGCAAACAATTCATTTATTTAGAGGTTTGTTAATAAATAGGGACTCGCCTGGTAGATTATAACCATATTAATAATGATCAAATATAAAACACGTAATTTAAACATAAATAATACAATAAAATAATATAAACAAATAATCTGGAATCATCTGAAACATTATTCAGATAATTTCAGGATGCCAAGGACTTTGTGTTGATATGAAATTTAGTTTTGGGAAAAACATTTACAATTAGAATAAATAAATAAATATATCCAGAATAAAACAAATAAAATAAAAAATAAATAAATAAATAACTAAACTAACTAACTAACTAAATAAATAAATAAATAAATAAATATACATAATAAAATATTGGTAAGGTTGGTAAATTAGTATAATTAATCATGAACATCACAAAAAAAAAGAAAAAAGAAATAAAGGATTATTTAATTTAAAAAAAATATATAAAGAAAATGAATTATTATTATTATTATTATTATTATTATTATTATTAATAATAATAATAATAATAATAATAATAATAATAATAATAATGTCATCTGAAACTTTGTTCAGATAATTTCAGGATGCCAAGGAACTTTTGTAATGAAATTTAGTTTGAAAAAAAAAAAAGAATTATACAAAATTTTAGGGTTGGTAAATTAGTAAAATAAGAGAATGTTAATTATTAACATCATTAAAAAAAAAAAAAGGATGCCAAGGACTTTTTGTTAAATAATTCTTTTTTTATAAATTTGAAATAAATTAAATTAATTAATGAATTAAATAATAATAATAACAATAATAATAATAATAATAATAATAAAGGATGCCAATGACTTTGTTAAATAAAATAAAATAAATTATAATAATAATGAATAAATAAAAAATGTCTGATGCCAAGAACTTTTTTTTTTATATGAAATGTAGTTTTTTTTTAAAATTTAAAAAAAATTGTGAAGCGAATCAATAACCCTCAAACTAATTTATGGCTGTGCAATTTCATAAACTTGAATCAGAATTAAGAATTTAAATAGTTTTGATTGTGTCAGTCAATCAGATTTTTTAAAAAGGACACTGTTTAAATGATATAAAATACCCAGAAAAATATTAAATTTGCCATTGTAGAGTTTGTAAATTAGTAAAATAAGAAATTAAGTTTAGTTAATATAATAATTTAATAATAAGTCATCACTTTATTTTAAGGTGTCCATGTTAAAGTGTAATTATACATTTAATAAACAAGTGATATTTAATTAACTACACGTACTTGCTATAGGGTTTGGGTTAACTGCATGTAATTACTGTAGTAGTGACTATAAATTATGCATAATTACATGTATCAAGGACACTACAAAATAAAGTGTTACCAATTAATATGTAACAATTTTGGAAAGAAAAGTGTGAAGCAAAATGCTGCCAATAAACCTGGAGGAACTGGCAGTGCAATATTGCAAAAATGAATAAATACAAATCATCAGAATTAATTCAACCAATCAGATCAAACACATTCCATAACGCTGAGATTTAGTGAAGGGTCTGCATACTTCTGTAAGGCACTGCATATGTGTGTTAAAGTAGAGACCTCTACATCCTCATTGGGTTTCTGTAAGTAAGCTGAAGTTCTCATCGTACCGCCAATCAACTTTAGGGTATTTCAGCCTCTCAAATCAGACTCTATGAGTGGACAGACCTCCCTCTTTCTGTTTCAAACTCTCAGATCATGATTAGCTACATTAGCCTACAACTGTGTTAGTAGATCTTGGTGTAAGCGCGATCTCTATGGCCACAGTCTAGGCTGGTCCACTCCCCTTGGGTTTGATGTGGACTGGAGAGAGGGACTCACCACAGGTTGAGCATTTTCACGCAGCTACAGAAGAGTGTGAAAAGAGAAAAGACAGATTATTACACAGAGATGAAGAGACAAACCTAATGCCGGCGACAAAAGACCAACAGGAAGACACAAACAGAGAGAGAGAGAGACAGACTCAGGGGATAATGTAGAACATCTACTCAATTCAAGCTCGCTTTATCAACTAATATCATAATAGGCATTTGCAGTTTCCATGTTTAATTGTAAAACAGATGGTCAACAGACAAAAAGAAGAATGGGAGAAAAAAGGGGAAGAGAAGAAAAGGAACAGAAGGGGATTGGAGAGATGTAGTGTCGTCCTCAGCTCACCAGCCCACTAGTGAATGTGTAACAATGAAGCCAAGAGCCTAAAACAATCTATATAGTGGTCTAACAATCTATATAGTCACAGCCTTGTGTGGCTTATGTATAGTTCATATATAATATTCATATAGTAGGTAGGTTTAAAATGTGTCTCCAAGCATAGCAACAAGAAACCCAGGTCACTTTTAACACAATTTTTAGCACAATTAACCTTTTAGTAAACATTTAGTAAACCAGATGATGAGCCAAAGCATTATGACTAGTCACAGGCTAATATCGTTGATCTTCTCAAGGCCACATATTAAGTTCTGGTAAGATTTGATGGAAAGCTAACAATCAGTTCTCGTAATCATTGTGTTGGATGCATGAGAAATGGGCAGGAATGAAGATCTGAGCGACTTGTTATGGCAAGGCGACTAGGTCAGAGTATCTCTGAAACCGCAAGGCTTGTGTGTCTCTCCCGGTCAGCAGTGGTGAGAGTTTACCAACAGTGACAGGATGTTGGGCGCCTGAGGCTCATTGATGCACGAGAGCAATGAAGGCTATCCCGTCTGGTCCGAGCCAACAGGAGGTCTACTGGTGCACAAGTCACAAATTTTAAATTATGGTTATGGGAGAAATGTGTGAGCATTTCACTCTGCTGTGTAGACCAATCAGAGAGCCTATGATGACAACCTACAATGGGCACACGAGTGTCCGAACAGGAGCAGTGGAATAAGGTCGCCTGGGCCAATGAGTCCTGTTTTCTTTACATCACGTGGACGGCCGTGTACGTGTTTTGTAAAAGTGTACGTACGTACGTACAAAAGCTAGATTTTGCGTACGCACAAAAAAATTCAGATTTATAAAACCATGTGTGCGCCAGAACCTGCGCAAAAATAAACCCTTAATAAATCCCTGCCAGCAGAAGATTATGCGTACGTGCATCTCCACCCTGTCTCCTCCCTAAAATCACCATATATGGAGCTTACAACACCTAGTTTTACTATGCATTACCTCATCTGCATATCATTAGCATGCATATTACCATCCACGTGACACCATGTTTAACACTGTCAAAGATACAAGACATAAAAAATATTAATATACAAGCCACTATATAAATGCCAATTGTGCCTTACACAGTACATTGCTGACAATAATCCAATATCCTTTTTATGTTTAGAATAAATATATCAAAATATCCTTAAAAACAAAATTTCTCAGATTTTTTAATATTTTTTAAATAAAGTGTATTCATTCATTTCCACGGGTCGAATGTTATTTTAAAGCAAAATATTATGTTAATTTTAAACCCTTCAACTCAAAAACATTCATGCAATTTTGCTAATAATGTGAACATATAGGATGTTTAGGCTATTTTAATTTAAACAGATAGGCCTACTCATTTATTGAAGCGTAAATACAATCATCTGACTCAAAAGGAAACGTGCAAATCTTAATTTTTTCTTCAAGTTGTACAGTGGAATTTTTAATAATTGTATGAAGATGTCTTTACACTCCGTGTCCGTGCAGCTGTGGTTGTACAGCTGGTATTATTGGACATATTCAAACCGGATAATGGACCGTCCGACCACCGAATCCTGCAGAGTCTGTGATATAGAAGTGAGTGTGCATCACTGATCATCATTCTCGCCAAAAATATTTTGTCATAACACGAGATCTGCAGTTTAGTTTAAAGAGGAATTATCGGAATTATCGGAAACCTTATCGGAAACCTTGTTGCAGTTAAACTTCCCGGTTCACCAACACACTCTGTACAATCAAACCTTTTGTGTAGGTCAAACTGTCTTTTAAAGCAGCAGCCACATCACTTCCTGTGGAAGCTACCATTTTGGTGTGATGTCAGAGGGGTAGGATTTAGGAACAGATGTTTTGCCATTTAATGTTAAACTCCTTAATGGCTGCTGCATTAGCTGTTTGGAAGATTTTCTTGTTAAAATGGGTAACTATAGTATTTAATTGTATTGTTACAAACATTTAAATTTGTTTGGTGGGGCTTCAGCCTATAGATAGGCTTGCTGATTGAGAGGATTTCAGTTCTGATTATGGACTCAGTGGAAGCACATACTGAGCAGTGGTGCAAACTTGGGCCTTTTGGTTTAGCCAAATTAGCACATTGTTACTGTTTTGTTTCCTTTTAGTACAGTTTTTATTTATTCTTGTTTTCTCCTGCACTGTAAATATTTTTCCACCTTCCAATAAAACACCTTTTTGGATTTCGCAACTTTTGTACAGCACGTCATTTCCTTTTCCACTCCAACTGGTTGGCCTCCCTACAAGCCTGTATTTAATCATTGCTGTCATTAAAACGGCATGTCACAGGAAAACTGATCAAAAGTAGCACCTCAACATGTCTATCTAAATCCATATAATTTTTGTTTAAATTCTGAGTAATGACTTTGTCATTTCAGTTCATATCGCCATTAATGAAACTGGAACATTAATGTAAGTGTGTGTATCAAAATGAAAACAGAGCTTTAAAATGTTCTTACTTCATTACTTTTCTCACTCTAGTAAAAGAGTTCGTACACATGGGTCAGAGTTTGCGTGCAGGTGCGCTTATTCCAATCAAGTTTGTTTTTATAAATCACAACTTATGCGTCAGAAGTAGCGTACGCCTCTTTCAGTACGCCTCGTTTTGTGCATACACAACAGTTATAAAGACCCCAGCTCTGAATTAGGCAAAGTTGTTCTTAAGTAGCACCAAAACATTGCTGGTCTAGAAGAAAGAACCGATTGAGTCAGAGGCTGTGGGCGAGGTTACCATGACCAACAAGACGGACACAAACTTGTGACCGCCATTTTTTGAAATAGCAGCTAATCGAGCTAGACGCTGCTCGATTGTAATCTCCGTCTATTCAAATCACGGTGAGCTGCACGAATATTTGTTGGATTTGCAGTGTTTTGATGCCGATGTAGGATCGTAAAGCCATGAGAATCAACAGTAACTCAACGTTCGCCATTGTTGTTGAAAGGCTTGTTTGAGACGCATCGGTGCTGTGCAGACCGATCGCTGTATGACATCAGACCAGAGCATACGACTCCTTATGCTTTTGAAACGCTCATGCGCCATTTTGATATCATACGCGGATCGGTATTTATCTCGAACAAGCCTGGTGTTTTTCATTGTTTGTGTTTCCCACTAGCGTTGCTGAGAAAGATGAGGCGTATACAGTGACCTAAGACCATGCTCTGGGGTGGCTCTCTATGTGGAAAGGCAAACCGGTTCTTAGAAGGCTCGTCAGTCGAACTAACTCAGAACTGGCACTAGCACTGGCTCTGAAATAGCACCCGGTTCATTCTGGTGGAAAAGGGGTATGAGAGACGAGGACGAGCTGGTGGAGGGAGTGTAACGCTCTGGGCAATGTTCTGCTTGGAAACCCTGGGTCCGGCCATTCACGTGGATATAAATGAGACACGTGCCACCAACCTAAACACTGTTGCAGACCAGATGACACTGGTGGAAGTTGCTCTTTCAGCAGGATAATGCACCTGCCACACTGCACACATTGATGACGTTTTTCAAGTGCACTAATAATGCGATTATTTCTAATATTTAGAGTATGGTCTTGAATCGCAGTGAGATGTTTACATGACATGAGCCGAACTCTTCACTCCAGTTAAAATGCAATTTTCATTATTCTGATTATTCGCTAATACGTACGGTTATACCACACTCATAAGCATACAGTAGGGATTTTGTGGGAAAATTTTCCCATCTGTTAATCTACATGTGACAACACCGGTATCACCGACGGGGTCTTTTAAATCACTAATTCTAAAACGAAAGTAAAATGCACACGGCCGCTCTGGCATTCATAACGGAGCAGAGCAAAGCGAGTGTTTTTAATGAATTCCAATGGAAGTTGAGCTTCCATAGGAAGAAACTGAAAACCCTCCAGTGGACACGCACCGTGAATGACAGTGTGTTGTGCCTGTTTGTTGTGTATGCCACATAGTTTACAATTATGAGCTTAAATCGCATTAGTTTGATCGAAGTATTGCGTTTACATGAGTTTAAACGCAATATTGTCAAAATCCCATAACATTCGCATCATGAGGGTGCATGTGAATGCACTGATTGATCAGGAATGGTTTGAGGAATTTTATGAAGAGTTCAAGGTTTTGCCCTGGCCTCCAAATTCCCAAGATCTCAGTCCAATTGCTGGACAAACAAGTTCAATCCATGGCGGCTCCCCCTCGTAACCTACAGGGCTTGAAGGATCTGCTGCTGACATCTTGGTGCCAGAGACCATAGTATGCCTTCACGGATCTTGTAGTGTTCATGTCTCGGTGGGTCAGCGCTGGTTTGGCAGAACGAGAAGGACCAACAGCATATTAGGCATGTGCTCATAATATTTTAGCTCATCGGTGTGTGTGTGTGTATTAATTATAATTAAATAGGCAATAAATAATTCATATGACCTGGACATTCACCAGGTTCTGACAGTTTTACAGCTTCAGACGCAGCACCTCCAATCATAATCATAAACCAAAGCTATCATTTTATCACACCATTTTACATTTGGCACTCAGTAATGATCATTTATGGATCAAACTGGTGATATATAGAGATTAGATGCCAATGGTAGATTAACACCTGATAGTAACACACTATACACTACGGTTTAAAGATTTTAATTTTTTTGGAATTAATCCTGTATAACAATGTATCTCACTGGAGAAGTGACAAGCATATCTTTCCACCTCATTAAAATGATTTTAACAGCTGTGTTGGGACAGAAAATTAAACAAGAACGGTTGTACCTATGATCACAAAGGAAAAGTTCATTGTATGGTGTAACAAACTTAAGATATCAAAAGACCATACAATGGTCTCGTCTCATTTCCTCCTCTACTTCTGTACTAAACAATGCATGACCTGATATCCAGACACTTTTAACCATAAGCCAAGAATGGGAAGCACCTGTTCTACTCATCTGACAATTGTGCTTGACGATTCTCCTATTTAGATTACCTTTCCATTTAATGTAACGCAGAGGCAAAAGGTTTGATTCAAATGGCAGTGTTGCGCCACCACAGGCTCGATCTTTCAATAATGATACGTAACAATGATAAAGCAGGTTGCTATATTTAAGAAAACAAGGAAAAGCAGAGGAGAAAGACATCAGAGAGATCTCTAGAAGAAAGAGCTCCGGTGAACATTAATACTGTGTGATAACCATGACGACCTTGTGTGTTTGTGCCATCCTGTGAATTGATGAACGCCAGCATCAATAAATCAAAGACACACGGCTTTCTAAGATATCAAAGAACTACAAGAGTAAGTGTTTGAAATGATCAGACAGGATGTTTTATATGACAAACTCAAATGCACATCAGGCGCTGTAGAAGAAAAGGAAAGGAGTCTAATCGGATTTAAACAGGTAAACTGACTGGCCGTAGACATTATGGCAGTGTCTCTCTTATGGAAATGCATAGACATGTTTCTAAGATAGCATGTTGGGCAAATTTTAAAAGCCTAGAAAAGTGTTGATGTTAAAAGACTACCGGTCATTAGTTTGGAATAATTACTACTTGTTATTTTTTTATTATACAAAATCTCCTCTGCTGTTTTCTTTTTGAATATAAATTTGTAAAATGTAATTTATTCCTGTGATGTAAAGCTGTATTTTCAGCATCATTACTCCAGTCTTCAGTGTCACATGATCCTTCAGAAATCATTCCAATACATAGTTTTCATGCGGCGTCACACCATTATAGGAACGCTTACCTGGAGGGCAAAACAAGGCTTTCCTCCTTTACCCGCCGGTCATTTTTACCTTTTAATGTATAAGACAGCGATATTAAAATACCAAATTCAATATACACCTAATTGATGTTGCATGTGCAGGCAAGCAAATGAACACAGAATATGAGTGCAACTCAAGGTTTCTCGTGTTTCCCATCGGAAAGCATTATAAAAGAAAATGCGTTGCGTTGCTAGTCTCATCTACTCGCCTATATAGTATGCATCATAAAGTGTAAACTGAATTTAGTCTTTTAATATCACGGTACACGGCACTTTTAAGGAACACTCCACCTTTTTTAGAAATAGGGCTTATTCAACATCTTTCCTACATTTAGATATGTGGGCAAATGCATTTTTATCTCAGTGCATCCATTGTTTTAGTTTGGCAGGGTCGCCGCTAGCTTAGCGTAGCATAATGAATGGAATCCTATGTTGCCAGCTAGCATGTCCCAGCTAGCATGTTGCCAGCTAGCATCTGCCTAGGAAATCGCCTAGTCTTAATCTCCATCGCTATTTGTACCCATTGTGAATACGCAGGCCACAAGTAGTAATCAGGTGGGTTTTTTTTTGGATCACTTACTCGGGACATGCTAGCTGGCAACATAGGATTCCATTCATTATGCTAAGCTAAGATAGCGGCGACCCTGCCAAACTAAAATGCATTTGCCCACATATCTAAATGTAGGAAAAGTTGAATAAGCCCTATTTCTAAAAACGGTGGAGTGTTTCTTTAAGGGTGGGTTGCATTTAGGATTATTTAGCCTGGCGTCGGTTCATCCCGATCAGCCCTTTATTTCTAACGGTTTTACGCTCTACATGGTTAATCTGTGTTTAAAATGAAGTGTGCAACAACTCGATAAAATAAAACAGAGATCAACAAATCCTAGATTAGTGTTAACCTTTGTTTTATTTAATCCTTATAAGTGCAACTCACCCTATAGTGTTTTTCACATTTAGCGTTTTTAAAAACATCCCGCTGTTTTAAGCAGGTGCTGTATATGGATCACAAGGCCCAAAACTTGCATCTTGTTCACATATTTGTGTTTTTAAGATGGAAGATTGACAGGCTTGTGCTGCAGTTCAATGGCTGTTTTGCCTTCCAGGGCTCCGCGGCAGTCATGTGACTAAAACTATGAATTGGTTGATTTGCTGCTCAAAAAAACTGATTTCTTCCTATAATCAATGTTGAAATCAGTTTTTGCTGCTTATATTCAGATACACTGTACTCAACAGCTTGGGTTAAGAAATAATAATAACAACAAAAATAATAAATGAAGCGTTTTTAATCCGCAAGAATGCATTAAGTTGATCAGTAAAGACATTTGATTTGTTATAAAATATGCTGTTCTTTTGAAGTTTAAATTCAAAGAATCCTGCTAAAAAATTATTGTGGTTTACACAAAAAATATTAAGCAAAAACTAATAATTGAGCATATTAGAACTTTCTATCATATTATATATCATATTTTAAAGTCAATAATTGTATCCCTTTTTTGCATGCAACTCATTTTTGATAACCAAAATGACACGTTTTTTTTCGTGAGAAATGTTTTTATTCATGCCATAAAATAGCTTGAGTGTAACTACACCCTTGCTTCATTTAGTAATCGGATCTATGAATATACAAATGAGCCCCACCTCCACTCACTCGCATCTACAAGTCAGAACAGTGTTTTATGTATTGTTCTCTACAACGTCAGACACATAACGGTAATATGATTAGCCTTTTGATTGACTACGTTATCAAACAGCATTTTAATGTGTTACACAAACCATGTTCGCCATCTCAGTCTGCCTTCAGGATCAGTCAGAAACGCTTTGTCTTTCTCCACTGACGTTCTGAGTTGTTCATAGTTCATCATAACTTCGTAATACACATCATATACATAATTCACCCAACTATATTGCTAAATCTATCCGATTTTTCATATTAACAGAAAAATATATACTGTGATAACTGGCTTCTCTTGAGGCTCGCCTGCTTCAGAGAATAGTTAATGATATGCTAAGCCACGCCCACACGTTGGTTTTCACCACAGGGGTGTTTTAACTATTTTTGATCAACTAAATGCAGCCTTGAGCACAAGAGACTTCTTTTGAAAACATTTGGACCGGTAGTGTATGCTACATTTTATTCAAAACAGAAAAGTACCAATTAAAAAGAAAGAAAGATGCGATTCAAAAATGGATGATTTTACCCAACATAATGTTCTATTAGACACCTTGGGTACACCGAGCACTACAGGGGATCAGATGGGAATATGGACCAGTGAGGGCAAGGGTAAGATCATGTGCTAAAGAACAGTTTGTGTCTAAACCTGTGAGAAGCCACGTGCACATACTTGGCCTCATCCACCACCTCCACCTCTGCCTGCGCTGTGATTGGTGCGTTCGAGTGGGCCGCCAGCGGGTCGTCAGCGTTCAGTTCACCATTAGTTGAGCTCACCACCTGTGGTGTTAGAAAAGAAAGATCTAATTACCGTGTGGCCTCATTATAATAATGCTGTTTTAATGACAGACTATTTGTGTATCTGAGCAAGTAACTACTCGAACATAGCAATGAGGAAAATCATTTACTTCTTCACTAGAACTGATCAAATATTCCTGGTTAAATTAAATACATAAATAGATATAACAATAGATTATAAGACATAATCTATTGATTATAAGATATATAGATAGAATGGTAGATAAGATGTAAATAGATACAGTAATGCATTTACAAAGGAAAACATATATAGGTCCATTTACAGTAATGCTGTGCATTCTCATAAGTTAATTAAACTAAAACTAATTAATAACAATTAAAATGATATATATATATATATATATATATATATATATATATATATATATATATATATATATATATATATATATATATATATATATATATATATATATATATATATATATATATATATATATATATATAAAATGACTAACTAAAATTTGAATTTGAATAAAAACTATAATAGTATATCAATGATACTAAAATGGCACTTGTTTATAGTATACAAAAGCATTAAATGTAATAACACTTGATTTAATATTTTGTCATCTAATATATTTTATTTAATTTTCAACAATGTAATGAATGAAGAAGCCATCTAAATCAGCTCAAAGACTGTCACAAGTCGCCTCTGAGGCGTCTACTGTATAAATGTAAAGCACCGCAAGATTGTGAATCTGTGCATTTGTTGCCGTCTCAGATAAATTGAATAGGGTGCATTAGTGCCCGCCTACTTTTTCAGCAGTGTTGGTTACGGAAGTATCTTTTCTATTCACTTCTCCCATAGGAATTTGAATAAAATAAGTGCTCAAAGCGTTATAAAACATGACCCAAGCCAAAGAGCTACAAGGTGAATCACAACACTACAAACTTTAAAGCAATAAAATGTTTGAAAACCTGAGAAAAATACGAGAATGTATAAGACTACGATCTTAACGGCTACTGAGAGAAAGAACTACAATCCCATGAGGCATTGCAAATGACAATCAAATTAAAAACAATGGAGAAATATAAAACTACTCATTTAAAAACACTATTTTAGGGTCCAATCCTCACTATAAACTAGTTGCTTATTATAATTCATATTACTAGGATAACAGCTGTTTATTAGTACTCATAATATTAATGCATGCAATTCTGCATGACCATATTCTATATCCCTTAATCCTAAACTTAACAACAATTGCAGTCTGCCAGTCATAATGCATGTGAATGGGTAACATTTCTATGAGAGCAAAAAAAAAAGGCTTAGACAACAGGCACAAAGAGCCCTGTGGCTCGTGACGACATATTGATGTCTTAAAGGTCCCATGGCATGGCATTTTTCTATTATTTTATAATGTTTCTTGAGGTGTACTTATATTGTTAGTATGATTTTGGATAGAAAATGTCATAATTTAGAAATAAAAGGCATTTTTTCTATCCTGTTATTACCCCTCTGGCTGAATGCCGTTTCAAGGGGCGTGTCTTCAGTGAAAATGCCCACTGTTGTGATTGGCTGACATCTTTGTATTTGAAATGAGTGTTAGATTATGTTGCGGAGGGGGCGTGGTTTAGCGAGTCACTGACTGCATGCATGAGAGAGAGAGGCTGACTGCTGGGCACTCGTGAATCATGGAGAGCTGGAGAAAGTTTTATTGTACCGAGCTATTAAAATAGCGCTGCGCTGTTAGCGCGAGCTTATTTGTATCCGAGAGCTCTGATCGCTCTCTGTAGTTGAATCACTTAATAAGGGATTTGTTTCATGCTACTAACAGAAACGATCGTTTTAGTCACTGGCATGCATTACACTTAGGGCATCAAGACGGCGATCGACGATCTAGTTGAATGATTAGCTACACATCAGAAATCACTGATCACAGATCAGGCATTAATGAACACTGTTACTCACTGTTTGTCGCGGTGCTGTCGAATCCATATCATAAAGTCTGTTTGTAAAGCCTGTGCAGACATAAACTGAATACATTTTCTCCGAATGCTATGGGAGGGCAAAGCAGAGGAAGGGGAGGAAACCTCTCCGGTGTTCACGTCATAACCGGAGAGCTTTGTGCCCTGTGGCTCAGGACGACACATTGATATCTTCACGATCAGTTTGTGTGAGAAATCGAGCCGTATTTACATGATTTTTTACCTCAAATACAACACTTTATCCAACAGCCTGGAACGCGCTTCACTTCCGGTAAGGAAGGTCATTATACATGAGATCACGTCTGGCGTTGGCGTAAACTACACCAGATTGTGTATACCGGAAGTGATGCCAGAGCGTGTATAAATGACCTTCCTTACCGGAAGTGAAGCGCGTTCCAGGCTGTTGGATAAAGCGTTGTATTTGAGGTAAAAAATCATATAAATACTGCTCGATTTCTCACACAAACTGATCGTGTTGTGTCTTAAGACATCAATGTCTCGTCCTGAGCCCTCTTTGTGCATGTTGTCTAAGCATGTTTTTTTTTTGCTCTCATAGAAATGTTACCCATTCACATGCATTATGACTGGCAGACTGCAACAGTTGAAGTTAAAAATCTTAATTTGTGTTCTACTGAAGAAACTAAGACACCTACATGTTGGATGCACTCGGGGTAACCAGATAAACATCACATTTTCATTTTTGGTTGAGCTATCCCTTTAATACGCAATAATTAGGAGTTTATTGAGGCAAAAGTCATAGATAATAGTGAGAATTGGACCCTAAACTTAAGGTGACCAAAAGTCTATATATATTTAAATATATGTTATATATTAAATTAATATATTTGAAGTCTATTGCAAAATATGCACATGTAAATGCTTAAGTATTTAGAAAGTGTGGGGAAAATTGACTTAAATCGCATCATTTAGTGCTTCATGGAAGCTAAAGAGTGTTTCAACTCTCTGATTGGTGGAATTTTTGTACAGCATCATGGGGAATGTAGTTATTCATAATTAAACATGATTATTAAACACCGTTAAACATGATTATCTATAAAAAATAAAATAAAAATCAACAGCTGCCAATAGTTTTGATTAACCTTGCAGCTCACAGTAGGGCTGCATTCCAGTTGTTTTTTTTAATGCCCTTGACTCGCTAACTTCGCTTCGTTCACTGGGATACGCGTCATTGCTTACGTTGCATGAGTGCCCACTACTGGCAGCACCTTTGCAATGGGCTGAATATATATATTGAACTGGAATGTCCTAAGCCCTTGATCACTTGGAATCCACTTTGGACTTGATTTATTAGATTTTTTTCCTTACTAAATTGTTTAATGCATCATTCTATGCATGTCTGTGTGAATGAATGGCGCAGACATGCGGCTTCATTTCCCACACACACACACACTGAAGCATGCCTGGCGTTCGCTGGGTTTTCAGCCTCTGCCTCAGCCTCTTTTTTTTAAAGAATAAAATCACAATTTTTCTTCCATGTTTTAATTTTAAAGCTCACTTTGTTTGACAAAAAATGTGTGTTTAATATCATTATTAAAAAATAAATTCAATTAATGTTCTGTCTTCATTTGATCGCCAGAAAAATTTAAATACACAGCACAGTTTCTGAAAAAAAAAAAAAAATCTATATTGTTTTATTCAATTAATTAGACATTATTTTTTGTTATTAAAATTGTTTTAAACCATTAAAATGGAATCTAGAAAACTTAAAACTGAGAAAACAGAAATAAAAATAAAACATTTCATAAGGCCCTAAACATGACATTGTTGTTAAAATTTTAATTAAATTAACTTTCATGATTTCAATTAATAAGACATGCTTTTTTGATTGAACCATTAAAATGGAGTACAAAAAAAGAAAAAAAAAATAATTAAAAAAAATAATTAAAAAGATTAAAGGTTGAAAAGTTATCGTTAAAACCCAATTTCGCTATGGAGAAAATGAATGGCGTTTTTACTTCCGAAACAGACTGTCGCACTCTATTGTGACATAGATAGTTGGCGATAGTACTTCCTAATAATAGCTGTACCAAAGTAACACAACATACAACATATGTCCCTGATAAGTCTTAGCCTCTGTGTGACATCGTATGCTGTGTTTCATTCAATTCAGAAAGTTGGAATTTACATCCTCCTACTTGCAAATGTGACAGAACAAGAAAGTGCAACATTTGCACATTTGAAAATTCCAATAGAACGCCACTTGACAAGCTCTTCCAACTTGGAATATTATGCATTTGGAATTCAGAGATAGGAGGAATATCCCATGTCCAACTTTGAATGAAACGCAGCATTTCTACAAGTACAAGAGTAGGCGAAGAGGGGAACCCATAGAGGAAGTGTGTGTGAGAGCAGGTGGGGCGCTGCTGCAGATGGCCAGACATGAGCGCACACAGGAGGAGGAGTGGAGCGAGGGGTGAAGCTGTACCTGCACTGAGCCCCCGTGCCTGTCCGCTGCCAGGTGAGAGGTCAGGTAGGAGGAGTTTGTCTGGCGGTTGGGCTGCACCTCCCATGCTCCTCTGCGGTCGGAGATGGCCGTCTGCGCGGATGGAGGAGGTGCGGGAGGAGGCGCAGGACAGGGGGAGGAGTGGTGAGTGAGCGAGAGCAGGCGGGCGGAGTGAGGCCAGGTGGCATGCAGCACAATGAAGGAAAGGAAATCAACAAAGAAACAAAAAAGAGCCAGTCAAAGCCTGGAAATGGCATTAGTGACTGTGGACACAATCGTCCAATCAAACCAAGCAGCAAACACCACGAAATAAACACAAGGAGACATCAAAACAGAAGAAACTGAAGAGAAAACGTTCTCCAAGCTGCTGAATGCCGAGAGGACACTGGGTGTAGCAAATCAGGCATCCAACACGGAGATCAGATAGGAATATCCGACAGTATGAATTTAATACTTAAGAAAAATATCTACAGCTGCACATTACGTTAAATTCAAACTAGACACGACATTGACAGAGATCTCAGACAAAAAACAACAATCCAAAATTCAATTTCTGAAATTGTGATGCTTCGTGGTGAGAGTGATAATGAGGTAGTGCGGAAGTGTCAAAATTCACTTCATTTCTTTTGCATTTTGGTTGAAAAGGTCAAAAATGTATTTTTTTGCTACATCCAGTTTAACTGGAGATTAGAGTTATCAAAAAAAATAAAAATAATAATCCTGATTTTTATTGTGCACTGGATGATGGATTCTATGTTAAGAATTAAATGAGATTTAAATGATATATTAATCAACAATCCTATGTCCAATACGAACACTGGTTCTGGACACATGACCAAAAAACAAAGTGTACAGCAGGGCTAAAGGCACACCTTAAAAGGCACAATATGTAAGATTTTAGGATTAAAATTAGGGCTGTGCGATATATGGACAAATAAATCTATCACGATTTTAAAACAGTATTTCCTTTTTGGAAGCTGGCTTTTATTTTGCCGATATTTGCGGGCAAAATATCTTTGCATAAATTATATTCTGACGTTGGTTATTTCTAAAACCGTGGTTATTGCTGGTTATGCCTTTTCTTATGTTGTGCAGTTCGCAAATGCCTGTACATTTTTGCATACTTGGTTTGGAAGTCTTTTTCGCGTCGGTATGCCAGCGTGGTACAGCTCGGCTCGACTCAGCACGGCTCGGTTTGCTTTTCCACTGCGTGATACAGCTCGGATCGGTAGCTTTTCCACTGCAGTAGTACTGCTTCAAGTGGGTGGGGTTACGCTGTAGTTGAGCCGCCTCTACTGTCGCGACATTATCGTAAACGCAACACAAAAACAAAAGCGTGAAACAGGAACAATGGATCACATCGAAGGTATGGTGTTTTTTTTTCCTTTCAAGCAAGATATCATTGCAAGCAGGTTTGGTGTCGCAAATCCAATGACGCTAGCAGTGACGATTCTCTCAGACCAATCAGTGATCTGTAGTGTTTACACGTCACATTTTAGTATCGGTACGGCACGCTTGGAACCCAAACTGAGGTGGTACTGTTTAAGCATGCCGTACCATGCAGTGGAAAATGAGTCCTGTCGGATTGCTTTCCATCGGCTGTGGAGGTGAAGACTACAACTCCCATGAATATCTCATTGACTGCGTCAAGCTACGCCTTTGTTATTGTTTTAAAGCAACCTCTAGTGGCAAAACTTACATACTGTGCCTTTAAGAAGCCGCTTTCACTTTTCCAACAGTGTGTGATCACAGAAAATATGTTTGTGTTATTGATCATTGAGGGATTGATCATTTTTTGTTTATATAAATCATAAATTCATGAGGTGGCCTTTATGAGTGGGGCCTTTTAGCCCACACTTAGGGGTAAAAGGCTCATTAGCATGGGGTAAAACACACTAAGTATTGATAAAAATACTTCAGCGAAAAGTAATGTTTTGCATAATATTCAAGTTAATATTAGTTCAAAACAATCACTTCAGCAAAGTCTGATGAAATGAAAAAAATGAAAGTTTCTGAAAGATTTAAGGGAGATGCCATAATCATTTAAATAGCTTCACAACAATAAATATGATAATTATGGTTTCATTATAAATATGGTATCTCAAAACATATTCGTTCATTTGATTGATTCTCATTCGTTATATACTATAACTACCATGTTAACGAATGCGTTTAATTTTAGTTTAAAGGAACACTCCACCGTTTTTAGAAATAGGGCTTATTCAACATCTTTCCTACATTTAGATATGTGGGCAAATGCATTTTTGTCTCAGTGCATGCATTGTTTTAGTTCGGCAGGGTCGCCGCTAGCTTAGCTTAGCATAATGAATGGAATCCTATGTTGCCAGCTAGCATGTCCAGAGTCAAATAAAAATTAAATAAAAAAACCCACCTAATTACTTCTTGTGGCCAAGTCAATACCTGCCTTGAAAATCGCCTATATTAAAATATTAAAAACTCGGATTAATTGCGATTAATTACAGAAAAAATGTGATTAGTTAGTTTTAATTGATTGACAGCACTTACTATAAGATTAAAATATCATCAAATCAACACAGAATAAACTTTGATCCTTGACACGATCGTGGGAAGCAACACCAAATTTCCAAGTGCGTACTGAAATACAGATGTTTAGGAAAGTGCTACAGCGAGTGTGCCATCTAGTGGTGAATAAAATCAAATGCGCACCTTTAGCCCCATTGTACCCTACATGTTATTGGCAAGTCAATAGGAATGCATTGTCTAAATGTAATAAAGCCTTTTGTGGTGAAAATGTGTGCTCCTGTGAATAGGTATTGATGTGTCCCTATCGGTGTTGCGGCACTCGTTAAACACCAGAACCTCCATCAAACTGATGACGAGGCAGTTTAAAGGACGCTTGTGTCTTTCAGCCAAGGATTTCTAAATATATCTGAACTCCTCGTCCTCACGAGAACCATAGGAATAAAGACCTACACTGAAATATATGTCATCAATTCATTAATTCACCCTCAACCTGTCACTGCATAACCACATGAACAATACTTTTCACTTTCATTGAACAAATAGGAAAAGTATAATTTTTGGATGACTTAAATCTTTCAACCTTAAACAATAAGCACTACCTTGAGTCAAAATTAAACGTTTGCTTCAGCAAGATGAGTTTGACGCAGGGCAAGTTTGTGAGATGTGCAAAGCTGATTTGCTCTTGCAGATGTAAGAGGCAGAATAAGCAAATAACAGAAACTGGCAAATTAATCAATATATATAAAAAAAATTGTATCCAGTGACATGTGTGACTGTATAGTTTTAGGAGCTTCTATTCCCAGCATGCACTCTGAGCCATGACATGCTAAAGCAGTGCATGCGGCATCAGCCGGCTTCTGAGTGGATTTGGTTTAAAGCTTCATGTGCCGCTGCAGAAACCCTCTATAATCAACCCCACCTCCACCAGCTCTAATGATAATGCTTGAGCAGATCTCATGAACACATTTCTAGGCCATTATTGCACTCCAGAAACAAATCATTTCAGTTTGCATTGTGATATTGTGTCAAGCAAGCACTCTTATATATTCCTATTTCCTATTATTGTAATGCATGCCGATATTTTTTTGTTATTTCTACTAGTCTCATTGGTGAATCTCAAATATTGAAAAATCAACCCCGCGTGTGTCTGTAGCTGCGTTGCATTTCAAAGGCTGTGTCCGCCGGAGGTCACATTTGAAGGTTGCACACGCCATCAAGCCGGTCTCATTTAACAAAAATAACCATTAGATTGCAAAGAAAGAAAGAAATGACAGTATTTTACACCTTAAAATGAATAACAGTCAATTTATTGAAGTTACTTTTCTTAAACAAGCGAAATTAAGTGTTGTGATGTGACCCTTACTTGGACAAGCACGCGAGTGAGTGTGTGTGTGAGCGCATGTGAGTGAGTGTGTGTGTGCGCATGTGTGTGAGTGTGTGTGTGAGCGCATGTGAGAGTCGCGCGCATGTGAGTTAGTGTGTGTGTGCGCATGTGAGTGAGTGTGTGTGAGCGCATGTGTGAGAGTCCGCGCGCATGTGAGTTAGTGTGTGTGTGCGCATGTGAGTGAGTGTGTGTGAGCGCATGTGTGAGTGTGCGCGCATGTGAGTGAGTGTGTGTGAGCGCATGTGAGTGAGTGTGTATGAGCGCATGTGTGAGTGTGCGCACATGTGAGTGAGTGTGTGTGAGCGCATGTGAGTGAGTGTGTGTGAGCGCATGTGAGTGAATGTGAGTGAGCGCGTGTGTGTGAGTGTGTGCGTGTGTGTGAGTGTGTGCGTGCATGTGAGTGAGTGTGTGAGCGCGCATGTGAGTGAGTGTGTATGAGCGCATGTATGAGAGTGTGCGCACATGTGAGTGAGTGTGTGAGTGCATGTGAGTGAGTGTGTGAATGCATGTGAGCATGTGAGTGAGTGTGTGGGCGTATGTGTGAGTGTGCGCATGTGAGTGAGTGTGTGAGTGTGGTGAGTGTGTGCGCGCATGTGAGTGAGTGTGCGCGCGCGCGCATGTGAGTGTGTGTGTATGAGCGCATCTGAGTGAGTGTGTGAGCGTGAGTGAGTGAGTGTGTGAGCGTGCATGTGAGCGCATGTACGAGAGTGTGCGTGCATGTGATTGAGTGTGTGAGCGCATGTGAGTGAGTGTGTGAGCGTGCATGTGAGTGAGTGTGTATGAGCGCATGTATGAGAGTGCGCACATGTGAGTGAGTGTGTGTGAGCGCATGTGAGTGAGTGTGTGTGAGTGAGTGTGTGTGAGCGCATGTGAGTGAGTGTGTGTGAGCGCGTGAGTGAGTGTGTGCGTGCATGTGAGTGAGTGTGTGAGCGCATGTGAGTGAGTGTGTGAGCGTGCATGTGAGTGAGTGTGTATGAGCGCATGTATGAGAGTGTGCGCACATGTGAGTGAGTGTGTGAGTGCATGTGAGTGAGTGTGTGAGTGCATGTGAGTGAGTGTGTGAGTGCATGTGAGTGAGTGTGTTTGGGCGTATGTGTGAGTGTGCGCACATGTGAGTGAGTGTGTGAGTGCATGTGTGTGAGTGTGCGTGCATGTGAGTGAGTGTGCGCGCGCATGTGAGTGTGTGTGTATGAGCGCATCTGAGTGAGTGTGTGAGCGTGAGTGAGTGAGTGTGTGAGCGTGCATGTGAGCGCATGTACGAGAGTGTGCGTGCATGTGAGTGAGTGTGTGAGTGCATGTGAGTGAGTGTGTGAGCGTGCATGTGAGTGAGTGTGTATGAGCGCATGTATGAGAGTGTGCGCACATGTGAGTGAGTGTGTGAGTGCATGTGAGTGAGTGTGTGAGTGCATGTGAGTGAGTGTGTGTGAGTGTGCGCACATGTGAGTGAGTGTGTGAGTGCATGTGAGTGAGTGTGTGAGTGCATGTGAGTGAGTGTGTGAGTGCATGTGAGTGAGTGTGTTTGGGCGTATGTGTGAGTGTGCGCACATGTGAGTGAGTGTGTGAGTGCATGTGAGTGAGTGTGTTTGGGCGTATGCGAGTGAGTGTGTATGAGCGCATGTGTGAGAGTGTGTTTGGGCGTATGTGTGAGTGTGCGCACATGTGAGTGAGTGTGTGAGTGTGTGAGCGCATGTGACTGAGTGTGTGAGCGTGCATGTGAGTGAGTGTGTATGAGCGCATGTGTAAGAGTGTGTGTGAGCGCGCGCGCATGTGAGAGTGCGCGCGCATGTGAGTGAGTGTGTGTGAGCGCATGTGAGTGAGTGTGTGTGAGCGCATGTGAGTGAGTGTGTGTGAGCGCATATGAGTGAGTGCATGTGAGTGAGTGTGTTTGGGCGCATGTGAGTGAGTGTGTGTGTGTGTGACACAAATGACACACATTATGACAAATGACTAGTGAGGACATTTGACTGGTCCTCATCCGTTAAAAGGCTGTTATGAAGTGGCCAAAACATTTATTTGCAAAACAAGATAAACGATAATTGCAAGATTTACTAGTGATTCATGTTTTGTTAGGGTATAGAAGAGTTTCTTCTTTGATGTTTTTTTTTTGTGGTTATCTTCAGGTAATCCGTGGAGCATAAGCTTAGTTCGAGAATAGATGCACACTATATTGCCAGAAGTATTGGGACGCCCCTCTAAATCCCTGAGTTAACCCTAAACCAAACCCTAATTCTATAGTAAGTACATGTATTAATGTTGAGTGCAATGTCACTATGCCACCTTAAAATAAAGTGTAACTAAAGTAAGCTAAATAAGTTTGAGGTGAAATATGACCCAGACTTGATTTGTGAGATTCACCCATTTGGCTCAGGGGAAAACAAAATGGACTAAAACTTGTGCATTTTCTCTTTCTGTAGGTTCGCCAATCTTATGCCTCCTTAAGGAACAGTGGAAGATTACCTGATTCCTTAAGGGCTGGTGCTGGGAGGGTCTGTCTCTGTGTGCGTGGCTCTCACGCGTGACGGCAGACGCCCCTGAGTCTACGTGGACCGACCCCACTGGAGTGGGCTGAGAAAGACACACAACATCAGATGCAAGGCCAAAGATTAACTAGCTGTGTCCCAGTGAATATACAAGTCAACTATAATAATATATCAGTCAATTGAAGGCACTTTGTGGGGTTTGCAAAGGCACTACCCATATACAATTTTTGGTATGAAGTTGCCTTAGAAAATAGCTCCCTATGTAGGGAGGAACAGAGCTAGTGTGAGAGGAATGCAGAGACTCTTTATAAAGACGACATGTTGACTCACAATCTGTCTGCCAACCCAGTCATAAGAGTAATCAAAGGTATATCCTTTTCGTTCAAACAACTCCGTAAACAAGGTCCGCAAGTATTCGTAATCTGGCTTCTCAAAGAAATCCAGCCGCCGGACATAGCGCAGATAGGTGGCCATCTCCTCTGAAAGCACAAATGAACACAATGACAATAATCAGAATAAATGAGAGAAAAGGCAAGCCTGGTCTTAAAGTGCCCCTCCTATGCTTTTTAAGGTATTACCACGATGCAGTGTGTAAAAGCTGTTTGTGAATTTAAAGGGTCGGCAAAGTTTCAAAGTTCAAAGTGCAGATAAATGGAGTAATTGTCTCCCAAAAGAAATAATCGATTCTGAAACGCCTGAAACGTGTCGTCAGTGATTCCAGTCTTACTTCCTGCTCGAACCTACATAGGTTTGTAACAAATTAGGATTAGGAATTGATACAGAATACAGAGCAGATTAGACCAATCACAACAGACTGGGCCATCTGACCAATCAGAGCAGAGTAGACTCTCAGAAAGGAAGAATTTAGAGAGATAGAATCTTTATTGAACTGTTTCAGACACTATGGGTGTTTGAATGTGATGTTGCAATGTTTATTATGAGAAAATGTGCGTGTTTTGACCTTGAATAGGGGTGTGACGAGACACTTATCTCACGATACGAGACAAGAGATTGGGTTCATGAGAATCAGACAAGAAGATTTTTACATGGTATTTTTGAGAAATCTAAACATGAAACAGAGCTCAGAGACGGTTACAACTACATCGCTTTTATATTGGGATTATTCACATGCCTCCAGGAGTCGCTTTCAAACAGCGGTAACGTGAATAGTGAGAGGTGGTGCTGAACGCGCATTTTAAAATATAAGTCTGACGCTTCTGCTGCTCCACGAATCCTCCGCCACGGTCTAATCCACTAACATGTAACACACGCGCGTCTTCTCGTCACGTGATCAGCGCTAAGCAATATGCACGACTCAAACAGCTCGTGTTGGATAAGCTGATGGAAATGAAGCGACTGTTACGATTATCCACCTGAATTACATTTCTATTTCTTTTAAAAGCAAAAGTAGAGTGGAGGCGTAATGTGAACGTAGCAAAATATGACGCGAGAGAGCTTTTCACCTCAACAAGAAATCTCGTCACAGTTTAGTCTCGCGAGATCTCGTCACACCCCTAACCCCTTGAACACATTAAAACCTGTTGTAGGAGACATCTAAAACAGAATTAGCAACCTTTAAAATAGCATAATACGGGCACTTTAACATCCAACAACCCATTTCACTTCTGTAATTAATGTGCCACTGTCCACACGGTCCTTTAGAATAATGTGCACAAGACCAGGAACGTGTATTAAGATGTTAATGTTAACTTTAAGATTAGCTTCTCCAAGTGAAGCACATGACGTTGTTTAAGGGGGTCTCACCGGGGAAGTTCTCACAGAGAACTTCAATGGGAGTGTTTCGCTTTGTGTCCCCAATCTTCTGGTAGCGCTCCTTTAGTGTGTCAGCCTGCAAAGCACAAAACAACAGCAGCTCATTATCCAGAACAAAATTAGTAACTGTTAATGGCGTTAACACACTGGCTCAACATACTTTCAGTCCCTGCCAAGGGAGACTACCCCGGAGGAAATACATGAACATGTGACCCAAGGCCTCAAGGTCATCCCTCCGACTTTGCTCTGCAAGCAAAAAAAAAAAAGCCAATTATGTACAAAATAAAGTAGGCTGAACAGTAGAGTTGGGAATCATGAGGAATTTAATAATTCTGGTTGGGATTTGATTGCCTTAACTATTCTGTGAATTTAAGTGCTTGTTTCAAACCTATAAGCCTTACTTTCATCTACAGACGCCTTAAAAATTTGTAAACATGTTTCATGGTGGGCGGGGCTTAGCTGAAGGCAAAAAAGGCACTGGACGCAATGTTGACAAGCGCGTTTTTGGAGGGATTTTTTCAAACATGGATGCAGAGGAAGGTCCTGAACTGTCCAGATATACAGTCACTGACTCTGCAGGACCGTGACAGCTATTTTTGTAAATTAGCAAAACCTGGTGTAGTTCTTGTATCTTGTTCTCATTAGAAACTATTTAACCAGGCGTTGGATATTTCCAACATATGAATTACTTTTGGGTGGTTTGGAGAATTTTATCAAGGCTTATTGTGTAATGTAACCTATCGTTGGGCTAACTATGATTAGCAATGTGGATTATTTTAAGAGACCATTCAAAGGATGGCACACACATCTATCGCTGTATTTAAGAAAGCTAACGTTAGTGCGCTTGACGACTTTTCACCTATAAAACAGAAACTTGCTGATTTGTACTAGATAAAACCAACACACCCGCACATATGCATAGATTATTTTGCCTGATATGAAGTGTGCACTGCAAACACGAGCATTATTTATGATCGTCTCCGTCCAGTCTGTACGCCGTATTGCATTCAATTGACCCTTCGCTAAGCCCCCCCTTCCTTAGTTACTGTTGCTACGCCTGTCAAGCTTTCGCGCCTTGCCCGTCTATTATAGTAAGTATGCGCCGGTGTCAGACATTCCCAAGGAGATAATTAGTCATTTTTTGCGAACAGGTGAAATGTCTGAGAGAGCAAGACAAAAGGGACTGCAGTATGTATTCGAGGGATATATCCATGGCATAATATGCAACCGATTAGAGAATAATTTCATCAAAATTGAAGCTAAAGCCATTAGGTCCCACGCTGACCATTCAAATGGGAAACTCACAAACTGAGGATCAGCTGTTCATGCACAGCAGGGTTAACAATCTAATAATTATAAATCAAACAGCTTATCCATAAGACTTGTGGAATAAACACAATACATTCGCCTGACCACTTTGAAATGATAACATTCTCCCGCTTATATTTTATATATAGATTCTCCCACACTGCTTGATCCACAGCAGTCTGATGGGGTATTTTGCACTGTGAAATTGTTTTCCCCAATAAGAATCCTCAGTAAAGTTACATTCAATTATTTCAAGTAAATTAGTCACAGACGTTGATGCAGTGGGATTTTTTCATCGATAGATATATAGCTATAATTTTGCACTACGGTAGGAAAATTTGACAAGGTAGGACAAATCGACAGAACAGCGTCATTTCTCCCCTTGGGTTTTAGGTTTGGGGAAGGGAAAGAATTCCACCCCCTGTCCAAATTTATAGGAAACCGGGTATCAGATTTGCACAATCCATCGGCACAATGCTTCGGCATGTTCCCCTCCCTCGAAAGCTTGACAGACCTTCCGCGCCTAGTTACGGTTGCTAAGCTATGATTGTCCTGTGGCGGTTTTCGGGCGTGGCTTAGCGAAGGGTCAATTGTCTTCTTGATTTCTGTGAAGGACTGTCTGCCGGGATCCAGTAAAACTTTAGTTTTGAACCTTTAAGTGCTGTTCCTTCTATTCTGGCAGCCAAAAATACAACAAGACGACATTTTAAAGTCAAAACCTCAAACTTTTAGCGCGCATGCTGTGAGTTCTTCCTTATGTTTTGCCTCCAGCGAGAGCGGTGATGTCATGGTGATGTCACAGTGACGTAGGCAATTAAGGGGTTAACAATAACTTTTTGCCCATCCATTGAAAGTATCCATGAAGCATGTTTGAGCTTCCGTATTTGCATTGATTGATGTTCATATGTGAATAAAAGCCTAAATGAATTCTGTTCATCATATAAAGAGATTGTGTCTCTTCAGAAGACTTGGATTAAAGCAATTGGTTCATTTGGATTACTTTTACAATGTCTTTATGTACTTTGTAAAGCTTCATTTTGGTTATCACTTTCAGTGGATGGACAAAAATCTCTCTGGATACATTAACAATATCTCATAAATGAAGACTTATGGGTTTAGAAAGACATGAGGGAGAGTATTTTTAATTTTAATTTTGGGGGTAAATTATTCCTTTAAATTATTTACAACATAAGAGTAACAGTTCTTGCTTTTTTATTTAGAGTCAGATAAGGCAGAAAGTAATGTCTGGAGATTTGGTGAGTGCCATATTTCCCAGAATATAAGTATATCATCTGAAATGTGCTGCTGTTTATATTCCAAAGCAATGTTTTTAATCCACAGATTTGGGTTTGTGCCGAATGAGAGGTTTGTGAACAGAATATAAATGTTGTTGTTGATGAATGCCACTATAATTAGTTTGTTACATAGACACTTATATTTTTTATTCCCATTCTAAAAACCATTATATTTAAAGGATTTGTTGTGGAGCGAGGGTAACAAACACATTTCAGCCTGTGGAAGGCGTAACTGCACTGAGTTAAGTACTTTGACACATGTGTTGCCCATATTTATTAATTAAATTCAAAATGTCTATGATTTAATAAATCACATTAGGTTGTATTCCTTTATTATCATCCACAAATTTAAGACTAGGGTTGTGTACTGAACTCTGTACTTTTAAGGGCACCGACCAAATTACATTGGTACTACCACGTAGTTTCGGTACCTGAGAATGCATCTGGTGATATAGACGAGTGTCTGTGAATAATAAACCGCAAAAAGATGAGCATTCATGAGTATTTTACCATTTCATTTGAGATTAAAAATCATAAACACACAGAAACTCAAAGGTCTTCACGTCAACCCATCAAAAGTAAAGTTTGGTTTAACTTGACAAATATATTACTGTTGTACAGTACAATTTAGATACGTCTCAATGTAGTAATAATAATACTTATGTAATAAAGAAATAACGTTTTTATATAAAAAATAAAAAACTGGTAACACTTTAGAATAATGGTCATTAGTTAACATGAACTAATAATGAACTGCACTTATAAAGCATTGATTTATCATTGTTAATGTTAATTTCAACATTTACTAATGCATTATTAAAATCTTGTTAACATTAGTTAATGTACTGTGAACTAACATGAACAAACCATGAACAGCTGGGTTCATATTAACTAACGTTATCAAAGATGAACAAATACAGTAACACATGTACTGCTCAAGGTTAGTTCATGTAAGTTAATACATTAACTAATGTTAACTAATGACCATTATTTTAAAGGGTTACCAAAAAATTAAGTAATAAATCAAATTTTCTTCCATGTTTTACTTTCAACAGTTTAAAGCTCAGTTGTTTGACAAAAAAGTTAGTTCAATTAAATTAAAAGACAAATTCATCTTCATTTGATTACCAGAAAATACACAATAGAATTTTTGGGAAATTGTTTCATAGAGAAAAAAAAAAGTGTTTGTTTTTGTGAATTCAGTTAATTAAGTAGCTAGAAGCCTACTATTTACAGGTAAATATTACAGTAAACAAACATCACAGACAACTCTGGCATAATGTCAATAACACTTCTGTAAATGCCTTACAGTTTCTTTACATTTATTGATGTAAACATCCCCAACGTACCCAAAAAAGGTACCGTTGGGTATGTGAACGGTACTCAACCGTATTTAAAACTTATAACCATAAACATAATCAAACTGAGGACAGCATAACCAATGTGATTATGTGATTATTTTTCCACTTTATTATCTTGGGTCGCCCATTTTCCCTCTCTCATCACATTCGACGGCACACTCACAACTCAGCATCATTTGATCGAGATGGGGCTGTCACTAGCGATTATTTAGGTAATCGAGTAATCGGTCGATTAATTTGACGATTAATTAAGTAATCTGATAATAGACCTAAGCAAACATTAGCCTTAAAAATTACTTATATATGTATTTTAACAATGATGCCACAATAATCAAGTATTCAAAAAAAGTATTAAAATCAAGTGATCATTAGTTTCATAGAAAAGCACTGTTAAAATGCATAATATACATGATATAAATGATCAACTTATGTACATTATGTATTCTAACAAATGCCTGCAGAGACCATACACTTTACGGTAGAGCAAATCCTGGTTTAATAGTGACCAAACAATATTTAATTCAAATGTTATCTTCAATATTTGGCAATTTCTTTAAAATAGAAATGCAACAGCCACCGTAATTTCCTGAATAAGAACATGTGGACATTTAAAACAGAGCAAGGGTTTAGACTTTTCTTTTGAAATCGCGAGGAACAGATTGAAACATATGATGTATTCTCCTGTGTTGGCGTAGGTTTATAAATGATTTACCTGACAAATCTGATGAAATGGGGCACATTGTGTTCCCATATTTAGAGATGGAGTTTGAGACGTTTCATGCATGTAAATGATAACCGTTCATGTGGAGAAGCATCTGTGATTGGAGAATGCTCTGAGACACACGCAACATACACGCATGTAAATACTTAAAGCTACCAATAACATTAGCTATGCTGTAGTATGTTTTTAAAATGGTTAATACATTGTGCATCCTTAGAAAACTGTCTTAAAAAGTTCACAGTATTTTGCCGGTTACTTGACACGGGTAAATTGCAATCAAGGTACTCAAATTTAATTGAGGAATCGTGTCAGCCCTAGACTGAGATGCTAAAGATTCAACGCAGCATAAATTTTTTTTTTAAAAAACATGAAAATCATTCAAAAGAATTGGTTCATGATCCCCAACCCTATTAAACAGCCAATCAAGAAGCCACATAAAGCATGACATTTAATGTTTAGTCCACTTCGGGAGCAGACTAGGGAGGTATCTAACACTTACCTTTCCCTAAGTGTGTATTAATAGACATGTATCGAGCTGTCCCCGTAAGGCTCTTGTGCTCCCGGTAAGGAATGTGTTTTTTGGTTTCTGGGTCAATGTATTCTTTTGCAAGGCCAAAGTCTATGATGTGAATGATGTGCTCCTTCTTGTTTCCTTGCCGACCGATGAGAAAGTTCTCTGGCTTCACGTCCCTATAGATGAGGTTTTTCGAATGCACATACTCCATTCGGGATATCTGGGGAAATCGAGCAAAGGATGCAAATTACACACTTACACTGCAGAGCATCGGAACGACTGTACGCATGCACTTCTCACCCAGGTGACACACTCACCAGCTGAATGGCGATCATCAGGACGGTCTTGAGGGAGAATGTTCGGTCACACAGGTCAAAGAGATCCTCAAGACTGGGGCCGAGCAGCTCCAGAACCATGGCATTGTATTTCCCACAGGGCCCAAAATAGAAGACCTGAGGCAGACCCTCTACTATAAAAAACACAACACAGAGCATTAATTACACTAGTCATGACACTCTGTCTTTAACCCTTTCACCGCATCGTTTTTGATCATTTTCACACGGCACCCAGAATTTGTTGAACATGCAATTATCAAAAGAAAGAACACAGCCTCTGCTTTTAAACCACAAAACAAGTTGTATTGCAGCTTCATGCATTCCTTTTTGAATGTGGAACAAAAAGCTGAGGAAAAACTACAACATGCATAAGCAATGCTTTTATCACTTATTTCAACTCCTTTTTTGTCTGTGTTTTGATCTAGAGATCCTGTACTCTTTCAGAAGATGTGTAATGGCGCTCCCTACCGCATAAAAGCAAAGCATGGAAAGCTGGAAAATTCTGTCAATGGCGGGGAAAGAGTTAAAGGTCAAATGTGTACTTTTTAAATGAAATGACTATATAAAGGCCATGTTGAGAAGAAGAAGAGTAGTTGTAGTGGGAGTCTCTCGATCTGTCACCTCCATCTTTCACATTTATTTTAAAATAATACGAACACAAATGCAATAGCATGTCATAAAAGCAAGATGACAACATCAGTTATAACTAATTAAACTGCACCTATTCCCGCTTCACGCAGCAGATATTCTCTGGCTCTGTGCATCTTACAACAGTTCCCACACAAGCGATTTATAGATTATCATGACAGAATATGCTAATCGATGACTTGAAGATCATAACTCCACATCAGATACTCATTCTACATGTTGTCTCTTCTTCTTGAGTCTCTATATCATTGTCCGACTCCGGTTTGAACATAAAAGGCTGAACAGTTTCAGATTTTTTCTGCGTGAGGTAATCGGAGCTGCTAACACAAGCTCTTGAAGCTCCGCCCACTTCTAGAAAGGGTGCAGAGAGCAGCAGCTCATTTGCATTTAAAGGGACACAAAAATGGAGCGTCATTCAAAAAGTGACAATCTTAACATGCTATAAAATATGATCTGTGGTGTATTTTGAGCTAAAACTTCACATACACACTCTGGGGATATCTGAGACATTTTACACCTTGTAAAAAAGGGGGCATTATTGGACCCTTTTAAAGTAACGCATTTCTGCACCAACTGCATAGTCGCACTGTGAGAACTATGAAAATGGATGAATATGTAAATGAAACTGGCGTTGCCTCAAGTCACTTTGAACACTTGTGATCCCACACGATTATGCTAAGAGACCAGCATTATTAAATCTAGTGAAACATTAGCGAAATTGAGTGGAAAAACCAGACCAATGTCTCTTGTCAATAGTGTAGTGATACATGAAGCATAGCTCACACAGAACCAAACAGCAAATTCACGAGACCAACTTGAACATGAGCTAAATCTGCATGGGGAACTATTCCCTCCCATCCATTGCATGGATTCCTATTGCAATGACTGAATGTCGCCCGCAAAAATTGGACGAAAAATGCCGTGACCGTGCCTTAAAGTGGCCGAACCCCAAGTCTGCTATAAAACGCAATAACTAATAGCCAAAACACATGCACGTGTCTCTGAACCGTGTGCATCTGAGGGTGATGTGGGTAGTTGTAGGCAAAGCCTACTCTGCTCATTGTGTGGTGGTGTTGTAACACCCCTGAGAATAGAGCGCACTGTTGGCCTGCCGATGACTCATCTTGTGTTCAGACTGCACATAACACACATTCGGTTGTTGGTTTCTATCTCCGCTGATTAACACTTTCACAAGCTTTCTATCAGCACTCCACTGCTAGATGCTGAGGGAACGTGTGTGAGTGGGAATTCAAAGAGTGGGAGGAAATTCATATAGTAATACATATGGAAATGTAATGTCTCTCAAAAAGTGGCATATTATATAATAAAATATGAAAAAAGTTGCATTAGTCATAAAAAGTGATTTGAAAAATGGTGATTATTGCAGCATGGAATCCACTTCCAAAGATTTCCACAGAATATGAATTGGCAAAGTGCATAGAGTCCACTGCACGTAGAAGTGCAGATTCAGAGAGAACTTTGAAAAAGAGATATAATGTTTTAAATAATACAAATTGTTAAATGCCAGACATAGTTTAAAAGAATTCAGGTCTTATTGGGTCCATTCAAAAAAAAGCAATCAATTTATTTTAAATCACCCAAGACCTGAAGCCACTAATACCGAACCAAACCCATTAGGGACACACCAAAATGAACATTTTGGCCGATACCGATGACCAATCATTTATATTTAAAAAAGCGATAACTGATAGACTGGGTAAACCGATTGGCGATTTGATTTCACCGTGCAGCTCAGACTGGAAAGCTGTACATTCATTTTTCCTGCTTGTGTTACACTTTTGCGGGGGCCAATCACAGACTTGCTTATCCACCTGGCACGCTATTGGCGGGTTTAACACGATGACCGATAGAGTAGCGGTGGATCGATGCCAGTTGATCACTCCTCTTGTGGTCTTATTGGTTGAAGGACTATCCAATTGTGTACAGAGTCATTTGAACTATGCCTGTTGATCACGCCTCTTGTGGTCTGATTGGTTGAAGGACTATCCAATTGTGTACAGAGTCATTTGAACTATGCCTGTTGATCACGCCTCTTGTGGTCTGATTGGTTGAAGGACTATCCAATTGCGTACAGAGGCATTTGAACTATGCCCGTTGATCACGCCTCTTGTGCAGTAGAAAATACAGAGCAGACTCCCGAGACCAATGTTCAGTCTTAAACTGAGCTTGGTCTGGTGATAGCCAGACAAGATAACCAATATATTGGCCGATAAATCTAAATCCAGATTTTTATAGACAAACAAAGTCTTACCATTTAAATCCATGTCCCAAGCACACAATCATAATTGTGGCGATGTGGACGAATGAGAGATGTGGGAGGAGTGAGTAAGACCGGTGCGTGACTAAGAATGAGCTTCACCTGCGTCACAGAGCACCTCATGAGTGAGTTCGGAGGCATATAAGGACGAGCGACACCAGTGAAGGACCAGAGAGGACCAGGCCTGGACTTAATGTTGTTTTTGTTTATGTTTTATTATGTTTGTGCGTGGCAGCCGTCCGTGAGGGGCTGCCCGTGTTACTTTTGTTTTGTTTATTTTGGATTAAAGTCTTTGTAGAACGTTCGCCGGTTCCCGCCTCCTTTCTTCCCTTATCAACGAACTTTGTTACATTGGTGCCGATAATGGTGCTCATTATAATTTCAAGTCGCCTATCTGACAGACTTGCGCTTGCAACTGTATTTTCCTTTTTAAGGTGATTTCACTCATATTTCAAGCAATTTAAAACCATCATGGTGAACAGTGCGCATCTGAAGTGTCTCAGCTGAAGGAAATATGTATCAGCTTTAATATAATCGGCATCATTTTCTTATTGGGCTGATAATGATAACATTAAAAATTAACATATATCTGCTGATACCGATATTATGGCCGATATATCGTGCATCCTGAGTCTCAGGTCGGACCTCAAATCCAAGTGGACCCGTGAAGACCTCTACTTCTCAGTCATTTAAGGCGGTTTTAGGCAATTTAGTATCAATGCAATGATATCAGAGCTTGCACTCAAACACCAAAGCCAAAACGACTCAAATCCATTTATTTTAATGGGAATTGTGTCATTGCAGGAAAAAAAAGCTTCCATGGAGGCCATGAACCAAGTGCAGTGCAGTTCTTCCAGTCAGTCTCACTTTGGAGTCCACAGTGCTCCAATAAAACGCCATCTGCCAGCAGCCTGTTTGAGAGAGGGGCCACCTACGCCCGCTCAAACGCGGATGTCTGAGTGGAGAGGAGAAACCATGTGACTCAACTGCCTCCAGTTCACATACACCAGCCTGCACTGACGCAGCTCACTTCTGCCACGCTGCACACTTAAACAAACCCCAGATCAGCCGGAGAATCAGAGGCGAAGGCTGGGCGAGTCCAGGGCGCTGGTTTACCAAGCCTGAGAGCTGGTTGATCAGTAGCCAACCCATTCCCAGCCAAACTCAGAGATTCAAGTCCTGACGCCAAGGTTGCCCGGAGGAGTATCAGAGTTCAACACGACACCGCTACACATTAACCACACACGAAAGGGAACTCTAATGCTCTTTGTAGAGGAAGAGACAGGAGTGTGACCTTCGTTTGGCGGTGTTCTGCCAGCATGATGATGTACAAGAAGCTGTTAAACATTAATGGTTCATAAGGAAGTATTTTCAAAAGGAAGTCAGAGTAAGGGTCATCATTATTAAAGATAGTGATTAATATTGATGAATCATCTTCTACTAAAAAGTACCAAAGTATTACTATTGTTTTTGAGTATATGACAGGGCTCCAGACAACAACAAAAAAGTCAATAAAGGAGCCATTGGCTCCTAAAGGGGAGCCAAATTATTTTTTTAAGTGCCACAAAATAATAAGCGTGTTTTAATTTTGTCATGTGTTGTCACATCTGCCCTCCTTTTCATTGTATTGCATTTTCATCCATTTGGCCACTGAGTATAGTTTGGCCGCCTCCTAATGCATCCTATAAACTGTACGTCTTGCACACACCTATGCATTTGTTCTTCATTAGTAATATCTGAGAGGATACATTTTGGTGAAATGCAGCTCTTCACATGCAATTATACAGGCAGTGTTGATTTTGAATTAAATTTTTAGCTTCTTCCATTCTCATGTAGACAACAGGTTAAGTAAAAGTATAAGGATAATGTGAACGCATATATTTAGCAAGGTGCCCCTTTCTATAGTTATTTTTCAAGTTTATAAGCATTTAATGGCTTTTCTGAGGTAAATTTGACATGGTTGTTCATAAGCTGTTTTACATAAGCTCTTTCCAAGGTCGAAATGCTGGTTGAGCGATCTGTCAGGACACATTAAAGACATTTATTTCTTGTATTTCATGATAAAATTAAAGCTGAAAGTTTGTTAATTGCTTACTAAAATTAACAAACACATTGAAAGCGACATATTAAAGGCCCACTGAAGTGCTTTGATCTGCCGCTGTCATTGCAGGGTTTTTCCTACATTGACATTTTTTTGGGCGGCCGCCAAAATGAATTTTTGTCCCGCCAAAGCCTTATTTGATCAGTTATTGTGATTTATGATTGCTGTAGTAGATGACTGCTGCGCTTGCGTTAACTGAGTGACAGAGAGAACGAGAAGAGCTCCTCCCCAGCTCACACTCTCTCTCTCTGTCTTCAAATTAAGCATTCTTAGCTTTCTAATATTTCACATATTATGTTAATCAAAATCAAAAGGTCGGAAAGACCTGAATCGCTATCAGGCGATGTTTTCCTTTAATGTTTTCTGTGTGTTGAGAAATCTTTCGCGATGTTCTAACAGACGGGATTCACACACAACGCGTCTACTAATGTCCGATTCGCCACCTAATGACTCCTTTGAACCGAATCATTTTAACGACTGGTTAGAACAATTGATCTGTCCAACACTGAACTCACGAATCAGTGTAAACATTTACATTTTTTTAAAATATATATACTACCTTTTAATGTTGATATGATTATATACCAAAACAATTATCTATAAATAGTGTAAAAATGAGGAACAAAAACAAAGATCAAGGTATCAAAATAAGATAAGCAAAAATTACAAACTTTCTTTGAATTTATTAAAAAAAATTTGTCAGTATTGCGCTTGCAGATCACGTGGGTAGGGTACTTTTTTTACTGTGCATGTGTGTAGGGATGACCATGTCTGTCAGCCACCACCGAAGACCATTTTTGACGCAGGAAAAACCCTGCATTGCCTTCTGTCATTTCTTCTCATTCAGAAAACAGTGTTGCGCACTGCTCCTGTGTCGACGGATGCTGATTGGACAGGATTTACCGTGAGTTTTCAAAATCGTGATAAATCACACACGGTTTTAATGATAATTACATTTGAAATGATATTACTAACCATCAGAACATTTTATCGTGGTTTATCGTGACACCGGTAATCGTTTCATCCCTAATTGGACCCATCTTTGTAAAGGCCGCTGGGTCACTAATAAAACTTCTGTGTTTATTTCTCATTTAAGCGGCCTGCAGATGATACAAGAAAAGTGTTTAAGTTCACAAATCCCTAGGCATCCATCTAGCCTGAAAAACAGACTGAGGAGACAAATAAAAACTGAGAGGATGGACGTGGATTACATAAGCGCCATGGGCGTTATGTCATTCACAAAGCTGTGCTTGAGGATAGAGAGATGGAGGAACTCTACCTCCCACCAGAACACCCTGCCCTCAACAGCACCACTCCTCCGCAACACACGCATCAGTCAGGACAGCGAGATTAACAAATTGCCCACTTTGCTGGGAGTGCTCCTGCAAACATTCCCCACGAGCATCAGCAGAAAAACAAGAGATGGGAGGACGAGGTACGACCGGTGAACAGGTTGAAGGGAAGAGTGCGTATACGACTATGGGCAGGTGGTATTATCAGCTCCTTTTTTCTGCCTGTGCGTGGGATACGCCTGGCCACAGCTCAGACTTCCTGTCAGCTGCCTTTGGCCAACCCTGATGTGCTGAGAAGACAGGGGGCGGTGTTAAAAACAATGTGGCGCCATCGGGATCAAACGCAAACCCTCCATCACAAATCTAAAGCAGAGCGACCACAAAGCCTCTCGTCTGAAATGCAACTACAGCAAACCAACATCGTGTGACAGGAATCTTTGCTGTGATATTTGTTCTTCCTGTCTGTCAGCCTCGTCGCTGTAACATGAGCTGAACTGCTGTGATGTCCATGAATGTGTACCCACATGAAAGATTTCCCTCTCTTTTGTACCTGGGTGGATCGGATTAAAAGGGATGATCTCTAGTGCAAACAGAAGAAATTAGTTTGTGTAATCGGTTGACTTCAAGCAGCAAATAAAAAAAATGCATTCAGAGAAAATTATAAAAGCGCTGCTCCAATCAAACTATAACTCAACATCTGGATAAAAGATACAATCTCAATTTTATCAGAATATTTGACTATATTTAGTATCTTGATATTTAAGTGTTTGAACAAAATGTAAAGGCTTGCAAAAAACAAACAGTCATTGTTGAGACGTATACACAGTGTTTAAACTAAGTTGGAAAACGCAGGATGCACCAATAGATTGTCTGTGACAATTCAATTTTTTTTTTGATTATTCATATTTCCTAAAGCACATCACAGTAGGGGTGTGCACGAATACTCAAATATTCAATCTGTAATTAATATTCGAAAAATAAAAACTGTGTTGCTTTGCTGGCCGTAAATGCAGTGAATCCAAGATAAATCCCTCCAAAACCCACAGTTATAACTAAATCCACTGGGTGGCGCTGTGGAGCGCGTTAATAAGTTGTGCATTTGATCACAATGGCGTTGTCTACCTCGCGATGTTTGAAATTACTTAGAATGAAAATTGAAAAAGATCTTACAAAATGAAGTTACTTTTGATAAATTGAAGTAATGAAACGGAGATGATACATCAGGAACACAATGAGAAATCATTTGAAATCCAAACTCCAGTCGATTGAGGAAACACAGCTGTCCATCACTGCATTCCCAAGTGCAGGTAAGCACAGATGTATCCCGAGTGAGAGCGAGATAACTTGTATGATAGCAAAAGTTACGTTTTTGAGGATCAAGTTTTGTTGAGGGTTTAAAAACAGAAAACAAAAAGTGCTGTTAGAAACTTCACTTAACACAGTTATCTTTGAGTCTCTGCAATGTCTTTCAGCAGGGCACGTTTTATCATCCACATGATATTATTGTTCTTCTCAACATGAAAATGTGAAACTATAAACACGATAACCATATTCTGACTCGAGTGTATAATGCGCGTTCTGCACGATAATTAGCGCAGTCTGCTTTAGTGTTTTCTCCGCTCGCTCTGCTTGAGCTTATAATTTTTGTTCTATAGACCGAATGTTATATTTTTGTCTATATTGTTTACTGTTTTGAACTGAATGAAAACCTTAAGATATAACATAAGCTTTTTGTGTATATTACCTAATCATAAGTTTGTTCAGAAATGGTGACAAAAATGGGATGAATAAAAAAAACGACTATCATTTTCTAACAATAACGTCATTTAAATAAACGAATATTCGTTTTTTATGAGCCCAAATATTCGAATACAGTATTTTCAGTATTTTTATCCCTACATCGCAGATACACCAGAGTAATCACTAGCGGCTGTCAGCTGACACTATTTACACAGTGTATACCGTCACACTGCCCAACCCTGACATTCAGCAGATCTCTATAAGAGCATTACAAATGGGCTTGAATATTAAGGCTTGTGTGTGTAATCATAACACGCTAATCTGAACAGATGGGATTGACCGTGATCTCTGGACCAGTGATGTCACTTCTCTCCTCATTGATAAGAGCTGCATGCCCAGGCATGAGTGTAGAGAGAGAGAGAGAGAGAGAGAGAGAGAGAGAGAGAGAGAGAGAGAGAGAGAGAGAGAGAGAGAGAGAGAGAGAGAAGAGAGAGAGAGAGAGAGAGAGAGAGAGAGAGAGAGAGAGAGAGAGAGAGAGACTGATCACACCATCACTTTGGAGTGGCACAGCAGAAGATGAGTAATCATCACTAACACCCTCGTCACCGCCTGTGCGCCTGAGCTTGCATTAGAGAATATTTCATTTACCTTCACGGGAAAGAAATGTTTTCTGAGAGCCCTACATTTAATGTCTATTGTTCAGTCTGATGTTCCACTAATGCTCATTTGTCATCACAGATCTCCTGGAAGGTCATTTAATCTGGATGAATGCAGGAGTGCTCAGAATACTGCGTGACGCGTCCTCTGAACAGATAAGCATCTGCTGGCATGAGCGGAGCGATGCTTCTGAAAGCCGACCTCTCAGAGAATCATGTCTGGGCATGTCCGAGTCCATCCTTCAGGAGAGCGGGCAGCTGAATCCAAGCCTTACATCACCAAGTGCAAAGCAAGTGCAGTAGTGTAAAGCAGTGGAGACGTGTTCTCTGGAGTGACCAATCACGCTTCTCTATCTGCCAATCCCATGGATGAGTCTGGGTTTGGCGCTTGCCAGGAGAACGGGACTTGCCTGACTGCATTGTGGCAAGTGTAAAGTTTGGTGGAGGGGGGATTATGGAGTGGGGTTGTTTTTCAAGGGTTGGCCCCTTAGTTCCATTGAAATTAACTCTTAATGCTTCAACATACCAAGACATTTTGGACAATTTCATGCTCCCAACTTTGTGAGAAAAGTTTGGGGACGGTCCCTTCCTGTTCCAACATGACAAGCAAGGTTGATGGATGAGCGAGTTTGGTATGGAAGAACTTGACTGGCCTGCACAGAGTCCTGACCTCATCCCGATAGAACACCTTTGGGATGAATTAGAGCGGAGACTGTGAGTCAGGCGGCCTTCTCTTCCAACATCAGTGCCTGACCTCACAAATGCGCTTCTAGAAGAATGGTCAAAAATTCCCATAAACACACTCCTAAACCTTGTGGAAAGCTGTTATAGCTGCAAAGGGTGAGCCAGCTCCATATTAAACCCTACGGACTAAGAATGGGATGTCATTAAAGTTCATGTGCATATAAAGGCAAGCGTCACAAAACTTTTGGCAATGTAGTGTATTTTCTTTGTGGCCACGACTTTATATTTTGAGGGAACGACATCTATTTCTCATGGTAATATAGTCATTCTGTCTACTAAAACACAGAGTGAATTCTCGTCTTTTGTTCGATTAACGTTAGAGACGGCGTTACACCAAAAATGCGTGTTTATCATCGAATCACCAGTTCTGAGAAATTTGGAACCGGTCCTCGATACACATCCCTACTGACAAGAAAGGAACCGCATCTCATTTATGGTACAATGTGCTCCTGGAAGACAACACAAGGTCACAAACAGACATACCTGAGTTTAAGCTCAAGGAAAGATCTGAATCTCTAGGCAAGATAAAGGCAACCGACAAAGCCTGTTATGTAAATAGATTTCATTATTGCATATACAGGGCTGTGTTTGTGCATTAGTAGGATTCCTAACAACAGAAAAACAATTATAGCGAAGAACAAATAGAGCCTGAGCCAGCCTGCCTTAAATAATGCAGTAATCATCTCGTAAACCGCCATCATGAACCAAACGTTAAATCCAGACTAAACCATCCAACCATCTAACATGCTGTGCAGGAGGAAGGTGAGAATCACAAAGAGGAGGCCGAGACTCTCCACCCCTCCATCACCCCATCAACCCATCCCCCCCATCCATAAAGCATGAGCGGAGATCTCAGCAGGTGGCCCAATGGAGGCGCACACACACACACACACACACACACACACACACACACACGGCGAGCCTGGGAGATGCTCTAGTCTATACTATAGCAGGGGGAAATCTGATTCACCAGGACATCATGCCGCTTTTCCAAATCAAGCTGCGATAAAGCACATAAATGCATAATTTTTAAGATCATTAATTTGTACTGAAAGCATAACAGGATCATTTAAAATCACAGATAAATGCCAATCAGCACCATTAAACTCAGGTTTCACACACCTTAAGCAATAGATGCATGACTTTGCAGTCGTTCGTGGATAAATGGGTTACTGGATAAGGACTGGTAATCATTTTATAGTCACAAAAAGGATTTTGGCTGAAGGCACCAGGCTAACGTTAATAAATACATTTAGTGACGTTAATCAGAAAGAAGTGTAAAGGTTTCAATAATAATTTTCAACAAACGAGTTACAAGTTTTTAATCACACACACACACACACACACACACACACACGCTTTAGAGATGCTATAAATAATGCTGCAAACTCGGTTAAACAATTAAAAAAATGGAAGTTTGTACACAACTCGATTGCACATCTTCATGACATATTCAAGCATACATGTATAATTAACAGTAAGTAAGCTTTTATTTATTGCTAACTAACAAACTGTGAACATCAGCTGACTTTCTGAGGTAGCGTAAGGCTAAATACAATGTTAAGTTACCTTTTGTTTACAAGCTGTTTCAGTGACGTCTTTCTGCGGGTGAAACTCTGATGGCGTGATTACATGAGTCATGATACGGATTTCGGAGATCTTTCAACATACCTTTTGATATTCATGCATGTTTTTCGAGATGTAACTTGTATTAAAGAGGAATAGATGACTCGCGCCGGCGCTTGAACTGAGGCGCTACAGCGACCTGTCACGTCACATTTAGGAGCACCAAAGCGGGATTTTTTTGTTTGAATGGTTTGAATTTTGTGGCCAATGGTGAAAATAACAGCTTTTATAATAGCAGATACATCTGTGCATCTCTACTTTAAAGTCAAATGCACTGAACAGCTGAACAGAACAATATTAAACCAACATGGAAATGTCCATAACTAAGATTTGTTTTATTTCTATAACTTTTCTAGGAAAAAAAGGTTTTTTTTTAAAGGGGTGGTTGATTGCCCCTTTTAAACAAGATGTAGAATAAGTCTTTTATGTCCCCAGAGTGTGATGTAAATTTTGGGCTCAAAATACACCACATATTTTTTATAGCATGTTCAAATCGTCACTTTTTGAGGGTGAGCAAAAATGTGCCGTTTTTGTGTGTGTCCCTTTAAATGCAAATGAGCTGCTGCTCATGGGGCGGAGCTTCAAGAGCTCATGTTAGCAGCTCTGATTACCTCACACAGACACACAATGAAACTTTTCCATCTTTTATGTTCAAACCGGAGTCAGACAATGATGGAGAGACTCATGTAGAGACAACATGTAGAATGAGACAGGACGTTTCTGAATGGTTAGTTGATGAATTTATGAGTATCTTCACGTCATCGGTTAGCATATTCTGTCATGATAATCTCACCCTCTTTGTTGCATGTTCCTGGGGGTGGAGTTTATGCAAATTTAAGGGTTATCGAAGTCAATAACTCAGGAGGACGCTTGTGTAGTCCCTACCAGACGTTTGTTGTAGTCCTTAAAAAGCCATTTCTGTAAAAGAAAATATCTCCCTTTGCTTTAAACTTTGAGCGTTGTAACTTTGCAGATGTTGTTTGTGCTCAAACAGCAACATTACACACAAACTAAAGTTTAAGAAGTGAAATCTTAATCAACCACCCCTTTAAATGCGCTCACTGACGAAGAAGACTGGAGTAATCAATAATGAAACGTGTCTATTTTCGTTATTGATTTTTATCAATTAGTCACTGCAGGTAATTCTCATTATTTGTAAAGGGGTGAAGGTCAAAAGACTGGCATGTCACACTGGGAATTACTTTTACAACAAAAGGCATTCACCCAGTTTCATAAGTGCTGTGTAATATGAAGAATCTCTCGCCGTAGCCGCGATGGGCAGAAATAAGTAGACTGACAGTATGTAAGAGCTCGCAGTCGTGTCTGGGGGAGGGAAGACCTCTGGGGTCGGGTTGCACAGTAGAGGACGTAAGGGGAAGCACATCCTCAGGATTTCATGCTACAGTCACAATAGCATCTCCTTCACCCGACCACCCAGTGCCTCACTTCCTTTGGTCCTTTCTTTTCGGGGTCTAGCAAGCAAACATGCTCCCCAATAATCTGTTTACAGATCAAATGCGTTTAGGTATCTCAGTACTCATTTAAAAAATCCCCACTAAATTAAAACCCGCCCTACATTTCTTCTTGTTTGAGAAGCTTTATCATTCGAATATACGTCGCAATAGGGAAGAAAGGACAATTGAAGCTTTGATTAAAGCTTTATTTTATTAAATTACATATTGCCTTTCATATAGTGTGTAATAAAGGTTGATTGTGAGTGTTATTGAGGGTGTAAGGTTACAGCGTTATATCGAGATATTGCGATATAAAAACACAACGATATTTATCGTTGATGTAAACAATGATGGTTAGTTTTATCCAAGCTTACGGTATAATCAAGGGTGTCAACCCTAGTCCTGGAGGGCTACCGCCCTGCAGATTTCAGCTCCAACCCCAATCAAACACACCTGAACCAGCTAATCATGGTGTTCAGGGCTAGGGCTAGGTGATATATCGAATATTAGCGATAATATCGCAATTTTGACAACGATGTAAAATTTGAAAATATTTATCGAATATTTCTAGTTCAACATGCATACTTTCCCAAATAACATTACCAGATCCACGATTCATTAAACATCGGAAGCAGAAGAGTTAAATATATACGCAGCGCATGACAAAGAAAGCAACAGAAACATGCGCGCATGAGAGAAATAATAGCACGGGGCGGGACGTGCTCTGACCTGAAGCGCACACGCCTTTCAGACAACATACGATCGGGATTCAGTTCTTTCATGGATTATTGGGTTTCAATGGTCAAACAAATGTAAAAATGCACGTCCTGGTGAGTATTCAGGTAAACACAGTAGTGTATGTCTTTAGTGAACGAACACAGAGTTGAGTGAGAAATCGTGTTACAATGAATTTGGTCCGTGCAGCTCTTAAAGGGCCGGACCTCATATTCTGTGTGATTTAATGTTAATCAAACAACAATGAAAAATAGAAAACCACCCCATGCTTGGCTAAACAACTTTAATATATTTATTAAGAATCAGTGTAGCCTATAGTTAATTTATTAAGTGAAGACTGAGCAGTTTAAAAAAATATATATATATTGCAAAACATGCAATATATATATATTTATTTTAAATTTTTATATTTCATTTTATTTAGATTAATTTTAGATTAAATTAAAAATCTACATTGTAATTATGAAAGTAGCCTACATTTAAAAAAACATTAAATTACTGGTATCATGATTTAAGATTTGGTCATCCCAACCCATTCAGTAAACGTAAATATTTTGTATTTAATTTGGTTCTATCTAAATAGTTTTTGTTGTTTTTAATGGGGGCAAAATGACTGCGACTAAGGCCATGTCCACACTAATCATCTTCTCTCCGTTTTGGCCTTCCGTCTAGCCTGGGAAAACCAAGACAACTTCCGGCAAATTTAGATTAGCTCTGCACGTAGTCTGGCAAAGAGCCCATTCAAACCCATTTCTAATCCGTCGAAATCGCAGCACCAATCAGAAACATTGGGGCGGGCTTTACACGATGACAACAGCACAGCGACGGTGAAGCAGAATTTGTACATTACAAAGTAATACGTCATCTCCTTCATCGCTCTGATTGGTTTTAGATCTATCCGTTGGTGACGCCCCTTTGGAAATGATTTGTCTATGAAGCTTTGCCAGACCATAACTCACTTACTACTGAAAATGATCTGGTTTTAACCAGGCTCAGGGCTCCAGACTAACGTTTTTCACTAAGAGCACAGTGGCCACTAACTGAAAATTTTAGGGGCACAACCAGAACATTAAGGGGCGCACACCGTAAATCAACATGCTAATTTCCGCTGTATTACTAATAAATACTCAAAGAATGACAAAACCTCGAGCCAATAGTCTTTCGAGTATGAGATGTGATGGAGAATGTGATTTGTTGAAAATTGAACGAACTGGTACACGTCGTGAAGTTAACGGAATGAACATCTAGTTACAGGTAACTGAACAGGTAGAGCTTGGCTCATGTAGTTTGGCATATTTGCAGCAAAGAAAGAAATGTACACTTTACCATTGTAATGAAAACAGTGTAATAACGCAGGCTGATGGTTAAATGATTACAGTACAGAAGCACTGGTATGTTTGAACAGGTTTCTTCTTTTAAATAAAATGACTTCATTACGTTTGAGTCATGTCATGTACTTCTATAAAAACTGTAAAACAAATAAAAAAATGTGACCGTATTGGTTAAAATAGATCTCATGTGTCACGTCAGCAAATATAGCATTCTAGAGAGCATGTAATTGGAGTGATCTATTGAATGTACACGCCCAAATGTACTGGTCACACATGTGCGACTGGATGTAAAATTCACACACTCAAATTTTGGTGGCAGTCTGGAGCCCTGAGGCTACCTTCCATCCACACTGAGACAGTGTTTTAAGTCAACGAAAACAAAGCTTTTTGAAAACGCTCTCCAAAGTGGATAAATTTGAAAACGTTGTCTTCGCGTCGTAGTGTGGACTGTGAAGACGGCAAGAAGTCATCGCTGCAGCCTGAAGCACGATGACGTACTGGATCAGATCCAACACGTACTGGACGCGCATGCGCGGCGGGTTTTTTTCACATTTTGATGACGTCACATGCGCACGCGCAGTTGAGAGATTTGTGAACTGGATAAATCCTCAAACCACTCGCGCTATAACAATTATTAATAACATGCTCATGAAATCAGGACACACGTTTTACATTTTCCCTTGAATGTGTACCGGTTGTACCTTGAGGATTAAAATTACAGACAATTAGGCTACTTGACTCATTTTTGCTTCCACTCAACAGCAAGTATGACCAGAATATGTTACAATTTTAACTGTTTTGCATGTATGTAGAGAGAAACTAGGATAACTTCAGCATCACGATGACTTATTCATCAATAATTACGTATTATTATTTATCAGTACTACTACTACACAGGTTAGAACATCATCTATATACAATATTGACCATATGTATGTTGTATAGATGATGTTCTGAAAATTTTAGGGGCACAATCAGAACATTAAGGGGCGCACACCGTAAATCAACATCCTAATTTCTGCTGTATTACTAATAAATACTCAAAGAATGACAAAACCTCGAGCCAATAGTGTTTCGAGTATGAGATGTGATGGAGAATGTGATTTGTTGAATTCAGTGAACGAATACGCCCTTTAACTGACAGAGATGCTTTTGAGTCTGAACGAGACATCTAGCTCATGAATGACGTCACATAATGTGTAGTTATAATGCGTATGCGCTGGTCTTAAGTCACTTCAGACCAGCGCATACGCATTATAACTAAACGCACGCGCCATAACGAACCACCATCCAGTACGTATTGGATCTGATCCAGGCTGCAGCGAGGGGTGTCTCGAAGACGGAGGTATTTAAAAAACATGATACAAAGTACAAATAGCGATGCAGATTAAGACCACGCAACACATGAAATCCCAAAACTCCCGTCAACATACCGGCGTGCAACGAGACGTGTTGCTGATATCTCTGCAGTAGCAGTGCTTCGCCTGTGCTTCCCTATAATACAGTCCCAAGTTAATATCTGACGGAAATCGCCTAGTCTTAATCTGCATCGCTATTTGTCGCTCATACTCATAAATCGCTCGTTGTAAATAAGCAGGCCACAAGAAGTAATTAGGTAGGGTTTTTTTTTTTTTTTTTTGACTACTTTTACTCTGGACATGCTAGCTGGCAACATAGGATCCCATTCATTATGCTAAGCTAAGCTAGCGGCGACCCTGCCAAACTAAAACAATGCATGCACTGAGACAAAAATGCATTTGCCCACATATCTAAATGTAGGAAAGAAGTTGAATAAGCCCTATTTCTAAAAACGGTGGAGTGTTCCTTTAATTTTTGGATGAGCAAACCATTTACAGTTTGGGAATAGTCATTTGACACGCTTTCTTGCGATTAGAACAGTGACGGATTGCATTGATCATCTGAAGCGCATGCGCTGGAACGGCACTCCTCAAAGTGAAAGCATTTAAATCACCAGATCAGCGAAAGCAAAATACAGAAAACACTGAGGAAGATCCGGAGCTGAAATGTTAATGTTAATGGACTATTCGTTTCTGATGTGCTGTAAGCAGTCAACAAATCACAACAGACTGGGCCGTCTGACCAATCAGAGCAGAGTATGTTCTCGGAAAGGAGGGGTTTAGAGAGACCGAGTACTTTATTGAACTCTGAGAAAACAGCTGATGCTGCAATGTCCATTATGATAAATTGAAAGTGTTTTTTAACCTTGAATGCACAATAGGGGCACTTTAAAAGCCATCTCTATAAAGCAAAGTCTGCTGTTGCATCCCAGCCGCATCTGTGAGGGGTTAGGACTTCAGAGTTTATGTGGGACCCTGCTGATTCGGTATTACTCCAGCGTGGAGCTCAAGAAGCTGAGCAAGGCACCGGTGTAGAGTTACATAAGCTCGGCTGCCAGGCATTTTAATCAGCGGACTGCATTTCAGACGTCATGCGATAACAGCGCTAAGTGAACATCCTGGAAACGTTTGTGGTCAGAGTGCCACCTTTCCTGAAGTGCTGATTCATCACTGAGACACAAACCCTGATGGAGGACATGTACGGAGCAGCACGGTTCACCGCATGCCGTCCCAGATACAGCACAGGAAGATACACAGCAAGAAAGACTCCACTTGCACACACACGCACATCTCTGCATATACCAGCAGAGTGGCAGACATATAGGCTTACACAGAGCTTTACTGAGATGCTCATATTGATGCTAGCTGTGCTGTGCTGAATTATTGATCAGCTGCTGCTGCCACCCTTTTCCTGTCTTCTCTGGCATAACACGCCCCTGAACGACATACTCAACTGCTCATTATAACAAACACATCTGCTTCAGTTGTACTTCAAATGCATGTATTTTTCAACGGTAGAGATTTTGGACGATCAGTGATTATTAGACTATAAGAGTTATTCACTTCACATGTCAGTGGTCATAATGTTATGCCTGATTGGTGTGTATAAACATATTTTGCCATACTAGTGTTATTTTGGCAGATCATATAGTTTTTATGAATTGAATTTTTATATTTTCTGCCTTCATTTTAAATTCAGTTGAAAGTAATTGTTGTTTGTAAGGCTGGGCGATAAAATGTATCGCGATAAAAGTGTTTAATATCGGTCGATATCGATAATTATTGATATCTTATGACCTATTTAAAATAAGGAACAGGAGAAATTACATGTAAACATTTTTATTTTAAACTTAACCTTCCTCTGATTGTAATCCCCTCAGTTATAAAGGCAGAAATGTCAACACAACCATAGAAAACACTCACATAATTAAAATGTAAACAAGTCTAAAATCACAATGAACACTTAATAATTATCTCTTAAAGGAACACTCCAGCGTTTTTAGAAATAGGGCTTATTCAACATCTTTCCTACATTTAGATATGTGGGCAAATGCATTTCGGTCTCAGTGCATGCATTGTTTTAGTTTGGCAGGATCACAGCTAGCTTAGCTTAGCATAATGAATGGAACCAGTTTTTTCTCTTGAATACAATCAATGAAAACGTGCTTGTAAGCATAATCCCGGAGAAATGATTGACACACATCCATGCGGCACCTATTTCTGAACTCCCCCTTCAGATGATCTCGCTATCTATTAAAAGGCTGGGTATACATGACAAAGCAGGCACCTTCTTGCTGACGCAGCTGCTGCGGAGGATATATATCATGCTAATAAACCGAGTATGAAGATGTTGGCTGAGGAATGACTATGTGAATCTTAAGAGTCTAAGGCCACGCCCCCTGGCCTGTCATCATCCAGTCACAGAGCAGATTTGCATTGTCACCAGGGCAACAGTGTGTGATGCCTGAGCCGCCACTTCCTAAATCAAAGTGCAATCCGAACAATCAAACCCAGCAGCCATTGAAGGTGCAGACGCATGTTTTACCATTAGTCTTGCCTCAATATGGTGTCTAAAAGATGAGCGATCTCTGAACTACAGCAGAGCAGTGCCACAACACAGCAAAGATCTCAACAAAGGTTGAAATGGCATATATTATCATACAGATTGATTACTAGTCCTTGCATATTAACAGCATGAAAACATCACATTTAGAGGTCAAATGAAATTGTTAAAACAGAACAATAATTCTACACTGGTCAAGCGCTTGTACAAACACACTGTACTGCTATTTAAGAACAATAGGTAACACTTTACAATAAGAGCTCACTAGTTAATGCATTACCATTAACAGAGCGAACAGTAGCTACATTTTTACAGAAGTTATTATTCTTTGATAACGTTAGTTAAAAAAAGCAACTTAGTGTTAGCTCAGGTCCGTTAAATAACACATTCACAACTTTAGATTTTAATAATGTGTTATTAAATGCTGAAATGTACATTTAACTGAGAGTAATAAATGCTTTAGAAGTATTTTTCATTGTCAGTTTGTTAATTAATTAACTAATGCTAAATAATAGAGACTTACTGTACAGTGACTGAACAACAAAGAATCAGAACATATCTAGGACATGTAGTCCAGATTAAAATATAAAAATAATTTAAGTTTGAAAATGAATAGTCTTGTATTAAAGGACAACTCCGGTGAAAAATGAACCTAGTGGTAATTAACACATGGTTACCGAGCAGATAGTTCTCTGGGAAGCGTTTTCATGAAAATCGAATGTAAAGAGTTTTATCTCTTAAAACAGATTAGCTTATAACGCTAGTGTATGGGGCACACAATACGTACAATTAAATCGCTAGTTAATACCACTAACAAGGCTCAAAATAGCCTCACACTAACACGGTAGCATAATGAGAGTCCCTGCATGCAAACCGAAGCATTGAGAACTTTGTAAGTGTACAAACAGTTTAATAAGAAGATACTTAATAAATACAGTACATTACGCATATACAGACAGGAGCGATCTTGCAAAACAGTCTCGACGAGTCGAGCCACGAACGCTGTGCTAAGTGATGAACTGTGACCTGGAATCTCATGCAAGTATGGTCCGCTGTTTCCGGAAGAAAGCACTGAACGCAACAGAGAAAATAAATAAATAAAAATAATTAAAAACTCACGAAATACACAAACTTAATTCCCATCGACCAGCTCACTTAGCACAGCGTTCGTGGCTCGACTCGTCGAGACTGTTTCAATACATAATAAGTTTGAACCCTAATAAATGTTAAAAACTTTCAATTACACTGTAATGTTGAATGGCTATAATTTATGTTTAAAATTTGGGGGGAAATATTTTATAGCGACATCAGTATTATTATCACTAATACTGGCCTTCATTCATAAAAAGATGCCATTGAACACATATTTAAAATATACTCTCTTTGTTCAAAATATACAATCTTTGTTACATTCATTTGGTGATTTACTGTGAAATTACTACATTATAAATGATATTAAAAACGTGACAGCACTAAAAGAAAGTTTACATTAAAAATATATTACGCATACCCACTATCTATCTACATTTTGTATTTATTGCATTGCATTTTGTTTGTGCAGGGATGACCGACTGATAAGCAGACATGCTATTTATGACTGGATGTAACTTTTGATACTTTGTGGTAAAAATGGCTCTCCTATTGATTTTGTCCTATCAGTGTGGCTCTCCTGAAAAAAATAGCAAAGACCACTGTTCTACACGGTCCCGAAATGAGTATATAAAGAGACATGGACGGAAACTCAACTAATCACCAAAACATTAGTCAGCACATCTTATCCATTTATGCCTCACACCTACTTGAAAATGGCTGTGGGGGGAAACAGCAGCAAAACAATGAAGTACAAATAGCCCACGAAAGCCATGACAATTATAAGGAACAAAATCACAATGGGTTTGACATTTTGTAAGAGCCGCCACTACACAGAGACAAATATACAAGGGAAAACCACTGAAAAATGTCTTTGTCAGAGGCACTAAATATATTTTACCATGATCCGATCATTGCCTTGCAAGTTCTCAATTCATCAGCCACTGGTAGGCGAGGCAAAACAAACTTTGCAACAACAGTGTAGATTTTCATCTGAGTTTAATATATACAGTACGCCTAGCCTTAGTAGTAAAACGAACCGTTCTGTAAGATCAAAACTGAAGCTATGACTCAACATGTCAGATACTCCAGAGGGGGAAAATCCTCAATCCAATACAAAGGAAACATCCTCAGAAAGCCTGCTCGGGAACTGCTGGCTTCAAAGCAAGAAGAATAACAGTAAATCCCTGTCACAAAGCCCGAGTGCAGACATGCACCTGGATATGAAGATTAAGGCTAACTGAAGATGACAAATATTAAACACAGTAGATGAAAATGCATGAAATGAGTATTATCCAGGTAAACAAAAGAAATAAACAGTGCTGTTGCTGATTATAATCTTACCTGCACTGCCTAATGTTTTGTAGAACCGGTACTCCAAATGAAGCTGTGGGGCCCTCGATTTCACAGGTTCCTTTAGGAGTGTCAGACAAAAAAAATAAATAAATAAATTAAAACCCTTTTATTTTTGTTTACATTAAGGTTTAGGATTCGAAAAATCGATTGCAATTGACCCTTCTCTAAGCCCCGCATTCCTTAGTTACTGTTGCTACGCCTGATAAGCTTTCGCGCCTGGCCCGTCTATTACAGTTTATATGCGCCGGTGTCAAACATTCCCAAGGAGATAAATAGTCATTAGCCAGCAAGACAAAAGGGACTACAGTATGCATTCAAGGGATATATCCACGGCATAATATGCAACCGATTAGAGAATAATTTCACCAAAATTGAAGCTAAAAGCCTATAGGTCCCAGCGAAAGCAGCCGCCGCCTCATAGGCTGACCATTCAAATGAGAAACTCACAAACTAAGGAACCGCTATGTTCATGCATAGCAGGTTAAAGGAAATTAGAAAATAATCTAATAATTATTAATCAAACAGCTTATCCATAAGTCTTTAAGACATTAGCCTGACCACTTTGCAATGATAACATTCTCCCGCCTATATTTTATATATTATATATATATATATATATATTAGGGCTAATCTAATTAATTAGAGGCTTTGTAATTAATTAATCGAAATTTTTTGCATTTTAATTGCATATAAATATTTGACCTGAGAACAGTGAGAAGTAATTTTATTCACATGGATTTTTAGTATACCATTGAATAATGACTGAATACATAAGCTTATTCAACAAAATTTTGTTTATTTATTTATGTCCAGCGTTTTGCGCTGAGGTGATATTTGAGGCTCGATACGCAAATTCCTTGTTGCATAGCTTCCACACAACCATGCTCTTGTCGACGCTTCCATCCTTTCGTTTTTTAAAACCCACAGGGCCAAGCAAAGCAGTCTCGTCAGCTTCTTCGTTCATGTTCACTGTGGTTTGTTGTGTTCAGAAGTCAAGAACGCTAGTTGGTGTTCCAGTATAATCGGTCCGTCGAAACTCATTCATTAAAAACGTTCGCGTGCAAAAATAAGTTAAAATTGTTATCTATTTTTGCGTAATTAATCTTAATTAACGCGCGTTAAAGTCACGCAATTAATTTATCTTATATATAATTAGCGTTAAAGACCTGGGAGTTTCAGATTCCGCAAAGTGACCGGCAGAGGTTTCGTTTTCCGGACATTTTGATGATATGCCGGTCAAATATCGCCTCTTAACTAATCAAGTTGAGGAAAACTGATAGCAGTTTATGAAACTTTTAAAAAAATGACATAATCAGGCCGTATATGCAACATGTTTATTAGCCTAACTTTCAAACAGACGGGAAAAAAAACATGAACGTCCGATTGGCGTCAATCAACCAAACCTGGCGTCTAACCCTCTTGTGAATCCGTTGCGTCGTCCTTTCTTTTCGCAGCGCGAACAGAACATTTTTTCGTTACCATCAACTACCTCACATCTTAGCCATGAGAACTTGTCACTCCATTCCGACCGATACGCCCTACACTTCGGCTTTTTCTCCGGTGGTGGCGGAGCTGTCTGGCTCTGGACATCTGAGGCTTCAGGCGTTCCTGATTCAGTATCCTCCTTCGTGTCTGGCCTTTGAAAAAAACTTTTAAGGCTAGTCTGCCTGGGCCTGGCCATATTTGAGATGGTTTATGTCTATATTATAGCCGTTAGGCGTGCGCTTTATTTGAAATGCAACATGTGATGTTGTTTAAAAACTTTCAAACGGTCGATTCAGATTGTGTTAGGGGGGCGGGGCCGGGATTATTTTAATCTGACAATTTGACCGAAAAGTTTTAATTTTGTCGGACATTAAATTTTTTCCCCGGCCAATGTCCGGTAATTACCGGACAACGGAAACCCTGATATATATATATATATATTCTCCCACACTGCTTGATCCACAACCATCTGATGGGGTATTTTGCACTGTAAAATCGTTTTCCCCAATAAGAAACCTTAGTAAAGTTACACTGAATTATTTCACGCAAGTTAGTCACAAACGCTAACACGCAGGAAGATTTTTCGATGCGGTAGGAAAATCTGACAAGGTATTAAAAAATAAAAAATAGAACAGTGTAATTTCTCCCATTGGGTTTTAGGTTTGGGAAAGGGAAAAATTTCCACCCCCTGTACAAACTTTTAGGATACCGGGTATCAGATTTGCACAATCCATAAGCACAATGCTTCGGCATGTTCCCATGACTCGAAATCTTGTCAGACCTTCCGCGCCTATTTACGGTCTGTGGTGGTTTTCGGGCGTGGCTTAGCGAAGAGTCAATTCTAGAAGCAGATACTTGTTCAAAAATGTACATTTCGATTTCGCTTATCGATTCATGTGTGCGCACTTTAATGTGATTTTAAACAATTCAAGCACAAGACGACACAAAAGAGAACAAAATTTTGGCATTTGCACGCTGTTTTCGGTGCTGCTCACACATCAGGACCTCGAACACAGAAAGCCGCCTCTCATATAGAGAGCGAATATTGAATCGAGTTCTCTTTCGTGTCTTCTTGCGCTTGAACGGACAAACGCACAAAATGATACCAAAATATCCTTGTATACACAGTTGTTTAAAAGATGGACGCTGCTGTTGTTCCAGTGCTGTGTGTCCTTCTATCATTTTCAGACCTCAAAAGCAGAAATGTTAAAAATAGTCCTGCACACGCTCCTTCCTATAATGGCAGTGAATAGCGACCAGGCTGAAACATTACAAAAAGGATACACAAGTGTCACGCAATGACACAGTGAGACGCGCAACATATATGGAAAGTGTTATAGAAATACTATAAGGTTTTGAGAGAAAGAAACCGTATTATTCAGTCAAAACACTGAGCTCGGACGTAACTCTGTGCGCTCCTGTGAGTGTGTGCGAGCCGTCAGCAGCCGCTCGTGATTACTAGGGCTGGGCGATATCTAAAAATGTTTACATCTCGATATTGTCAAATTTTACGATATACACTATATATCTCGATTTATTGTAATATTATCGCTAATATTCGATATATCGCCCAGCCCTAATGCTTACTATAACTTGCACTGTTGTCATGGTACCCAGGATAAGCACACACGCAATATTTTGAGAAATCAGGCTCAATAGAAACAAACACGACTCTCGTCTTCTGTGTAAGGTACATAATAATAAATAATACTAATAATAAGGTAAACCTCCTGAAGTGAATGTTGTGTACCGGTTGTCATGGCAACAATGTGTGAGTGGCTGCTGACGGCTTGCACACACTCACAGGAGCGCACAGCTGAGCTCAGTGTTTTGACTGAATAATACGGTTTCTTTCTCTCAAAACCTTATAGTATTCCTATAACACTTTCCATATATGTCGCGCGTCTCACTGTGTCATTGCGTGACACTGTATCTTTTTTGTAATGTTTTAGCCTGGTCGCCATTCACTGCCATTATAGGAAGGAGCGTGTGCAGGACTATTTTTAACATTTCTGCTTTTGAGGTCTGAAAATGATAGAAGGACACACAGCACTGGAACAACAGCAGCGTGAGTAAAAGATGATGGCTTTATTTTCATTTCAGGGTGAACTATCCCTTTAACTGGGAATCAATACCCAGCCCTATTCACAATATACAACCGCACATCTGAGGAACGTATATTCAAGTTGTCGCTGTTTCCTAAACTAATACATTACGCTTTCCTGCTTATTACATGACTTTGAACAATTCAACCTTCAGCTTTTGCTTCCAGGTCTGCTTCACCTGATATAATCCACTGGTAGAAAATAATAAAAATAAAACGTACTTACCAACTTTATTGCAACGTACTCATTGGTATAGAGATTCTTTCCTGCAAAAATGAAACAAACAAAGAGTGAGCAACTGCAACGGAAATTCGATTGTTTTAACATGGACGCAACAATATGGACTTTTCTGCTTATACTGATATTTTTAATGATTGGAATTCTGCCTTTATTATATAGGAAATATAATGGAGAATTTGACGGGAAAGTGAAGGACTGGGACATGATGACCCAGGTTGGTTTTGAACTCGGGTCCCATTAGGACAACAGCCAGAACAATTATGAGATTAATGGTAGATAAACAGAAGTGGTACTTCCCTTTTGTGTCAGTTCCAAAATCTTTTGCTGTCAAATCTATAAGTAAATTTAAAGAGGGTTTGCTAATTCTTTTAGAAAAAAAAACCCAGTGCAAAAAAAGTTAAAAAGCCTTTATCACCACAATAGAAACATAAAAAATGGCTAATACACTCAATGCACTTTGACCTTCAGTCTTACTCAGAGTGTGTGAATAAAGGCTTTTTTTAACTAGAAGTCCCTTGGATTTTTTTATTTTCTAAAAGTATATCTTTGAAACTCATCCCAACGAGCACCTTCTGGGATTACTAGCGTTCCAGCAACTTGCTTGAGGGATTACTAATTGTCAGCAATTTTTCCCCTCTGTTTGTTTGACCCTCCCAACCAGTGGTGTGATATTGGGCCGGAGATATCGGATTGTTCAACTAATAGACCAGGGAGTTCTAGGAATCGTCTTTGAAAACATTAGTTTCGCAACTCAATTTGTTGACTCTAGAAAACAAAAATACACACTTTGGATTTAAGGACGTTTCACATGACCCAAGTCAACGTTCCCCAATGGATTGACTAATGATGGTGACCCAGGAAACTCCAAAGCTCCTGAGATGCACTCCTGCTCGGCACCTTTGAGCAAAGAACTTCACCCTAGGTTTCTCCTTGGAGACTTTTGTGAACAGTTAAGACACTAATGGCTTTCCTTACCGAGCTTCAGCTCTCCAAAGTTGCCACAGCCAATCTTCTTGCCAACTCTGAAGTTTGGCCCCACCATAAGGACCCCAGAGGATGCGGAGCTGGAGGGCCGCGAGTGCCCGCTTCGCCCCTGGGCCACTTTACTGCTCCTCACCGGCCTCTCACCCTCCTTCTCTCTGGGGTGATCCATGACTGCGGCGCCGGAGGCACAGAGATCCAGACGAACCAGGCCGGAGCCCAAAGCAGACAGCTCAGGCCAAAAGAAAACTCATGGGACGACGGCTGTTGGCACCGCTGCCGCTGAACCGTTCACTGCTGCCAGCACACTGAAAGTATATTAGAGCATCAGTACACCTCTGAAACAAAATGTGTAATCAGTATATTGTTTCATTAAATCATATACATAACGTCATGAAATGACCACTAAGTTTTTTAAGACCACTATTTAACTTTTTTCCTTCATTTAAATATGTGGGCAAATGCATGCATTGTTTTAGTTTGGCAGGGTCGCCGCTAGCTTAGCTTAGCATAATGAAATGGAATCCTATGTTGCCAGCTAGCATGTCCCGAGGTGAAGTTATCCAAAAAAAATGCAGATTTAGACTACTTGGGTGCAGAGATATCACGCAACACATGCCGGTATGTTGACGGATGTTTGAGGATTTCATGTGTTGCGTGATATCTCTGCACCCAAGTAGCAGTGCTTCGCCTGTGCTTCCCCATAATATAGTCCCAAGTTAATATCTGCCTGGGAAATCGCCTAGTCTTAATCTGCATCACTATTTGTACTCGTTGTGAATACGCAGGCCACAAGAAGTAATTAGGTGGGGTTTTTTTTTTTTTGGATCACTTTTATTTGGGACATGCTAGCTGGCAACATAGGATTCCATTCATTATGCTAAGCTAAGCTAGCGGCGACCCTGCCAAACTAAAACAATGCATGCGCTGAGACAAAAATGCATTTGCCGACATAATGTAGGAAAGATGTTGAGTAAGCCCTATTTCTAAAAACGGTGGAGTGTTCCTTTAAGGTATTTTACTCTGAATGGCAAAATTCAATTCTTTCAGTTCGATGTTTCCTGCACTGCTTTTCACCACTGCTACTGTAAAGCTATAGCGCCACAGCTGAAGTAATTATATTTTATCAGGGGGTATTTGAAAAATCGGTCAGCTATAGATAAAAATCAGCAAATTTACTTTCTAATCATGCAATCAGCAAACATCACATTCAACCAACAGTGAGAGCAAATGTACGATGCTAAATATGTGTGCTAAAAAACAATTTTTTTTCCCCTTAAAGGATCAGTTCAACCAGGAATGAAAACTCTGTCTTCATTAACACACCCTCAACTAGTGCTGGGCGGTATGACCAAAAATTATATCAGTTTCACTTGAAAATTATGAAAGTATTTTTTCCCCCTATGCAAGACCGGGGGTTAACCACATTTTCTACAGATTGAGAGAGGAAATACTCCAGTAGATTGACTAGAATGCCATTTTTTACTGTCACCATGAGTTAATATTGTAGAACAATTCCACACTAGAGTTCATACAGGTTTGCAAAGTCACACAAAATGATGCAGTGTGGAGACAACAAACAATAAAACACAGACATACACAATCATTACACAGACACATGAATATTACAATATGACCATGGAGAGAAAAAAAAAACTGAGTTGAGGGCACCTTAAGCATTTTAAAATTCTAACAGAGATATCACACAACACATGCACAACATTCGTATGTTGACGGATGTTTGGGGATTTCATGTGTTGCGTGATCTCTGCAGTAGCAGTGCTTCGCCTGTGCTTCCCCACAATATAGTCCCAAGTTAATATCTGCCTAGGAAATCGCCTAGTTTTAATCTGCATCACTATTTGTATTTGTTGTGAATATGCAGGTCACAAGAAGTAATTTGGTGGGGGGTTTTTTGGTTACTTTAACTCGGGACATGCTAGCTGGCTACATAGGATTCCATTCATTATGCTAAGCTAAGCTAGCGGCGATCCTGCCAAACTAAAACACCGAGACAAAAATGCAATTGCCCACATAAATAAATGTAGGAAAGATGTTGAATAAGCCCTATTTCTAAAAACGGTGGCGTGTTCCTTCAAACCGAGGGAGAACATTTAAAAGGTCTAAAGGTATTTTCAAAACATTTAAGAGCACTACAGTCTCTGAACAAATGACACATGTCGGTTTAACACAGAAAGAATAAAGCAGGGTTTTTTTTGCCAATTCTTTGAATTGTCAGTCTATTTATTAACTTACATCATTGTCTTCCGTGTAGCAGAAAGAATAATCTATGGTGTCATCGCGGTTGTGATGTATCAGTGTCCTTTGCATACAATTCACGTGAAGACGACGTGATGAAATATGTGCACATACATGGTTCATGTTTAGAGCACTAAAGGATATGAAATAGGTCTATAAAAAAACGTAAACGCGCTCGTACTGGTCTATATGATACATCATCCATGTAGAGAGCGTTTATAATCTCATCGCAGCGCTCTGCGCAGAAACCGCTCTCTCTCGCGTGCCGAGTGTAGTTTGAGTTCTCCACTGTAATTAAGGGCTGAATGCGAAAAATCGCCCCTATAACCTCAAATAGGGCATTATTTGAGGGGACAGACATTTGTAGTGATGTCCGAAACCATAGTGGATGTTATTGAGTGCACATTGCACCGCAATAATGAGTGTACAGCCGATGTACAACGACTGTCCTAACTCACTCACTCGTTTTCATTCCCTCCTTCAAGTGAACTATATTAGTGGACTAACCTACAGAATAGTGAATGAGGCGATTTCGGATTCAAACATAGGATGTAATGCGATCTCAGCTGTGCTCTTACAACAGTTCAACAGTGAAAAGAGTTCAAGTGCATACAATATCATTTGTAATTGGTTCGTTTTTTCGGCGTCAGTCGCAGAACAAACAATACCCCTCTGCAAAGTTTGTTTATAGTCTGAACGGAACCGGAATCGTTTTAAATCGTAAATCGAACTTGTGAAAAAAAATCGGGGTTTTTTTTTTTAGGCCATATCGGCCAGCCCTATTTTCAACCGAACCAGGAAAGACTTTAATTGGATCGACCTACAACCAATCAGAGCAACAGAGCGTTAGTTGTCAAAGGTCAACAGAACTCAACTGCACTGTGCTAGCAAGTCCGTGATTTTCCCACGGGTTGTTCTCCATGTCCATGGGTTGAAGCGACCGTAATTATGTGACATATAGACCCAGAAAATGCTAATTTTAGCAGGCAATTTTGCCAAAATAACATATACCCCCCAAAACACCATTTTTTTCCGGAGAATGTTGTGGGCGGGGCTAAATTCAGCTGGCATCCAGGCTAATAAATACCGGTATTCGGTATGAACCGGTATACCACCCAGCCTCAACTACCACTTTGACGCTTCAAAAAGTTCATAAAGAGATCGTAAAAATAATCCACATGAATTAAGCGGTTTAGTCCAAATTTACTGAAGAGACTCAATCTCTTTATAAGATGAACAGAATGAATTTAGCCTTTTAGTCACAAAAACATTCATCAACTCACATCAGCTGTGGTTACCGGAAGCTCAAGCACGTTCACTTGACGTGTGAGAACCAATGAGTTTCATTCTTGTGTTACTAAATTGGTTATTTATGTCTAATCTTATTACACCAAAAATAAATTATCTGGTTACTCAATTAATCATCAAAATAATCAACCAATTACTCATTTACCTAAATAATCGTACTGAGTTTATTTATTCAATTAGCAAAATGATATCTTTGGTTCGGGGCTAAACCTACATGAGGGACTTTCCAGCAACTGCAAGTGGTTTTTGTTATGCATGCATGCAGAGCACATGATGTTGTTGCTTTTATAAATGTGGGCATGCAGGTCTGTTCACAGATGAAAGATATGGGTCACTTACGAACTTAAAAACATCTGAGAAACAGCCAAAGTCACTAATGAGAGAGTGACACTGTTCATACGAGCAGCTTTGAGCTCTGAATGCATAAAACCCAACACAAGACAACAATAAGAAGACCTACCAAGAAGCCTCAAAAACATTTAAGAAGAATACAATTATTGTTTATGAATAAAGGATAGGTAAATGCCCAAACAAACAGACTGAAGTGCTTCTAACTGACCTATATCACATACAGACCTTTTGTTCCTCATGTCAACTTGCGTGCATCTCAGCCATGAGATAAACAATAGAGGTTGAAATTAAACAAAAGACAAGCCCATAAGTGTGCATACGTTTTGACGTATTTCTAAAGCCCACACATGGCATCATTATTGGTGATTATCGGTGATGCAGCACTAATGCAATATGCTGTCTCCATTAGAAGACTCATCTCAAATCATTAACCTTTTGAAAAGAGATTAGCTCAGGAGGAAGCCGGGCATCAGGGAGGGATTCCTATTGTGACACAACCAGTGAGGAAATGCTTCCCTGAACCCCTGAGTAAGACACTCGGTGCTATATGGGAAAAATCCTCAATATCTAAATTCAAAAACAATGGTTGAGTCAGAATCAGTGAATACAGAAGACAATACAGAAACAGATTAATTTAAGGCCCGTTCACACAAAGAGCAATACTACAAAAAAACAGATGGTAACTTTGTTTATAAGCATGCTTTGCTTTTATGTCATATGATGCTTTAATGCTTAAATAACTAGCGATATAATAGGGCTGGGCGATATGGCTGAAAACTTTATCACAATAAAAGTGTTTCATATCGGTCGATAACGATAATTATTGATATGTTATGACCTATTTAAAATAAGGACCAGGAGAAATTACATTTAAACATTTTTAATTTAAACTTAACCTTCCTCTGATTGTAATCCCCTCAGTTATAAAGGCAGAAATGTCAACACAACCATAGAAAACACTCACATAATGCAAATGTAAACATGTTTATACTGACATCAACGCGGAGCAGGTGAGACCTAATTTCTTGGCGGTGAACTTTCCGCGTGGCTCCGCAACCGAAGATGCACGAGTTCGAGGCGAATCTGTCCGAGCATGACGTCTCATCACACCGGCACACAGTTTGAGCATCTAAATCAGCTGCTTGTATTTACAAAATGAGCCGTTTTAATGAAAATAAAGATCCATGTTTAATAAAAATGTTCACGAAACTAACTGAAAATGAAAACGAACCGGGGTGCGTTTGCATCATCAAAGCAGCAGCTGTTTACCCCGTTGCTTGGTAACAACGGCGAGCGAGAAGGTGGCAAAATGAATAGCGTTGCTCACCTCACTTTTATATTTTTGTTTTTGAGCTGTTGGTTTTGTACCAAAGCTTCAGTAGGTAATGGCACTTGTTAGCCTGGATGCCAGCCGAATTTAGCCCCGCCCACAACATTTTTTGCTCGGGCAATTCGGTCTGGCCTCGCTCTATAGGAGTTATTATGCCTGAACAGAAACTGTTCGGACCAATGAAATTGTCAGGGCGGGATTTAGACGATGATGGACAGATGATCAACAGTAACGAAATCATTCACGTCAACAAAGGCGCTTTGGGTTGAATTTGCTCTTATCCTAAACGGAGAACTTGTTCGTACATGCATTCACCTTCACTATTTCTCTCAGAAACGATGATCGTGTTGGGAAGTACTCTGTGTATCCTTAAATTCTTTTACACTCATCTTTTTCTTGTAACGTTACTTAATCCAGCGCGCGCGTGCAGACAGGGTTGCCACGTTTTTTTGCAATGTCGCGCACAATTGCTAATCAAAACTATAGCCCAAAACAATAACTGTCCAGGGGGTTCTCCGAAAAAAAATGGCGTTTGGTTGACAAAATATGTTATTTTGGCATGGTTGCCTGCTAAAATTCGCATTCCTTGGTTTATATAAACACATAATTGGGGTCGCTTCAACCTGCAGACATGGATAAAAACATGGACTTGGTTGAGTGGAAAAACAGTGCAGTTGAGTTCTGTTAACATTTGACAACTAACATCACGCGTCGCTCCGTTGCTCTGATTGGTTGTGGGTCTATCCAATTGAGGTCTTTCCTGGCTCGGTTGAAACACTCCCCATAATCAAAGCCCAATGGAGCGGTACCAGACTCATATTCTGACTAGAATTGAGTATGACCACGTCAGGCTAGGCACTTGTGTCTATCTGACGCGGATGTACTGCAAATGCTCTAAAGAATACTGAAGACGAGCAGAAATGAGAATTGCAGCTCTCTGCTTGCCGTATGTCAGTCACGCTCATCAGGAAAATGAGCGAAACACACATTTTTATCAAATCATACGACATTAATAGCGATTCACTTCCACGATTTAGTACGATTGCGTTCACATCAGCAGTTCGCACTAGCACTTTTGGTGTGCACCCGAATTTGAAACTCTGACGTCACTCGAACCCGGGTGCGCACCAAAAGTGCTAGTTTTGTGCTTAAAGAACAGCACAACAGCGAACACGTCGAGTATAAACACTTCCCAAACGGACGAGGCGCTGCAGAGGCCAGACGAAAGGCTTAAAGGTGGTTAAAAAAGTTTGTGGTATTGCCAGACTTGGTCGGGACGACGGTCTTGCATAATTTGTAGACGACGTTGGTCTGACTACAGTCAGACTTATAAAATCCAAAAAAACTGCCGTACTGGCGAGCTGACTTGTTTTCCTGATTTATCAACAATAACCTTTGCTCGCTGCGGCACTCATTATCCACGCCGGTTCTGTGTTGCTGAACTAAACATGATACTGTTACATGATTGGCTGATAGCATGTCACTCCATACGTTGCTAGATTACCAGAGAGTGAGTGCCTTTGTTCATGCCTTCGCAACCTCTGGTTTCTTCCGACAAAAAAAAAAAAAGTTTTATCGAACGCATTATTTATTAATAGTCTATCGCGATACATATCGTTATCATTTTATCGCCCAGCCCTACGATATAATGTTAAATACAACTATTTAAATTCTATAAGAACAGAGAAGGGTGCCAATCATTATCAGCCAATAATAGCTTTATATAGTTTGATTGCTGGTCTCTATAAAGGCCGATCAGATGACGCAAAACTAGCTAGACAATTTTATAAAGCGCAGCTAAAATTGCAGGCTACTGTAGCAAAACTGCACGATATGCTTGTTAATAAAAAGAGCTATTAAAATAGCCGCCAATTCTATGCCGTTCCTCAAGCGGCTTTCTGTAAAGTTCTCATTATAATTTTATATAGCCGATATGCGCTTGCAACTTTATTTTCCTTATTTGAAGTGATTTCAATCACCAAAACCATCATGGCGAACAGTGCACATATAAAGTGTCTCAGTTGAAGGAAATATTATTGTTTGCTGCGCCCGCTTGTTCTGTTGCAGCCATGGAGCACCGTAGTAAGTGATTGTAGTGTAATAACAAACCCCTTCACCAAATTGCTAATTGTGGTGAACAACAACGTTACAGGCATAATTTTTTCCCCTCGTAGATGAATGTAGAATTACGCAAATTGCCCATGCTAGTAGCAGTCCTAATATGACTGCTGCTAATACTATTGCTAAACCGGTGGAGACTCGGTGTGAAACTCCATTCACCTTTGCAGCAAAGAGATAATCAGTTTTTTGGTCTGGTGATGAGACATTCATAATTTCTCCCACATGGGCTGCAACTCCCAAAACTAAAACTCATTATTGAATCAAAATAAAATGATCTTCTGTGAAAAGAGCCTGTGACATGCTTTGACTCCACCCCTCAAAGAATCGGAATCAAGAATCGTTCAAATCAAAACGATGCCCAACCCTAGCTACTATGTTAACTTGTTCACACTGCTGTGAGCCAGATCAATATTAGGTAAAACATGGTACTCACGGTAAATCAAGAACAACAGATTTAAACAATAAGACTAACTGTGTTGAGCTGGAGAACAATGATTCTTTTTCAATGCATCAATGATCCAAACAGTTGCTCACCTGATTAATAAAACACATATTAAAGCATTTTTGGTGTTTCTGCAGCTGCTGGGTTCATGAATATTAATCACGTTGTCTGCGTTCACTCACACTCATTTGCTGAAATCAAAACAGGGGCGGTACTAGACGAGCGTCAGCCAATGAGATCACCGTTTGAGCATTAGCACCGCCCACTACCTGAGAAACCGCATATCTTCAGCTTGTTCTTAAAACCTGAATAACTCCAAATAGGTCTGAACGATACAAAATAAAACCAAAAATCGAGGGTAACGCGGGTATGATGTAATTGATAGGCGACGCACGGACATGATCCATGTCCTGGATAAAACGGCTTATTTCTCTGGATTAAACATTCTTGGAAACATTTGGCATAATGCAAGTACACCGATCAATAAAATATATGATATTGTTCTAGTGGTGGATATTTCAATCCAAAAATCTTACATATTGTACCTTTAATCTCAGACATCATCTCAGATAAGACAAAAGCCTTCTAAAAGATTGTAAAAAATAATAATAAATAAAAATAAGTAAACATAAAAACTTTAAGTATTATACAAGACCTGTATCCGTATGTTTAATATAATAAAATAAACATAAAACAGAGAGTAAATAAATAAATAAAGCCGTCTCACGACATTGAATGAGCTTCTCCTCCTGCGGGCCAGAAACCCTCAGTGTCCAATGTTCAGTCCCATAACAGGAAGGAGGAACACGATATTACACAAATCACCTGCCAGCTGTCTATATCACCAATATATTTAACTGATTTCTTGATAATCAATCGAGCTGGTCAGTTATCGATCCATATCACATCCAAACAGCGAGCAGAGACATGGAGTTATTCATGTCTGTCGCTAATATGAGTCGTGATGCGCAGTTATTGTTCAAACACTGATACAGATCACAGCCTCAATCGATCAGTCAACATTGCCGTTAATTACAAGCGGGATTACCGGTCAGCTAACCACTATCAACTAATGGAGCTAACAGCCTGACAAACACCTTTAGCTCGTTAGCTATAGCAGCCTTATTTCTTTCACTCACTTCCACGATGAACTTCGCCACAGGCTTCAGAGGGGAGATGAATACTGCGATACCAGCGTCTGTGGATTATATGACGCCTTTTCTGAATAAAATCAGTGTTGATATCCCGCTACCCGCTTTTCCTCCTTTCTTTAGTGTTACTGCAAGTAACGTGAACCTTTCGCTGTCGCCAATGACTTCCGCTCTCGGACTCTGAGGAGATTTCAAAATAAAAGTCCCCCCCTGCGCTCGCTAGGGTCATTCCTGTCAGACACTACACTTTGAATTTTGTAACGCTTAAACAACTGATTTGCCAGTATTGTCCTTTCTATAAAAAAAGCGTATACTAGACCTTCAAAAATATGTTGTGGTCAAACTCAGGCAATTAAGTTTAATGAAATAAAGCTTCATTATTTATGTGGCAACGAACAGGATGTTTAACATGACGGATTGAGGATGTTAACAAGAACTCATCGAACATTGTTTATTTTGATTATTTACACTGTGGCAATGACATTTTGAAAATAATAATAATTTCTGCACGATTTTTGTAAATGTGTCTAACAGGATGAGATAAAACGATAGCAAGACAAACCAACGTGACAAAACATTACAGAATTCATACAATCTGTTGCTAAATAGCCTATATGCCAAAAATCTTCTTATTTAGGGCATGTATTTTGCTAATTAAAGGGATATTACAAAAGAATACAAGGATGAAAATGCTGGATACAGCTGTATACATTAATATGATTCATGCCTTTAAATATTGTGAATATAATTTTTTGTGTAATCCAATATATTAAGACTTTTATGGTGGGATCGTCAAAAAAAATATTATATGTTTTTTGGGATCATCAAAATTAACTATACAACAGGACTGGCTAAGCAAAAAAGCACATTACAGAATAATTCATTAGGCCTTATGTGTTTGTGTACATTTAAAGCACATGAGATTAATAATAATAATAATAATAATAATAAACAATATTAATAAAAATATAAAATAGATATTTCTGTGATCTGTTCTCTGTTTGGACTCCACACTGGAGTTTCATTTTAAAATTTAATTGTATGAACAACGTATGAACATTTATTCATTTCATTTTAAAATAATACATATTAACCATTCATTTAATTTAATTAACATCTATTTTAATTAACATTTAATATAAAGTAAAATAAACTAAGATAAAGTACAATGGGAAGGTAAACACATAAACTGTCATACCCTTTTACAATCTCATCTAAACTGTCTTTATCAGCAGCACTGGAGTTTAAATCACTGGAGACATTAAATGAAGACACCCAAACCTTACAGACTTTTATCGGTGGTTTATTTAGGCTACTCCACAAGTTATAATGTTGTGTGTAGCACCACCTGGTGGATTTGTTTTACATATTAAGAAATGGTGCATATACAGGTCCTTCTCAAAAAATTAGCATATTGTGATAAAAGTTCATTATTTTCCATAATGTAATGATACAAATTAAACTTTCATATATTTTAGATTCATTGCACACCAACTGAAATATTTCAGGTCTTTTATTGTTTTAATTCTGATGATTTTGGCATACAGCTCATGAAAACCCAAAATTCCTCTCTCAAAAAATTAGCATATTTCATCCGACCAATAAAAGAAAATTGTTTTTAATACAAAAAAAGTCAACCTTCAAATAATTATGTTCAGTTATGCACTCAATACTTGGTGGGGAATCCTTTTGCAGAAATGACTGCTTCAATGCGGCGTGGCATGGAGGCAATCAGCCTGTGGCACTGCTGAGGTGTTATGGAGGCCCAGGATGCTTCGATAGCGGCCTTAAGCTCATCCAGAGTGTTGGGTCTTGCGTCTCTCAACTTTCTCTTCACAATATCCCACAGATTCTCTATGGGGTTCAGGTCAGGAGAGTTGGCAGGCCAATTGAGCACAGTAATACCATGGTCAGTAAACCAGGTCGTGCTGAAAAACGAAATCTTCATCTCCATAAAGCTTTTCAGCAGATGGAAGCATGAAGTGCTCCAAAATCTCCTGATAGCTAGCTGCATTGACCCTGCCCTTGATAAAACACAGTGGACCAACACCAGCAGCTGACAGGTCTCCAATTGAACATTTTCTAGTGACTGGTCACATCTAATTTTTTTCAGTTGGCCGAATTGAATTTCTGTGAATTAAATTGTTTCAATTCACAGAAATGCAATACGGCCAACTGAAAAATTTAGACATGATCAGTCACTAGAACATTTTCAATTGAAGACCTGAATTAATTTTTACAGTGTAGACTGTAATACGAATTAATACGTTTTTGTAGTTTACACAGGGACGATAATGGTTTCGTTTTTTAAAAACTTGCACTTTGTTTTCAGGACCCCCGCATTTAATTTGAAAATAACGGCTCAATTGAGACAAAAGGTTATTATCTATTCTAATGTATTTTACAGTACTGCTTAATGGACTGTACAGACAATAGGTTTTTAGACTTTTAGTTTAGTTTGTCTATTTACATGTGCTGTATGTAGGCCTGTGCATTGCGCAGAATGACCCTTACCACATTTCCGGGTTTCTCAGAAGCGGAAGTCGTCATAGTTGTGTACATTTCTATAGCGGTGAATGAGAGAATACATTAAATACTAGCCTATATTCCAGGATCTAGATATATTTCAGGTTCCAATTTGCTCAAATAGCAAAAAAAAGAAAAAAAAGAAAAAAAAGAAAAGAAATCCACAATATTGTTTTTTAAAAAAGGGGGAAAATAGAGAGAGATTGAAAGCAGCAGTCGGAAAAAAAACTATAACAATATGTTTTTTTGTAATTTCATGCAATGCAAAGGTAATATAATACAAAGTAAAGTGTTATAAATGTGCATGCATGTAATAAATAAATACATTAATAAATAAACATAAAAAACTTTTTTTAATAACTTTTTTTACCGTATATACAGTGGCAAGAAAAAGTATGTGAACCCCTTGCAGAATCTGTGAAAATGTTAATAATTGTAACAAAATGAAAGCGATCATACAAAATGCATGCTATTTTTTATTTATTTATTGCTGTCTTGAAATAAGATATTCTTATTCAGGACAGCACAAAAAAATAAATAAATAACACATTTTGTATGATCGCTTTCATTTTGTTAAAATTATTAACATTTTCACAGATTCTGCAAGGGGTTCAAATACTTTTTCTTGCCACTGTATATCTATGGGATTTACGACACTAATGACCGTTCAAATGCGTCATCACGGTCTGTGAAAAAGGTCCATTAGAAACACCCCAACACCAGCGTTAACTAGATTTTTGTGAATTAGATGCTAATGTAATATAATACAAAGTATAGTGTTATATAATATATAATATAATATTTATATATATATATATAAAAATTTACATAAATAAAAATTTACATTAAAAAATAAAAACGTTGCAGGATTTATTATACTGAATGATGACCGTTAAAACCGGTTAAATCGCGTCATCAGCCTGTGAAAAAGGTCCCTCACATCAGCGTTACTAGATTTTTGTGAATTAGATGCTAATGTAATATAAAACAAAGTATAGTCCTATACATGTATACATTTTTGTACATAAAAAAAAAAAAAAACGTTGCAGGATTTATTATACCGTTAAACCGGTTAAATCGCGTCATCAGTCTGTGAAAACGGTCCCTCACAGCAGCGTTAACTACATTTTGTGAATTAGATGCTAATGTAATATAATACAAAGTATAGTGTTATAATAAATATATACATTTTTACATGACACCGAAGAGAATATCCTCTTCTCAGTCTACAGAGGGCGATGTTGCTCTTACTATTATCTCTAAGTGACTACAACTCTCAAATATTATGTTTATCCTTAGTACTTTAATAATCGCATTGTAACGTGAGCATATTTACTCAGCTCAGACGATACAAGTATATAAAACCCTACAAGTGTAAGTACTGATATATTCCGCTTTGAACCTGAAAGGGTTAACCAGTGTAATTGGATCAATGGGCATAATGCGGAGCCCCAGCTTCTAATTTCATCCGTGAAGACTCCTCACACACGCCTGCTAACTGCTGCTTTGGCTGGGATAAACGTTATGAGTCACTGTTGACGATGGGTCTGTTTTCTAAAAACAACCTGTTGAAAGTGTTTCCCCATGATCCTGCCTCCTGGTAAATGTTTATGGGAGATATTATTTCGCCGCTTGGTTGCCATGGCAGAAAGGGAAGGTGTATGAGCGAGCGGTGTCAACTTTTATTCACATGGCGCTTTTCTCGCTCTGAACGCAGTCTGAATGCAAATATCCCGGGGATAAACAGCTTCACATCGCAGTGAGGAACTCCGGGAGAGTTTTTGACGACGTGGGACATCGAGTGGATAACTGGATAGGATCAGAAACAACATCAAGTAAGTGGATTTCGATATTTGAATAGGTCACTGTGTCGATTAAGCCACGACTCATGCCTGTGAAGGGTTTCATGTGTCCAGAATATAAAGATAAAGTTTTGCACCGTATTGATCTAGCGGAATATGTGTTGTGTGCTAACCGAAGTTCGTCCAACATCCGTTTCCTTTGACACGACAGTCATTCAAACCTGGAAATTTGATGAGGCTTTACCCTTTTTGCTGTTTGAAGAAAGTGGCTAATGTCTGCAAACTGCTGATATTACCTGTATTGTTATTAAAATGTCTCTCTTTAAATATGGGCACATTGGGCCTGTTGGTTTTTAAAAAAAACATTAATAACGTTACATTCTTAAAGCACTCGTTTCATTAGTTTAACTTCAATACTAAAACTGTCCAAACACTGGAGATGCTAGTATTTTATATATTCTGAGTATTCAAATAATATTTTCATTTTTTTTCTTCCAATTTTTTTTAACATCACGTATCACTTAATATCTCTTAATACAATTTACCTTCAACATTTATTATAAAAACCGTTGGAATAGGAAATTGTTGTGTGTGTTGGAAGTTAGGCAACAACAACAACAGAAAATCAATTGATTGAAATGATTTTCACCATAAACATTGACTTTTTTATTTTATTTTATTTTTTTACCTCTAATAGTTTAGATCATCAGACAGTCTTTAAAGGCACAATATGTAAGATATTTGGATTAAAATATCCAAAAACCACTAGAACAATGTTATTGTGTTGACTTGTGTACTTGCATTTTCCCAAATGTTTCCAAGAATGTTTAAATCCAGAGATATCAGCCATTTTAAACAACACGGACCGTGTCCGTGCGTCGCCTATCAATGACATCATACCCGCGTTTCCCTCGATTTCCGGTTGTATTTTGTAGAAAACATGAATACACCAAAGACACTTTAATATGTGTTTTATTAGTCAGGTGAGCAACTGTTTGGATCATTGTTCTCCAGCTCAACACAGTTAGTCTTAATGTTTAAATCTGGTTTTCTTGATTTACCGCGAGTACCATGTTTTACCTAATATTGATCTGGCTCACTGCAGTGTGAACAAGTGTCTCATAGTAGCGCCGAGCGAACACAGAGTAGCATAATAACATAACTTTAACACACTCAAATGTGTGTAATATGATAAAACAGCGCTCGCGTTATCGTCTGACAGAATAAAAGCTCTGTGAAATCAAAGCGTCATCAAGATACACCTTTAAGCGACTTTTAGTGGAGAAAACTACATATTGTGGCTTTAATCAATACATAATTTAAACAATCTGGGACAAGCTTAAAATTATAAATTGAAAAGTAGCAAAAAATAAAAGTTTTCATGTGACCAACGAAAAGCTGAAATTGTTAGTTTTGATAAAAATCAACCCATTGGACAAAAAAATTAGGACCTATTATTATTATTATTATTATTATTATTATTACAACTTAATATTTAGCGTTTCTTGTTGTTGTTGATAACTCAAATATCCAAATTGACTAAAATTAAAATGAAGGCAGCTCAAACACTTACTTTTTAAGGCCACGTTTACATGACAATGAACGATGTACTGAAAGCGGACAACGTCGATGATCCCCAAAATGATCCCAGTTCGCATGAATCCGCGAAAACGACTAAAAACACTGTATTCTGCTGCCAGGCCAGTAGATGGCGATGTCACTTTGTAAAGAGAAACTCTGCTCCTGTTGACTGAAAACGTTACAACGTTAAAGTAAATGTAAACTTAAACGATAACAGTCGCTTTAAAAAATACCCATTGCGTTTGAAAATGCTTGTTTGTGTTGGAAATGATGGGGCAAAAAAAATCCATTCATAGCAATAATTTATTTTCACAATAAACATTGACATTTTTTCACAAATTTTTTAGATCATCATAGTTTTTTAATTGATTGCATAATTTAAAAAGGTCTGGGGAAAGGTTAAAATGATCAATTGAAAAGTAGCAAAATAAATAAAGGGATGAAAAAAAATTCTATTTTCATAAAACAAAAAAAGTGTGTGTGTGCACTGCAAAAAAAAAATGCTTTTCTTGTTTTCAGTTAAAAAAAAAAATCTAATCTTTTATTTACATAATTGTGTATTTGTGTGAGTGTTTGTGCTGGCAGTGTCAAACAGGATCGAGGTTCAGGAGAAAGGGTTTGTTTCGTCTTCTCAGATTGCAGATCAACAGGAATGGCCTGTTAGGATCTCTTTCTACACCGTATTTGAGCAGTTTCAGCTGCTTCTCCTTATGAAACAAATCCTCGTTTTAGTTCATTCTGTATCTCCGATGAAGGGCCTGACAGGTCGATTGCGGCTTCTGTGAGGAACGATTACGGCAAAAGTATCCTCAAAATGTCAAAGTGCAGTAACTGTTAAATCAGAGATTAGACTGAGTTAAGTTACTGTGCGGTTCTGAATGAGGGCCAAGGGCTTCCTGCTCTCTAGTAATCAGGGATCTGCGCTTCCGTGAGTGCTCAGGTGATCCGATTCGGCTTTCTTTGTGTTCCATGAATTCTTATGCCTATATATGTTGTGTTTTATTCAATCGTAGAGACCGTTCATTGATGAGCACTGATCTTAACTCTTTCCCGCCAGCGTTAAAAAAAAAAGTTGCCAAAAAAGTTATTTTTTTATCAACACTTGAATATGAGTGTTTCATTAAAAAAGCAACATATTGAACAAAAAGCTGAGAAAATCACGTTTTTGTGAAAGACTACATCCAGATCAGATTCAGAACAATGATCAAACACAGATGGAGGAGATCCAGTCCATCAACACCTCTAATGCTTCACAGTCCTGTAGCTCGTCCTGGGTCCACATCTCATTCAGTAACATTAGATAGTTTTGATTTATATGATGTTTAATGTTGACGATCACGTTATTTTTCATTTGCATCTGCTTGCATGCGATCGCTTGCTTTACTGCGTCTTCCTCGCGTGTGTTTTGATCTGGAGATTCAGTTCTCATTCAGAAGATGTGTAATAGCGCCCCCTAGCGTCTAACAGTGAAAACACGGAAACCCGGAAATTCCGTGTTTGGCCTTGAAGCGTTTTTTTCCCACAAATAACAGGAAATTCCGTGTTTGGCCTGGAAGCGTTTTTTTCCACAAATAATGGGAAATTCCGTGTTTGTCCTGGAAGTGTTTTTTTTCTCACAAATAACGGGAAATTCCGTGTTTGGCCTGGAAGCATTTTTTTCCACAAATAACAGAAAATTCTGTGTTTGGCCTGGAAGTGTTTTTTTTCCGCAAATAACGGGAAATTCCGTATTTGGCCTGGAAGCGTTTTTTTCCACAAATAATGGAAAATTCTGTGTTTGGCGGGGTAAGCGTTAAACGAATAGTTAACCCAAAAATGAAAAATTTGGGTACCGGCCCCAAAAAAGTGTTTTTCGTTGAATCATTAATTCAAGAGATTCATTCACAAACGCCATTGAAATGATTATTATTTTCATTATTTCTTCCAAATTAATGTATTTTTTAAATAGGCTTTTGTCAGAAACCTTTGTAATTTGTTATATATTTCAATTTTGTTTATTTTTCTAATGTTCTTTTCTTCAAAATCGTGGGAGAATTGCAAAAAAAATCGTGATTCTCAATTTATCCGGAATCGTGCAGCTCTAGCACATCCTAAATTCCTTCTGAAGGGTTATATCCATATTTAAAACTTTATAAACTATAATCACTGGCGCCAAGCAACGGCTGTACAAGCAATCACAAATGAGTTGAGTTCCGGTGGAAGGGTGACCTCTGACCCCATGTATGACGTAGCTCCTCTTGTAATGTATTGATTTAAAACTCCTCATTTAGACTTCTAATGCGTGATTCTTTTTTTACCAAATATTTTTACATCCCTCAGGGACAAGCCTGGCGCAAACGGTATGATTTAGAATCTCCCTTTACGACTCTTGCTTGTCAGACTGTGCGAACACAATCCCCGCTATAAGCCATTCTCACTGTAGGATCTCCATTAATGTCCGACTGTACGGCAGTTGAACACGGACACGCAGCAGAAGACCCGTCCAGAGTTTTACATCCTCAATCCGTGACGCGTTGAGTGATGGTGAGCTGCATATACATGCGGGATAGAAATGGTGACTAGCAAACAAAAACATCTCTAGTGTTAACTTTGATCTTGCCTTTTCTTGAAGGTGAAGATGCGTGTGTGAAGCAAGTGGTGGTTTCTGATTTGACGGTCGTCGTATGAGAAGTCACACTACAGAATTTTAAGGTAAAATTTGATTGCAATGGTTAAGGCTGGGCGATAAAATGATAACGATATGTATCGCGATAGACACGTAATCGTTATCAATAAAAAATCTGTTCAATAGTTTTTTTGTTTTTTTCGTCGGAAGAAACCAGAGGTTGCGACTCAAGTTTGGTTGCATGCACAAAGGCACACACTCTCTGGTAACCTAGCAACGTAGGGAGTGACACGCTAACAGCCAATCATGTAACAGTATCATGTTTGGGGATCAACCCCGATAACCCCACAGCGAGCGAGTATGGCAGGAAACAGGAAAACGGCAGTACGGCAGTTTTTGGGATTTCATAAGTCTGACCGTAGTCAGACCAACGTCATCTGCAAATTATGCAAGACCGTCGTCCCAACCAAGACTGGCAATACCACAAACTTGTTTAATAAGCCTGGTTTATACTTTCGTCCGGCTCTGCATCGCCTCGTCCGTTTGGGGAGGTGTTTATACTCGACGCGCTCGCCCGTTGTGCGAACGACATGGAGAGGTAACGTTACTCCGCATCAATGCTTTATTACAAATAACGGAGGCACTGCACCTCAATGTTAAAAGATAGTTAAGTGTTCATTGTGATTTTAGACTTATGTTTTAATTCTTACATTTGCATTATTTGAGTGTTTTCCGTGGCTGTGTTGACATTTCTGCCTTTATAACTGAGGGGATTATAATCAGAGGAAGGTTAAAATAATTTTTTTTAAATGTAGTATATTTTTCTCCTGGTCCTTATTTTAAATAGGTCATAAAATATCGATATTGACCGATATGAAACACTTATATCGTGATAGAGCCCAGCCCTAGCAATGGTCATTAATCAGCTGTTGGCAAACATGTCAAACTAGTATCAGAGGAAGCTTTTTGGATTCTCAATCTTTTTCAGACGGACAATTCTTGGCCAAATTCGTACAGTGTGAACCGGGCTTTAGACTTAAACTCACTGGGGCAAACGTAGGAAACTATCTCTGTTGTTGTGCGTGGTGCTGGAGGACATTGGGTGGAGAACAAAACTGCCTTTGTTTTCTTCTTGCCTACACAGAGTGCACTGAGCCTTAGAGAGCAGGGCTATATTGAGCTGTCCTGAAGCCAAATTCAGGATTCTTTGACAGAGTGGTGTTCCTGGGAAGATGTGTGGAAGGAAGGAAAACTTGAAAATGAACACACAGGTTCCTGATCTTGTGGTGTAATTTTGGTCTGAATAGACTTTCTGAAAATTTGCGTCATTCTTTTTCAAGAAATGCAATGGGATTGATTCAAGTTATTTGATATGGTGTCCAAACATGCAGAAAAAATATTAAACAGGAAAAATCATAGAGCAGACCCCCCCCTAATTTGACAATTTCCTGCCAAAGGTTGTAAAATGTGCGACTACTTCTAAATGTGGTCTTTATGAATTAATGATTAAAAGCTATACTATTTATCTCAAATTATTTAAAATTATAGTATAAATTTGGTAGTTTCCAAATACTGCATTGTCAATAGTGGTTGCCAGATATATCGCCAAGGTTGATTATTTTGGCTGATTTAGGCATTACCTTTGGAATTAAATGTTTATTATTCAAACACTAAATTATATAGATTCATATTTTCTGTATAAAAGTATTATAGCATTGCTTTTCTATAACTAATAATTTGGGATGCACCATATATCGGCCACCATATCGATATCAGCCGATATATGTTCGTTTTTCATGTTATCGTCCCGATAAAAAAATGTGTCTGATATATTAAAGCCGATAAATAATGGATTATTTCCTTCAGCTGAGACACTTCAGATGCGCACTGTTCAACACGATTGGTTTGAATTGCTTGAAATATGATTAAAATCAGTTAAAAAAAAAAGAGGAAAATACAGTTCAGTGCAACATGTGCAGTGCAAGTCTGTCTTATCGGCTACATAAAACTATAACAAGAACTTTATAATTGTGTGTTTGTGTCATGGCTTTTAATGCTTTTAATCAGGGTCTCAAAAATTATATAAAAATTTGGATTTATATTTATCGGCCAATATATCGGTTATCTGCTTTCACATATAAAGACTTATCGGTTATTGTATCGGCCCAAATTTTTTAAGCGGTGCATCCCTACTAATAATATAAAGGCAATTCTTATTTCATATACTATTTGTAATTTAGTTAATATGTAAAATAAATAGGCCTATTCCAGAAATTATGCATGTTACTTAAATTAGGTAGTGTGACATCTCATGTATATTTCGGTCATCAATCACCCTGCTCTGGAAGCCCCTATTTAAACCTTACACGAAAGTGGACAAGCTCAAAGCGCTCTAGACCCGTTTAAACCTGTTGTCGTCCAAAGTGTTTTGAGCTTCTTTCGACCACTTCCAGAGGTAGTGGAGAACTCATTCTTCCGGATTGCTTTCGTAGTGTAGACGCTCATGTGGTCGAATGTGTTCAAACAGCCACAAAAGACCGTCTTCTCTCCGCCTACTGACCTAATGCGGGAACATTATGGGATTTAACTTTGTCAGCTGGAGACCCAAGTTTAAACGTACTAAGCACAATGTTCTCACACCATTCCTGATGTCTAACACACACTCACAGCATTCAGCTGGTCTTGCGGCTGTCAGAGCAGAAACTAAAGCAGATGCTCTCCGTGTGTTGTCCCGCCGTCTCCAGTCGCGTTCATATGTAAATTCTGCGAGCTTATTTCGTCCATTAGATCTGCAAAAAAGCCCATACATTTACCCGCCTGTAGACCCTCCCCTTGAAGAAATCAGGACAGAAGTGGTTAAAAATGGACAAAAGAGACGGATTAAAACACCAGGTGTGAACGGGAATGTGTCTCCCTCGTCTACTTGTGATCCGATTGACCGAAACGCATCTTAATACCAGGAGTAAACAGGGCCTATTATATCGGCCTCAGCATTGGCCATTAAAAAAATCCATATCAGCCAATCACTAATTTTCAATACATAATAAATGCTGTTATTTTTAAATGATGTTGGTGTAAATATTGTGTAAAATAGCAATAATCAGCTGATTATTTTCTTTATATCTTTTTAATATTCTCAGACTTTATGGAGCAAGCGTTGAGAAGAACGCTCACTTTCATCGGTTTGCTTTTGTTATAAAATTAGGCCATGGTTCCTGTAAAATAATCCAGTGCTTCTGTCGGGTCAGTCCTCCTGCCCTGGACACGTGCCTTGAGCTGAAACAGTGGGCCTTTTCACGTTACAAATCTGTTAGGTTTCATAGTCCAATCATTTAATCCCAGCATTTTGGCTATAAATATTTTGAAGAAGAGCAGCAATTAGCCAGCAATGTGAATATGTTAGAGGAAAACTAGCCGGCTGGGGCGAGCGGAGCGGTTTGTAGGCAGGCGAGGGCCTGATGAGGTGAGCGGCCGTGTGCTCGGGGGCTAATTAGAGCAGCGTGCCTGAACCTGACAGCAGAAATGTGCTATATGTCATGGGTGGTGATGTCACATTCCAAACTCGGCTTCTTTTTGGAAGGGGAACGTTTACTCTACAGATGTTCACAGTCGTAACTAGTGTAATGTTTTTGGCACATGTTGTGCAATGTAGTTTATATATGTATAAATATAAATGATCTTGCTATAATCAAATGTATTTTATTTTTTGTTTTTCAAAAATTATTCAGTATTATTCAAATAAATGTTTAATAATTATTTTTCAGTGTCTAAATTCACGTTTGTTATAAACTGTTGTTCACCACCAAACATGTTGATGGGTCTACAGTATTATTGGATGAGAAGTTTTATTAATCTTTTAGTTAATTTTTATTTACGGTATAAATTCACCACCAAAGTAGTGGGATTGCTATTCTAGATGTATTAACATCTGGTTATGTGTGGGAGGATTTATCTCTGCATAAACCGTTTCTTTTTGGCAGTGGCGTATTAAAGGGATAGTTCATCCAAAAATTTTAATTATCCCATAATTTATTCACCCTCAAGCCATCCTAGGTGTTTATGGATCTCCTTTCAGATGAATACAATCAGAGTTATATTAATAATATCCTGGCTCTTCCAAGCTTTATAATGGGAGTGAATGGTGCCTGAGATTTTAAAGTCCAAAAAAAGCATCCATCCATTATAAAAGTACTCCACACGGCTCCGGGGTTAAAGGGTCATGAAAACCCAAGCCGTCAGTTCTCACCACAGTTTTGAAAAATGCTATAAAAGTGGGCGTGGTTAAGCTGGAAAGTGGAGGGGGGTGTGGGGAGACTGACTGACAACACAGCAACAACGGCTTCTGTTTCAGAGTTTTATTTCACTCTCAATAAAAGCATCAATAACACAAATACATAAAGTACATATCCTGTGACAGCTATCATGTATTGCAGAAATAAATGCACAGCCATTCGCATGTTCTCTGCATAGAATATATATATATATACACACGAACACGCTGTTGCATCATTCACGCTGCATGCATCATCAGTTAAGGGGCAGTAAATAGCGGTTCCACTCACGGTGTGGATGAATCGTGTTCGTTTCGAAGACTCAGGATGTACTGAAGAGAACTTATTAGACGAAGAAACTCTTACAAAGTAAAAACAAACGCTCGTTTTTAATCCATTAATGCATCTCTCACTTACTGTTATGATTTCACTCTTTGAAGCGTCTGTCAATCAACGCATGCTGCTGTGTTAAGCAAGGCACCTTCTCATAGGATAAGGACAAGCAGACTCATGAATAATAAAGAAAAGTGTCTTCTCATTGGATAAGGACACGCAGACTCATGAATAATTAAGCAAAGTGTCTTCTCATTGGATAAGGACAAGCAGACTCATGAATAATAAAGAAAAGTGTCTTCTCATTGGATAAGGACACGCAGTCTCATGAATAATAAAGCAAAGTGTCTTCTCATTGGATAAGGACAAGCAGACTCATGAATAATTAAGCAAAGTGTCTTCTCATTGGATAAGGACACGCAGTCTCATGAATAATTAAGCAAAGTGTCTTCTCATTGGATAAGGACACGCAGTCTCATGAATAATTAAGCAAAGTGTCTTCTCATTGGATAAGGACAAGCAGACTCATGAATAATTATGAGACACCGATGAGTCATCGCCGTACTCTAGTACAAGAAAGCGTCACATTCTGTGACGTTGATACAAAGATTCAACCCGGAAGTTGAATATGGAGCAAAAAGGTTTAAAATGAACTAGGTTTCTCCTACAATCAAAACGAATGGATGGTGACATTGACTTCTATGATGCTCAACACTCATAACTCTGTTAAAAGCTCAGAAAATGTGGTTTAGGGTTTCATGACCCTTTAATAAAGGCCTTCTGAAGCGAAACGATGCGTTTTTGTAAGAAAAATATCCATATTTAAAACGTTATAAACTATTATCACAGGCATTTGGGAACGGCCGAGTTCCGGCGGACACCTCTCGCGGTTCAAAAAACAAACTCAAGCTCCTCCAACATTTCTCTTAATAATTCTCGTTTTAGACTTCTAATTCGTGACCGGTGTTTTGTTTTGCTCTATCCTCTGCGCATCCACGTTTGTCAGTGCGTCGTGCGTCAGGGCAAATGTCACTCCTCCACTGGAACTAGACTTATGCTGTGTCCCATTTCGCCTACTTATACTGCAACCTAAAAGTATGTACTCTTTTTGTGAAGAAAAAGTACATACTAGAAGAGTATGGAAGCTTTGGGACATACTTCTTCGTCCTCTATAACTTCGACTCTGTCGCTTAGTTACATGCATCTTGTCACCGTTTAAACTGCCCTGTCAATCATCATCACAGTTAAAATCCTCCATATCGGAGAGAAATGTAGTCGCATGTTGATCTGCCATTCGTGGGTCTTTTAATGCAGACTCTCATGTGTTTGCAGTTTAAATATAATGTGCATTTAAAAGTTAATGGCCGGATAATGTGGATAACACTGAATAAATATCTTTGCGTATCAGTTAAATACTGATAATTGACCCCTTTGTCTAAACCTCTCTTCTTAACCGTCAGAGTCCCACATCAGTCATGTTTGTAGTTTTTTAACACTTTTTATCCGTGTTTGTAGTTCTAATTGAATCCTCGTCCAACTCGCAATGGGTTGTGGGCAAAATCAGCCGTTAGAGTGTGTGTCGATCTGCACTTCGAATTCTGAAATAGTGACTATAAAGTCATAAATATGGATCTTTTTCTGACAAAAACGCATGGATTCGCTTCACAAGGCCTTTATTAACCCCCTGGAGCCGTGTAGATTTCTTTTATGATGGTTAGATGCGCTTCAAAATCTAAGGCACCATTCACTGCCATTATAAAGCTTGGAGGAGCCTGAATATTTTGATTATCTGATTATGTTTGGCTGAAAGAAGAAGGTCATATACACCTAGGTAGAAGGCCCTGAGGGTGAATAAATTATAGGATAATTTTCTTTTTTTTTTGGTAAACTAACCCTTTAAGTGCATTTACTGTATTCTTTTTTTTCTAATCATTGGTAATCATGCCACCGCTGCTCTCCAAAGGGCTTACCTCGTATTGAACCCGGAGCATTCCTTGCATAAGGTGTTGACTTTTGTTTCCACTAGGTCAGGTTTGGGGCCAGTCGCACATAGCCGAGGCGTTTTCCAGTGTCCTCATGATTGCCTCTTCAGGTCTTCTGTGTGGCATTTCACTCTTCATATCAGAATGTGCCACCTTTGAGTGCCTGGGTTTATATTAACCTGCTGCTGTCTTTACTGTTCTGCCATCTTAAGTGGAGACTCTTTCAGCTGCTTACATCTTCTCTGGCTTACTAAAACCTGATAAAAGCCTAACATCTCCTTCCTCTCACAGGGCCACCGAAGAGGCCGTGTCCTTGGGCAAAGCACCACTAATTTCTAACATTCTCCTTTGCTTTTGGTAAGTTCCTCATTTTACACTTTTCTCTCTGGTTTTGATACACTGCATTTCTATATGTCTATGCCATGTGTGAATAATCTCTTTTAGTGGTCGATCAGTATGGGTTTTTCAATGAATTAGTGACGTCTTGATGTCTGGTTAATATGATACCAAATCAGACATATTTTACACAAGATTTACTCTCTTTAAATATCGGCAAGGCTGTTGGTAGATTTTCGAACGAACACAAAGGTGTTCATTTTATCAAAATGGGCAACGTTACTGTATATTCAAAATCGCTAAATATTATGCGATTACTCAGCGTGTCTGATAATAGGTCAGTAATGTCTTTACAATTTGAGAGCATTTGAATTGCATGATTTCCCTCATGAGAATACGCTGGCCTTTGCCGTTCAGTTTTCCCTAACCACGTTGTTTGCCGGTTGCAGAGGAGTAAAATCCTGTCGGAAAGAATGCCTTTGGAAAGAGTATGCTTGGATTAATGGGCATTTTTTTGAGTTGAAATATTGTAGACGCTCTTGTCTTGTATACATTAATCAGATTAATGACTGCGATTTTCCAGCGGGGCTTATGAGAGCTTCCACCCCTCCTTCCCATGGCCTAATTCTGCTCAGACGGAAGCCATTGTTTCGTGGGTCTGTGGTAGCAGGTTATCCAGTATTTGTAATTTATTTGCTGACTTGGCCCACGAGTCAAAGGTTTTCTTCCTTGTGTACCATTCCTTGGCTCACATGCATTTATGCTGTTTGCGAAGGTGTGTGTGTGTGTGCGAGGATCATACAAACAAATTCAACATGCCGCAAGTTGTATTTTTAAAGCCACATCTAACATCTAGAGTAAATGCCATTCTAATTGATTCCAGATGTACTGCCATGCACTACTGCACGTTTTGGTGGCTGTTGCAGAGCATTGGCTCAGCGAATTTGAACACTTGACCCCATAATGAACACTTGTACTCACCATAATTTTAAGGTTATTTAATTCGTTTTTATTGGGGGTGTAACGATATTCAAACCAAACCAAAAAAACTCAATACACCACCCATGGTATGAACTATGGTATGAGCCCCGCCCCCTGCTACCCCAGCCCAGCTCTCACTTCACCTTATGCCAAAAAATATTTGTTTTCTTCCTTGATATTAGATTAAATAGGAATTAGTACACTTTTAAATGTCCCGTTTTTCCTGTGTTTTTGAAGCTTTGATTGTGTTTACAGTGTGCAATTTAACATGTGTTCATGTTTCGCGTGTAAAAAAAGTATTTTTCACACAATTTACTTGATGATTTCCTTGTTCTATGAAGTCCCTCCTTCAGAAATACGTAGCAAGTTCTGATTGGGCCAGCGGTTCCTGTGTTGTGATTGGACAGCAGCTTAGCGCACGTTGCCCGGAAAGGTCACGCCTCTTACCATAGCGGGGAGATGTATGCGCTCAATGTTACTGTAGACATGGCGACAAACACACTCTACAAACGCAACACTTCCTCTTCTCCATATGGGAGAGCAACAAGGAGAGCAACAAGTCCCCTTTTTTTGCGTCTTCTTGTGGGCGGAGGGTTAGTCAACAAACTAGTGACTTTCTAGTGACGTCATTAAAGCAGGAAGTACAGGGATGTAGTCCAAACCGTCCGTTCGCTGTAGGCTTTGGAAGGGAACTTCTGTTAAATAAAATATCTCGCTTGGCATTGAACTTTAAGCTTTATAATTTTACAGGTATTATTTATGCTCTAACAGCAACATTACACACCAACTAAAGTTTGAAAAATGGGATCACGAAGAACAGGACCTTTAACATCTAATAAGAGCTATATTTTTACTAAATATTATTATAATATTATTTACTAAATATACACTAACTTTTGTCTTCCAAGTGCATGTCACGTGATCGCTCAAGCTGCATGGTGGTAGGACAAAGAGAGCCAGTTTCACCATTTAGCCATGTAGGCTAAATATTACCTTGGAGTCCCATCAACATCGTCATTTTTGTAGATATTTACGAAATAAAAAATCTCTCACCTCAGAAAAACGCTTTCCTGTCATGTCAGCTGTTATAATGTGCTCGTAGCGCACACACTTTAATTAAATGACATTTACATGCCATGTAGAGGGAGAGATTTTCAGTAAATAACTTGCATTTCATTCTGTTCTGGATCTAAAGCTATCCTATTACTTCAGAAGACATGATAATGCATCATATGTTACTTTTATGGTGCTTTTTTAAATATCTCAACAGCCCTTGTGTTGTGCTTGTGTTATACTGAAAATAACAGCACGAACATTCTTCAAAATATCTCCTTTTGTTTGTTTGATGAAAGTAAATGCATCATACAGGTCTGACGTGAAAATTATTATTAATCTTTTTAGAGGCGGGCCTACTCCACCCAATAAAAGAAAATCCAGGCATCATTTACTCACGCTCATCAAACCTGTATGACTTTTTTTCTTCAAAAGTGGGAGTCATTTTGTTACACATTGACCATTCGTTTTATTTCACAGATGAATGAATGTCATAGAGTTTTTGGTATTTTCATATTTGGGTGGGGTATCCATGTAATTTTAAACTGAGGTACTGAACTATTTCTTTAAAACCTGCAGCATTATTTCTCCTGATCATATTGAATATGGATAACCGGTCACTAAATGTTTGTTCTTGTCGGCCAGTTTTGTGACTAAAAGAAATGCTCTGTTTTGTCGTAATCTAGCTTGACAGACTTTAGCACTGACCTGGCAAAAACATCTAAACAGAGTCAACGACCTATGAAAAGTCAACTTCCCCAAAAGCAGGGCCCCTGACACTCGAGCAACTTCTGCAACAAATTGTAAGAGGCATTTATACAAATGGGAGTTTGGCACATCTGTCTCCTCTTGGGGAAGGGGGTTGCCCGGTTAAAGCTGTTGCACTAGATTACGAATCACATGCATGATCAGCCATCTGCTGCTGTCTATTTTTTTGTCTGTAGTGATTAATAAATGATTTTTTCTATACCATGACTATTGCCGACATCCAATGAATTGTAGATTGTAGACCGGAGGCTTTTCAATCCAATAATCCTGAGGATTTGGACGCGTAAATCAAGTAAGTTCCAGCAACTCAACAAATGTGGGTCGTTTTTGTCTTTGTTGTTAGTCATGGGCGATTGTTAATTTAATCAGGTTTCCAGTATCACAAAGGTTTTGTCCTTTTATGCCCTGAAAGCTGATTTGATATCCTAGTTCTCAAGGTATTTTGTCAGCATTGGGAATCTATATGTGCCGTGTTGCTCTGTACAGTTTCAAAGGTCATCAGACAAACATCACTATTACTTTTGCTGGGTAGAAGGGAATGTTTAAATCCTTAACACTGACTGCTCTGCATAACTCATTCTGCACGTTCTATGAATTTGAAAGACACCTTAAATTGTACGGTTTATTAAAATCCTAGTTGCATGCTAAAAAGCACTCAGAACTAGAGGTCGACCGATAGGGGATTTTACAGATAACAATAACTCGGTTGGCCCATAACCAATTAAATTGAAAACTAACATAACACATGCAAATGTGCTAAACTTTATTACAAAAAAACAACAAAAAAACAGTAATGTACCATGGAAATGAATGGTACTTTTTTTAAATATAACAAAAATATTTTAATTATATCATTCATGTTAATTTAATAACTAATGTTGATACTTTTAAAATGATACTTTTAAAATGTAAAAATGTATTAGTAAATGTTAAAATTAACAATGAACAATACTTTTATTAAACTTAATGTTACAACTGGACTCCATATTTTAAAGTGTTACCATTTTATATAAATCCGAACAGTAATCCTCACAGGTGGCCAACTTTAAATTTAAAAAAGCTACACAAATGCTCAAGCATTGAAATTAGATCCACATAATATACTTGCGTTTCTCTTGGCTACATGACGATATGGTTTGCTTTCTCATGACTAGTTTAAATATGCAATATCGAATGCATAAAGGCGAACAAATGGATATAATGGGGGGAAACAATCTTGACATTAAACATTTGGGTCGGACTTGCGTGTGTTTTTGTCACATTGTTTTACCTGCTTGAGGTATTAATGTTAGTGTCCTCTCAGCCTCGACGGCTAACACACTGCTGTTCTCCACTAATGCAGCATCTAGTCAACAAATTCATTACTTTTTAATATGAAAACATGTACGGTAGTGTACTGTATACATAGTTTTGTTGTCTATGTTTTAAATCTGCATCAGAAGTGTCAAACGTGTCAAAGCAAACTCCACAAGGCATCAGTGATAGGCACCCTTCTCAGCTGTCAGTATGGATTTTTGCTGATTGTTCCAGCAATCGGTTATTGGTGCCGATTAATCAGCAAAACCCATCAATCGGTCTACCTCAACTCAAAACACCTTCTTGTCAACCACATAGCAATACCCTGGCAACCACCTACAACACCCTAGCAATGTACTAACAATCACTGTTTAGCTAGAGTTGTCAAAATTACCAACTTCAGTACCATTGGCCATTGTGTTCACAGGCTCAACATCTGTGATTGGCTACAATGATCAACACTCCTCACCGAGTGCTTAGATTATGCTCTTCACTGAGCGCTTACACGGATATACATGCAAGCGTGAAGGGGAGGTCTATCAGTGGATCCCTAATATATCTGCTGATAGATGGATCTGCTGATAGATGCCTGCTTTCAAATGCTCCTGTGTGTGTAGATAATCGCATTCAATTATAATAATTGCATCATAATCATATTTATAATAATTGCATCATAATCATATTAAACTATGTGGCATATAACGATACTAATCGCAATAAACAGGCATGTAAACTCCTTCATCGCATTATTACCGCTCTGACCAAAGTGTGCATGTGCTCTGTTCTACACGGATGTGTGCTGTCACTGTTAATGAATCACATTATCTTAATGAATGAACTCTGACATTATTCTGAAGTTTTCTCTTCTGCAAATCGCTAAACTTTCACGTGAACACAATGGCCAATCGGAAGCATATATGTTGAGCATGTGAACACAATGGCCAATCGGAGGCATATATGTTGAGCGCGTGAACACAATGGCCAATCGGAGGCATATATGTTGAGCGCGTGAACACAATGGCCAATCGGAGGCATATATGTTGAGCGCGTGAACACAATGGCCAATCGGAGGCATATATGTTGAGCGTGTGAACACAATGGCCAATCGGAGGCATATATGTTGAGCGCGTGAACACAATGGCCAATCGGAGGCATATATGTTGAGCGCTTGAACACAATGGCCAATCGGAGGTGATAAGAATCCATTCCACAACAATCAATGCTAGAAGGAAATGCTGGTACCTTCACTTTCTGATAAAATTTCATTACCGGTACTTTTGACTCCTCTAGTAACAGCCTAGAACAAAAATTCAAAGCAACCACCTACGTGCTAACAGCCACTCGCAACATCCTAGCCACTGCCTGAAAACTAGCAAACTCCCACAGTGTGTTACATAGTTAATGTCCTAAAAACATTCTGCGCACCTTAGCAACTGAATAGCCACACCCTAGATCATGGAGAGTTTTGCACGGGGAAGCTCTATAGATATTTTGCTCTGGACAGGCACTATAGTTTGTTGTCTGCCATCAAGGCTATCCAATAAATTGTGTAGACCTGAGAGCTGCCTGCTCCTCCCTCAGTGCTTTGCTGACACAGCCGTGTAATTACAGCTGTCGCGGTCACTCCTCTCCCTAGACATGCCTGTTTTTAGCTCAGATCTCCGTGGGAGTGCTGAGCTCTTTTGCATTGATGTGATGGACCAAACCAGAGGCACTGCTGTACAGAACAATAGAGAACTGCACAATGAAAAGGGGGCCGCACTCCTCCCTGCTTGTATTTCAATTTTACAGCTCTAGAATCTCCATGAACATGTCCATTGTGTTGATTTACCTGTTGCTAGGCTTTTTTGGCCATGGCTGTGACAGTGGGTATTTTACACATCTAGTCAGAACCCAAAGCTCCCCTCTTCCATCTACTCTCAGCTGTTGGAAATTGTTGCCTGCTAATGGAAGAGGGTTATAAGGATCGGCTGTGTTCTCGCTCCAGCTCGATGGGATCTCTGGAGCTTTGATTATTTCTGTATGACACAGCTGCTCGCTGCTGTACTTACAGTGTGACTTGCTCCATGGGAATGGGTGTGCCTGGCTTCTTCAATGCCTTGTGCACATATTGTTGGGAATGCTTTGTGCTTTTTTTCTTTCTTCCATTTCCTTGAAGTTTTCACAGTTCCTTGTATGTTAATTAGCTAGCAACAATATGGGTTACAGAGGCCCTGTTTACTCCTGGTATTAAGATGCATTTGGTCGATCGGATCACAAGGAGACGAGGAAGACACATTCCTGTTCATACCTGGTGTTTTAATCCGTCTCTTTTGTCCACTTTCAACCAATTCTGTCCTGATTTCTTCGAGGGGAGGGTCTATGAGCAGGTAAATGAATGGGCTTTTTTAGATCTTTCAATCTAGTGGATCAAATAGTCCCTCACAATTTACATATGAACGTGATGTAAAAACACACGGAGAGCATCAGCTTTAGTTTCCAGGCCTCTGGTATTCTTCAACCTTATATATATCCTATATATTTATGTCTCTGACTGTGCTAGGGCTGTAGCTATCGATTTATTTTAGTAATTGAGTATTCTATCGATTAATCGAGTAATCGGATCATTGATTTTTTTCTTTTTTAAAGAGCAATACTAAATATATAAGAAAACAGGTATCTTAAAATTAACAATTAATTTGTTTTCTTTTTAGAAAAATTCTTGTTTTATTGCTGAAATTGCATACATTAATATCTGTGAAACTAAACCAATTTAGTGCATTCAATTGCCATATTACATAAAAATATTAAAATCTATTTCAAATTACTTTAAAAAGGTAAACTTAGTACAATTTAAAACTAAACCTACAACCAATAAATCAAAGTAATAGTAATATTCATTCTATTAATGCCTAAAGATTGCATTTATGCCGTGCAACTTAACTTTCAAGTTTCAGCTTCAGCTCAGGCATGACATAAGCCTTTACTGTCACCTGAAGGCTTTGTGGCTTTTGTAATATATATAATATAATATTGGACAGGAAGGAAACTTAGAACAAGAATAAGAGTAGAGATGGGCATCCCAGAGATGCGCGGATCAGCTCTAATGTCACCGAATCCGCTGTTAAAAACAAACCATCCACCCGCACATGATTTTCTTTTGATTTAGATCCGGACCCGATCGCCGCATTACAATTATTCAAATTAAGTGAATGCTATCGCCACATATTAGCTACACTAAAGTAATTGCTTTTAAAAGTCTTCTTTGGCGAAATTACATTTCTCAAATAAACTAAACCAGGGTCGACAACCTATACGGCACACGGAGGAGTAACTGCTGGAACGTGAGCAAAAGCCAGAGATGTGTTTGTATTTAATTCAGATAAAGTAGCATCGTTACTTGTTTTTTTTTAAGATAGGAGCTATGATTAAAGTGTGAGATTAAAATTACACAAATCAATGAAAGCACGCAGCTTTCATTACAGCTTGTTCTGCAATTTGTTGCGCTTTGAGAACATTTTAATGGTGTATATCATATCATACTAATCAGTATATAAAGTCCCATTAAACATTTCACATACACATCACAATGACGGTGATGCATGTGCCAACTCCATTCACGCCGGTCACGTCATGTTTCGAGTATTGCTTCAGCTGACGCGCAAACTGCCTCAAATGAAACTCAACACTCTAAAAAAAAAAATGCTGGGTTGTTTTAACCCAATGTTGGGTCAGATATGGACTAACCCAGCAGTTGGCTTGTTTTAACTCTGCGGTTGGGTTAAATGTTTGCTTAAAACAACCCAATGCTGGGTTAGTCCATATTTGACCCAACATTGGGTTGTTTTTTACCAAGCATTTTTTAGAGGGAAATGTTCAGTGTCGCATCCTGAAGCTCAACACACAGTAGCGAAACTAAATTATATTAGCAGTGCTGATGCCGCTCTCTTGCATTGCGGTCTTTGATCTTAAAATGAGCTGAAAACGAAAGTTAAAAAATGACACACATTCATCGCGTTTTACCTTGAAATGAGAGTCCAGCGTCTTTATTAAAATCAACTGTAATCCACCTGTAATTTTTGTAATGTTTCTTTTTATTACTTTACCCACCTGACCTGCGGATATGACCACAAACCATGCATACTCCGAGTACTTACACAAAAAATGTCTTTCTGCAATATGACCGTATAGTTAAATGGACTAAACGAATTTGCCTCTGATTTTTTAAAATCTTTTCAGCCCTAGACTGTACTATTAAGTTGATCTTGAATGGACTTTTCAGACTATAAAGGCAAAAATGAAACGGTCTCTTCTTCACTCCAGTTGTCGCATTTTTTGTCAACCTTTTTGATATTTTCCCCCTCAAATGCTGAAACTACTAACGCACCGTGTTTCCATGATTGTCCAAAGCACGTGAATATGATTGGCTGTTGTTTTCTAAGCATCTATCTGTAACATTGTAACACTGCATCTTTTACACTGCACACATTCGGCACAGCAATGAGTGAGGTTAACAGCACAAAAGCAGTGCTGCTGCTAACCCTGATCCAGAGCAGGGTTTCAGAACCACGGATAAAATGCTTTGCTAAATCTAAATTCCAAGTGTGAAATGTTCTTTTACCCGGGGTTAAAAGCAGGGTTTAGAACAGCGAAGCCGGGGTTAAGCACAGTGTAAAAAGGCTTAGACTTTGAATAGACTTCAGGCAAGACACTGAAGGAAAAAACATCTTGCTTCCATAACAGATCTTCTTCCAGGCTAGTAAAAAATAGAAATACACATTTAAATGTTCATTGTTCTACACTATTTGCATCTGTAGATTATTATTATATATTTTTTTCTTATGCACCGAGCCAAAAAATCTACACTTCTGTGGCACATCCACATTTATTTTTTCTGAATGGGTCAATGACATGACATGCATATTTGTGTATAATTATTCTTAAAAATCTAATAATTTGATAAATCATGACATATATACCAATTTATTCTATAAAACCTATTTAGTTTGAACTCATTTTTAGCACATCAATGCATCAATGCATCAAATGAAATGATTTATTTTATGCTACTATTTATTATGAGTTGTTTTTATTGAGGGTTTTGTTCATATTATGCACCTGTTTTATCTAAGATTTATATGCATTTAATTTGGTTAATTTTAGTTCATTTGGTTCCCAACGTTCTGCAAAATATGTGCTTGTGTTTTGCAGACAAAAGAAAGATTCTCATACAGGTTTGGATTGACATTTCATTCCTAAAAATAACCTTAGATCTTTTTTTTTCTTCTGGCTGAAAGTATTTAATGATTTATGGACTAATAAAACGCGATATCCAAAATTTCCTCTGTAAAACCCTTTAAAAAAATGTTTAGGATTTTTCTCCACATAATGGACTTCAACGGTTGAAGGTCCAAATCAATGCCGTTTCAAAGGAAGGGCTTCAGAGGCTCTGCACGATCCCAGACGAGGAATAGGGTCTTATCTAGACTTAGTAGACTATAAAGAAAATGTAAAAATGTATATGCTTTTACGCGATCACGTCGGAGCGGTCACGCTAGACGTGGCATTGATTTGGACCTTCTACCGTTGGTTCCCTTTGAAGTCTATAATGTCGAGAAAAATGTTTTTGGAATGTTTTCCTCAAAAACGTATTTTCGACTGAAGAAAGAAAGACACGAACACCTTGGATGAGAGAGGGTGGTGAGTAAATTATCAGGAAATGTTCATTTTGAACAAACCCTTTAACTCTAGTGTGTCATTTCAAAATGAAACCTTGCTGAACCTGTGGTTTTATCCAATGTTCAGATGTCAATTCTAAATGTATGCTATTTAGTGCATGTTTAATTAGATTATGAATCATTTGCTTATTAAACCGAAACCTTGTAATCCAAGACAATTATCTTAATGTGCTGTGATTCATCAACTGTCAACCGCCATAGTTTAAAGTTCAGTTACAGTTTGCTATCAAAATTAGGGACATTTACACGATTTAATGAAATGACATCAATTGTGTAAACGAGAAACAAGGGAATCATTAATCCTAGCAGGAAGTAAAGAATAAAAAAAAAAACACGCAGATAGTCAAAGTTCTTATACGAAATGAAAGCTTGTGTGTTTAATCAGGATGTTAACATGTGGTGTCTTGGCTTAGTGAAGTCATGTGTCAATGTTTGAAATGTGTAATGTTATCAATACGACAAAAAAAGTTGCATACTTTTAAAAACAAAAATAGTAGGCAGTATTATATGCAAACTCTACGCCATTAGCGCCATGCTAATATTCTATAGCAATGCTAGTCTTTCAAACAATACTCTTTAATTTTAATTTAGCAACTGAGGTTCAAGTGAAAGCTCTCATATCAGTGCTCCTCCTGGCATGTTTGTGGGACATACCATCACCAGGAGCTGACTTTCCACTCCCGCCCCTCTCATCACCTCACAGGGAGGAAGTTCAGGGGAAGTAATCCAAGCTCTCGTCGTTTGCTGGAAAAAACAAAACAAAATGTGCGTCCCAATTCGCCTGCTATTGTACTATTCATTGGCGTTTTGTAGTATGAATAGTGTGAGTAGTGAGTTCACTGAAAATTCCAAACAGAACCGAGTGTGGAATGTTGGGCACTTCATGCACTCAACTGGCACAGCTTTATTCACAGCTGATGTTGAATGACAAAAAATATATACATAAGTACACAGTGTATAAGTGCATAGTGTATAGTGCGTCATTTGGGACGCAACTATAGACTTCTCCCTATTTGCCCAACTGATCTCCAAGGGTGTGTAGTCAAGATGTAGATATGATTTATGTCGAACTGCAACAGCAGTGCTAAAAGGATCTGCTTGGAATTTTCGCTGTGCCAAAACACGCAGGGGACTACATTTTTGCTTAAAAGGTTGTTAATTAAGTTGGCTTGGAAAAGACTATTTCTATCTATCTAGAACACCATAGCAACCACCCAGAATACCCTAGCAACTGCAGAACATCCTAGCAACTGCATAGCAACCACCCACAACACCATAGCAACCACCCACAACACCCTAGCAACCACCCCAAGTGCCCTAGCAACTACATAGTAACATCCTAGCAACCACCCAGAGTACCCTAGCAACCGCCCCAACTACCTTAGCAACCACCCTAGCAACCACCTGAGTACCTTAGCAACCACATAGAAACCTCCCCAAGTACCTTAGAATCCGCATAGCAACACCCTAGCAACCACCCCAATTACCTTAGCAACCTCATAGCAACCACCCAGCAACCACCCGAGTACCCTAGCGACCACCAGAGTACCCTATCAACCGCGTAGCAACACCCTAGCAACCACCCCAAGTACCTTAGCAACTACCTAGCAACCACCTGAGTACCCTAGCAACCACCTAAGTACCCTATTTCAAACTTTAAACTTTTCAAACTTTTTGTCTGTTTTTTCAAGCTAACTTAAAGTTTGTCCCGACAAACGTTTTAATCTAGTTGTAGAATAACGTTGTGAAAAATCTCTACACTTTTTGGCTGAATGGCAGTCAACCATAGAGATGTATTTCTCAGTATTTACTCCAAAGTGGGCTAAATGTTCAGTTTTCATGAGGCACATTATAGCCAAATGAAGATTGCAAAGGGCTTTGTTTCAGGGCACTCCAAAGGGAGTTATTCTCATCAGTCACTATTCCTTATTTAAATAATTCCCTTCAAAGTCATATGCAAAATAAAGGGGCGGAGCTTGGTTGAGTTCGTTAGTAGTATGTTGTAACTGGCAATTATGGTAAGGAGCCGGACATATCCCTTTCACACTCAAAGTGGTTGACCAATCTTAACACACCGGTCCAGTTGACCAATCAGAGCACATTGTGCTTTTCAAAAGGGCTTCATAGAGACCAGAACTAAACAGAGCGTTACTGACACACTGGGACGAAGAGGTGCTGCAACAATGGTGAATATGTGTCTTTTTTTTTTGAACATTCAAGCATAAAAACCTTTTCTAGTAGTACAATTTTTAACAATATATTGATATACCCTACCCAACCCTACCTTTTGTGTCATTTGAAAAGATATTGCAAACCAGAAATTGCTCAAAACATTAAATAAATTGCCAAAACCACGCACCCCCAGCAAATGCTCTTCACGTCTCTGTTAGTTCCCAAGCAGATGCTCCTGCGAGGCCGATCCCACTCCTTCCTCCCGTTTGTTGTGTCTGTTTGAGGAAACTATACGGCCTTGGCTCAAACAATACGACAAGAACCCAAGGCCAGAAGTGGTGCTAAATGTATACAAGCACGGGAAGAGTGTGTACAGAGTTTATTAGATGCACGCCTACTTGTTCTGTTTGGACTAAATATAGTTTATGCAGTAGCCACAGCACTTTGTGCATTAATAAACAGGTTATTTTAGGGTGAGGAATAAGTGTTGCAGAGGTGTAGTGTCTCCAATGACCCTATGAGCAATGGACACTTGCATGTCATCAGACATATTTTGATCAACATGCTTTTGCAGAAATGCTATAGAAGAACAATTTTCTTCTTTGAACGTGCAAAGGTTCCATGGATGTTAAAGGTTCTCAATGAAACCATGCCAATAAAGCCTCTCAACTTATTCTTCACAATATCCCACAGATTCTCTATGGGGTTCAGGTCAGGAGAGTTGGCAGGCCAATTGAGCACAGTAATACCATGGTCAGTAAACCATTTACCAGTGGTTTTGGCACTGTGAGCAGGTGCCAGGTCGTGCTGAAAAACTAAATCTTCATCTCCATAAAGCTTTTCAGCAGATGGAAGCATGAAGTGCTCCAAAATCTCCTGATAGCTAGCTGCATTGACCCTGCCCTTGATAAAACACAGTGGACCAACACCAGCAGCTGACATGGCACCCCAGACCATCACTGACTGTAGGTACTTGACACTGGACTTCAGGCATTTTGGCATTTCCTTCTCCACAGTCTTCCTCCAGACTCTGGCACCTTGATTTCCCAATGACATGCAAAATTTGAGCAACAGTCCAGTGCTGCTTCTCTGTAGCCCAGGTCAGGTGCTTCTGCCGCTGTTTCTGGTTCAAAAGTGGCTTGACCTGGGGAATGCGGCACCTGTAGCCCATTTCCTGCACACACCTGTGCACGGTGGCTCTGGATGTTTCTACTCCAGACTCAGTCCACTGCTTCCGCAGGTCCCCCAAGGTCTGGAATCGGTCCTTCTCCACAATCTTCCTCAGGGTCCGGTCACCTCTTCTCGCAGCGTTTTTGCCACACTTTTTCCTTCCCACAGACTTCCCACTGAGGTGCCTTGATACTGTATTCTGGGAACAGCCTATTCGTTCAGAAATGTCTTTCTGTGTCTTACCCTCTCGCTTGAGGGTGTCAATGATGGCCTTCTGGACAGCAGTCAGGTCGGCAGTCTTACCCATGATTGCGGTTTTGAGTAATGAACCAGGCTGGGAGTTTTTAAAAGCCTCAGGAATCTTTTGCAGGAGTTTAGAGTTAATTAAATGATTCAGATGATTAGGTTAATAGCTCGTTTAGAGAACCTTTTCATGATATGCTAATTTTTTGGAATTTTGGGTTTTCATGAGCTGTATGCCAAAATCATCAGTATTAAAACAATAAAAGACCTGAAATATTTCAGTTGGTGTGCAATGAATCTAAAATATATGAAAGTTTAATTTATATCATAACATTATGGAAAATAATGAACTTTTATCACAATATGCAATTTTTTTGAGAAGGACCTGTATATAGGTCCCATAAAAGGCAATTGTAACAGAATAAACAATTCTTGGTTATTTTTGGGTTGCCCAAAGAACCTTTTAGTGCTGGAGGAGACCATTAAATTTAACCATTACATTTAAGATTTTAGAATTTGATTCATTATGACTCCTAGGGGAGAGTGGAGTAAACAGTGCCATTTTTAACATAAGTTTTCCTCAATGCTGGAGGAGACTTTACAGAGTGCTGGACTGAATACAAGAGCTTGTTATTTCCATGAAGAGGTGCATAGATTTTTGGTCAATATCTTGTATTGACAATGCATCGCTATGCTATTGATAAGAGACAATGGTCTCATTGTCCATGAAATTTTGGTGAAATATTGTTAAAGGGTTAGTTCACCCAAAAATGAAAATTAGCCCATGATTTACTCTCCCTCAAGTCATCCTAGGTGTATATGATATTCTTCTTTCAGATTAATAAAATCAGAGTTATATAAAAAAATGTCCTGGCTCTTCCAAGCTTTATAATGCCACACGTCTCCGGGGGTTAATAAAGGCCTTCTGAAGTGAAATGATGTTTTTGTGTAAGAAGAATATCCATATTTAAAACTTTATAAAGTAAATTAGCGCCTTCTGTATTCAACTTACAGAAAAAGTTTAGCGTCCGCGCCTCTCGCAGTTCAAAATGCTTACGCTATGTCTGTCGACGTTGCACAACAGTTAAGTTTTTTTCTAATCTGGCGAAAGCTAGATATTTTACTTTGTAAAGTTTTAAATATGGATAATTTTCTTGCTTCAGAAGACCTTTATTAACCTCAGACCCCGGTGCCGTGTGGAGCACTTTTATAATGGATGGATGCACTTTTTTGGGGGGGCTTCAAATTTTGGGCTGCCATTATAAAGCTTGGAAGACATTTTTTAAATAACTCCGTTTGTGGAATCATCAATGCCAATAAAAAAACTTTATTTTTATGAATGTGCTTAACATTCAGCCAGGAACAAATTGGAAGGAGGATCTGGGTGACGATGGCATCATTTGCTTTTTTTACGACTCCACCCAGCAGAGAAGCTTCTGCCTCAACTAGGTTACCTTAGGCAGACACAAAGCTGCTCAGAGGTGAGAATGGCCTACGCTGGCTTCCTTTCTGTATGGGAATACAGGATTACTGTGCCTGGGCAGATGTCTTAACCGTAGAGGCCAAGGAGTGTTGGGTCACGAGAGGTTCCTGGCAGGACTGTAGCGAAATGTCTATGGAATATATTCCGTATGATTTGCCGCTGCTTAGTTTTGGGATTGAACTTGAGGATATGTGCCATGTAGAGCAGAGACCGGATGGACTAGTTTATTTTGTGTGTCATTGTGCTGTTACTACAGTTGTTGGCGCTATTTGATTTCATGACTTGTTCTTCACAGTTTTGACAGCCGCCATCATTCCGTGCTGCAAGGGCGACCCCAAAATGTCTTCCAACGGCGATATGCAAGACGTTGGGAGCTGGGACAGCTTCTGGGAGGTTAGTATCCCCGACCGCAAGTGCACACATTTACACAAATCTCCCTGGCAGAGTGGGCCGCATGCTGTGGCGTCCAGCCAGGGAGTTAGAGACTAAAGGAACAGATCCCTGCAGATCCGACATTTCCAAGAGCTCGCTAAAAGCTTTCTGCACTACTATTCTTCAAGCATGCTTGGTCAGGTCTGTACTTGCCTTGGAGAAAACTCCACATATTTGAAGGGCTCTTAGATAGTAAAGTGAAAGTAAAGGGTTCATTTTGCCCCCAGTCTTGACAGTTTAGGGTTTTTTTCCCTCCATTTTTCATCTCATGGAAATTTTCGTTTCTTGCGAAAAAGTTGCCTTTGGCTTGTACACTGGAGGACTTATACACATTGTGCATGGTGCATAATATCTTAAGTATTTTGCCATGACTACTTTCAATCAACTCCTCAGCAAAACTTACATTTTTAACCCTTTATTTTATGTTCATCGCTTCAGTGATACATTTAACAACCTCACAAGTTTCATTGACCTTATTTGTCGATGTAGATTGCATTCATTTGTTGCATCGTTATGTCTTCAGGAAGGGCCCATAATATACTGCTGCTAACTGAGTGAAAAGTGATACTGAAAGTTTGTTTTTATTTATGCTATAAGTTTATAATATAACTTTTTTATGTCATAGATGAGTGTAAAAACACTATATCAAACGAATTGGTCGATTGACAAATGTGTCAAACCATTTAAAGATTAGCCATGACTATTTTTTTCTAAAAAGGTAACTGGGGTAAAGTGTGCCAAAGTGGGGTAAGCTGTGTCAATGGCTCAACTAATAGTGCTTCAAATGCTGTATTATTAGAAAATGTTAACATACTCATCAGCATAAGACTTTTGAGATGGGACCATACAGTTTTTTTCTCATTTATATACATTTATATTTATTTGAAATATAAATCATTAATGTATTTCCTTTATAATTCAGTTCTAAACCTTTCACATGACACAACTTACCCCAAATGTGCATTAAGTTGTGTGGTTCACCTTTTTTTTTCTTCTAGATATGTCATGAATGTCTCTGTTTATAGATGCTTTCTTCTAATTTCACTTGATAACCGAAATAGTATTTATATATCATTTCTCCTTGCTTTGAGGAAAACTTAAGTTAAAAATGGCACTGTTTACTCCACTCTCCCCTAGGAGTCATAATGAATCAAATTCTAAAATCTTAAATTTAATGGTTAACCTTTATTAGACTGAAATGTAATTATTCACTGAAAGTCCTAGTTGTTAATTGTTGTGACCAGATCATTGAGTCAGAAATGAACCTGTGTGAAACGTTTTAGTATGACTCTCTAACATGACATTCATTGTTCAGCCTGGGAACTACAAGAGGACGGTTAAGCGCATTGACGATGGATACAAGCTCTGCAACGAGCTGGTCAGCTGCTTCCAGGAGCGGGCCAAGATTGAGAAGGGCTATTCCCAGCAGCTGAGTGATTGGGCCAGGAAGTGGAGGGGTGTTGTGGAGAAAGGTCAGTATGCCTTTGAGTCTCATAGGCCATCGTCTTAAAGTAGAAGCATTCCTCTACAGTCACATCAACACATGCTATACTGATGAGCTGATAAGTGCCTCTGTTAAACAATTATAAATCTGTCTGACCTATCATTCACCCAATCAGTGCCCACCATAAATGGTTTGGGGAAAAGAAGGTATGAATGTAATATACAGTGATTCTGCCTCTGTTGCTTATGTCGGCCCTCAGTGATCTATCAATTCATGTTATCTTGCATTGCATTGCAAACAAGCAGAGATGGTCCAAAATGCATGCGGCACTTCATTCAAAATTGTTGCGAGTGGAGTTATGAGTTTTTGACTTACAGTTTGAGGATCCAATGGAGTTACGAAGCTTAGTCACAAGCTTTTTTTTTTATACTTTTCATTGATTAGATATTTGCAAAACTCACAGATTGACATAAAGGGTGACCAATCATAATGATTTATAAAAAAATGAAAATACAAGTTTTCCAGCCCATAGTGGATTTTGCATGGATGTTTTCAGCACAAAAATAACCGTACGAACAGTCAGTCTTGAAAGTTGGATTTGAAAAACAAACTGTAAATGTAGGTAGTATAAACAAAGCCACTGTATCTTGTATTGACCTTAAGAAAAGTCGTGGATATGAGTGGATTACCTCCCTGTGGGAGCCTCAGGCTGGCCACATATTCAGTAACCAAACCATGTGACCTTAAAGGGGCAGACGCACTGACCTACAATTATAATAAGTGGGGCAAGACGTGTATCTAGAAAGAAGAATATTATACAAACTTAGGGAGTGTTTTTAAGTTGGGCCAGTACCGACTATCCAGTGTTATAAGCTGACAGATAAAGCCAACTCCTGTTTTCTCTCCTGCAGGCTCACAATATGGGACTCTGGAAAAGGCCTGGCATGCTTTCATGAATGCGGCAGACAGACTGAGTGAGATCCATATGGAGCTAAAAGAGAAACTGGTTGTTGAGGACAGTGAAAAGATTAGAAACTGGCAGAAGGATGCCTTCCACAAGCAAATGATTGGTGGATTCCGTGAGACCAAAGACGCAGATGAAGGCTTTCGTAAGGCCCAGAAACCCTGGGTCCGAAAACTGAAGGATGTGAGTTTTCTCCTTTGCAGAACATTACGCCATTGGTATGGATTTCATCCGTTAAATGATGGCAGAGAGATCAGAGTTTAAATCCACTTTGTCTATCTTGTTTTGTTTTCATTGTTAGTTGAAACTTTTTTGTTAAGTGTTACCATTTAGACCAGGGGTCGGCAATTCTAGTCCTGGAGGGCCACTGTCCTGCAAAGTTTAGCTCCAACCCTGATCAAACTCACCTGCCTGTAGCCTTCTAGCATCCTGGAGACATTGGTTAGCTAGTTCAGGTGTGTTTGATCAGGGTTGGAGCTAAACTCTACAGGACAGTGGCCCTCCAGGACTGGAATTGCCCACCCCTGATTTAGACAAATGCCAGAAATCTACTTTTTTCCCCATGCAACAAGTAGTGATTGTCAAGCACCAAAAACATGACCAAAAAGGAGGTTTCTGAGGGTCTTAATTTTTAATTCGCCCTTAAATCAGAGCAGAAAGTCATGGGGTTAAAACTTCCTCAGTATGTATCGTCTTTTCCAGTACAAATATCTAAAAATCTTTTAATAAAGATAGGTTTACTTGAGATGCAAATGAAAATATTAGGTTTGCACCAATATGATTAGTTTGGCCAACAACTGATAATTCTTTATATTTGAAAGCTGATAGCCGATATATTGGCCAATAAATCCAAATTGTTATATAATGAGAGCCTGATTACAAAAACAAAAGTCTCACCATTAAAATCCATCCCAAGCACACATTATAATAACGATTTCTCATTATAATTTGAAGTCGCCTAAATGACAGACTTGCGCTTGCAACTGTATTTTCCTTTTTGAAGTGATTTCAATCATATTTCAAGCAATTGAAAGCCATCATGGTGAACCTCAGCTGAAGGAGATAATCCATTATTTATCGGTTTTAAAATATCAGCCACATTTTCTTATTGGGCCGATAACGATAACATTAAAACAAACATATATCGGCCAATCTATATATCGTGCATCCCTAGAAAATATGTATTTCAGAACTTACCTCTGAATTAAGTTAATATTTTCTGAGCCCATTGGCAGATATTTGTTGTTGTTTTAATCATAAACTCTCTTAATTTTGATCAATTTCACAGAAAACATATTTTGTAATCTCCAGTAAATGCATCTTGTTTTCAAATGCAAATGTGTAAAAATTCTTATATCAAGACAAACATACTGAGAAAAAACAATTTTTGTGCTTTTTGTGATCAGAAGGTACAGTTAGAGATATTTCCATATTCTAGTGGTTGAGCGCAGAGCAATCAGAGCTACTTTTCTGTTAAAATAATTAATTAAAAAGTAATAGATGTCTGTTGGAAGTTAACTCAGTGTTGCTGTGTTTCTCTCTTAGACATTTACATATAGATTAACATACTGACATGTTGTTTTCCCTTGAATTCCTTACATTTTATTTACATTTTAAGACTTAAAAGTCTTGCGTTTACCTTCATAAACCTGCAGAAACAACATTTGGCTTGTCCATATGGTTTGTTTGTTGTATTCCAAGTCTTCAAAAGCTATATGATAGCTTGGTATGAGAAACGGACGGAAATTAAGATCTCGAAATCTCGACCAACATGCAGGTTTGGAGTAATATTAGGATGAATAGATGATGCCAGTCTTTATTTCAGTGTTTAAAGGGAACCATGTATTATACCAAGTACTTCAGTGTTTAGTAATGAGTAAATAGTATGGGTGTGTAAATATTTTCTCTGCGATAGGTGGAGTCTACCAAAAAAAGTTACCATCAAGCCCGGAAGGAAGAGCGCACGGCATTGACCCGTGAAACTCATGCCAAGGCTGACACCACCAAATCCCAAGAGGAGGTCCGCAAGTTCACGGATCGCCTGGAGAAATGCACCCAAGAGGCAGAGAAGGTACCGTGAGAAAAAGCACAGACGCAACAGTTTTAGACATTTTAGGTCTGTGAGGATTTTCCATTAAGCTGGTAATCACTGAATGGAAAGCCTGTCAACAAGTGCCCATGTCTGGGTGGAAGGAGATGGATGGCAAATGACAGAATTTCCATAAAACGTAGACAAGACGAGGCTTGCTTGTTGCAAGTGCCAATAGTAAGGCCCCTGTGATGATGTATTTGGGCTTGCTGTGACAATGCTAAATTATGGGTGTGAACAACATGTTGTTGAATGTGTAGTTTCATTCACAAAACTACACTTCATGTCTTCAGTCTCTGCCTTCTCAAAGGTGTAAGGAGAAACGCCCCCTGATTTTATTTATTTAAAAGCATTTGTTTTTTCATTATTTATAAAAGCAGACTTGTTGTCTCTTTCAGATAGTCATGAAATTCATATTGGCACATTTACATTTCATTTAGACGATGCTTTGATCCAGTGTGATGTAAAAATGAAGAAAGTGGTACATCTTTCTCCTTTAGTTTCAACAGCCTTGTGAATATTCATTGGTCGTCTAGATGTTTTCTGAACAGGAAATCCTGATCTTTGGTAGTGACCTTGTGGACTGTCTCCCATGACTTGCTTATTTTTTTTTTTGGGATGTATTTCGCAGGCTAAGGAGCGTTATGAGAGAGCCTTGGACGAGCTGAATCGCTGTAACCCACGTTACATGGAGGACATGGAGCAAGTGTTTGAAATCACCCAGGAGGCCGAAAAGAAGAGGTTGCGCTTTTTTAAAGAAGTTCTTCAGGACATACACCATCACATGGACCTCTCCAACAATGACGGGTTAGTCCCTCAGTCTACACAGAAACTTATCTTCTAGGACAGCGTGATAAATAATATGTCGGATTTGAAACTCTTTGTGTCAGCAGCAATTCTGTTAATAGTCGTTCACACGCACAAACCAAACAGTGATTTAGGGAAGAGCCCAATAGAATCTAAGGCTCCGTTTACACCTGGTATTCAAATGCATTTTGGATCAGATCACAAGTGGACGACACTAAATAAAGGTGTAAACGGGTCTAAAATGTTTTGAGCTTGTCCACTTTCGACCACTTCCAGAGGTAGTGGAGAACACACTCGACCGGATTGCTTTTGTAGTGTAGACCCTCATGTGGTTGAATGTGTTCAAACAGCCACAAAAGACCGTCTTCTCTGGGGAGAGCGCTAGCCAGACGGGATTTAAACTTTTTCGGCTGGAGACCCAAGTTTGGTTTGAAGAGGAAAAACGTACCAATCACAATGTTCTCTCGCCATTCCTGATTTCTAACACACACTCACAGCGTTCGGCAAATGAAAGATGCTGCTCTTCGCATGTTTTTCCGCCGTCTCAGGACACGTTTCATATGTCAAATTGTGTAAACTTTTGTCCATTACGGTCGTTTTTACACCGGACGCGTACCAAAAAAGTGAATATTTTGCGTCAAAACCAGTCACATCAGCCACGACACGAATTTGCGACGTCTGTGACGTTTCAGAGCTCCAACATTGCAAAACATCCATGGCGACAAGTAAAAAAAAAAATCTACATTGAAGTGGAAAAAATAAATATTGTTTTTTTCGCCTCAGCACATTTTCCGTGTTCGGTGTGGAAGCACTCATTACACCAACAACTGATCAAAAAATAAAACCATTGCTTGAATTATTCACGTGTCAAAATCCCGTCTAGTGTGAAGGACATTTAGACTGAAAGATATGAAACCCCCATTCATTTACCCGCCCCTCGAAGAAATCAGGACAGAAGTGGTTAAAAGTGGACAAAAGAGACGTATTAAAACACCAGGTGTAAACGGGAACATGTCTCCCTTGTCTAATTGTGATCTGATTGACCAAAACGCATCTTATTACCAGGTGTAAACAGGAGCTAATGCTGCTAATGACTCTTTCCTCTATTAATACTGCATAATAAATGCACAGCACACACACATTATGTAAAATTGTTCATTTTTAATTAGATTACAGTAATACCAATCAATACTTTCCAATGTTGAATACAGTATTCTGTAATATCCACCACCTTAGCTAATATTTCTCTCTGAGCTTGTCATACATTCTGGGAATGCCTTATCCAAAAAGTGTACATGTGATACTTTTACAGGATTTGTCTAAAATGTATTTAAAAGTTAGCTGCCAATAGACCTAATCAGGGTGGCGCCATATTTATCTTCTGACCGGAATGAAAGCGAGGCTGTGAGGGACTGAAGTGCAGTGTGTTCAGTGGATTGTACTGTTGTTTAACAACATACCGATTGCTCCGCCGACGAAACATCTTCCCAAAAGACTTTCAATAGACAAGTGTATTTTTGAAAGTTGTGCGTTTTGAAAATTACATGCAATCTAGGACCTTTACACAGTGTCTGCCACTGATAATTCTAATAATCATAACCAAATATTGAGTAAAATGGACTGTGTGAATTATTGATTCAATATATTTTTTTGAATGAAGTCGACATTCCTTTTGGCTCTGTCTTGGTGCCTCGAAATATAGTCATGATGCTTACAAATGCTGTCTAGTTAGGGCACTCATTAGAGTTTGAAACCGAGCCACTGAGAGACTGATAGGCACAGATGTCTGCATAGTTGTGAGTTGTGCAATGAAAAGTCTCAAACATTTCTCAATGTCGAGTCCTCGTTTATAAAGGCCATATCAATATCCTCGGGCTCTCTAAATAGTTTCTGGTCATTTATGTGTCTCATAGCTGAAAACTGAAATAAATGAAGAATGTTAACCATTAATAAGTGCTTATTTGTTTTTTCCATGCTCTCTGTTATCATTTTGTTTACTTAATGAGGAATTCTGAGCATGTTGTTGACCATTAACCAGGGTCATTTCAAAAGAGCTGAAAGCTAGGGCAACTCTGAGCTTTTATTTGTTTTTTAATCAATGAACAAATAGTTCATCGGTGTTCGCTCCGTCAGCGTGGAGTTACATGTCCAGAATGGCAACACAAACAACACCCTTCAGACCTGTCTCTGCACAGTTTTGTTGAGTTGTAATTACAGGGCTGGTGCGGAGCTGTGTGTTAATCATATAGTTTAGTTTCATGTACAGGAATCTTTGTGTTTACTTTATCCCTCCCTCATTCTTTGAATTTCTATGGTACTTAATGTTCCCTGGCCCTTTTGTTCTGGTAGCAGTGGTTATGAAATTGACTTTGACAAAAGAACTAGATCTGAAGAAAATGTGAGCGGTTGTTGACAGGATGCTAGTAGTAGTGGTAGTAACTTAAAGGATAAATTAAGTATTTATCAAGTATCTGTATTCTGTACTTTATCAAGTTATTTTTGTTTTGGGAAACTTTTCACTACATGATTCCAAAGCATAATATCATACTTTTTAACTCCATTATAACATATGGTTATTATGAACTGAGAAAATCCCCATCTCCTCTGAGATGTAATTCTTGAGAGAGCTGATTCTTTTCAATGAACCTGTTGAATGGTTGCTTTTGGGAAACGCAGCCCTGAAAAATTAATTTGTGAATCAGACTGATATGATTCAATGAGTGTTTCAGAGTGACTCAAAATCAGCCAAGAACCGGATTATTATAGAGCATATTAAGAACCGGATTATAAAAGCATATTAAGAACCGGATTATAAAAGCATATTAAGAACCGGATTATAAAAGCATATTAAGAACCGGATTATAAAAGCATATTAAGAACCGGATTATAAAAGCATATTAAGAACCGGATTATAAAAGCATATTAAGAACCGGATTATAAAAGCATACTAAGAACCGGATTATAAGAGCATATAAGAACAGAGATATTAAAGCATATTAAGAACCGGATTATAAGAGCATATTAAGAACCGGATTATAAAAGCATATTAAGAACCGGATTATAAAAGCATATTAAGAACCGGATTATAAAAGCATATTAAGAACCGGATTATAAAAGCATATTAAGAACCGGATTATAAAAGCATACTAAGAACCGGATTATAAGAGCATATAAGAACCGGATTATAAGAGCATATTAAGAACAGAGATATTAGAGCATATTAAGAACCAGGATATTAGAGCATATTAAGAACCGGATTATAAAAGCATATTAAGAACCGGATTATAAAAGCATATTAAGAACCGGATTATAAGAGCATATAAGAACAGAGATATTAAAGCATATTAAGAACCGGATTATAAGAGCATATTAAGAACCGGATTATAAGAGCATATTAAGAACCGGATTATAAGAGCATATTAAGAACAGAGATATTAGAGCATATTAAGAACCGGGATATTAGAGCATATTAAGAACAGAGATATTAAAGCATATTAAGAACCGGGATATTAGAGCATATTAAGAACAGAGATATTAGAGCATATTAAGAACAGAGATATTAGAGCATATTAAGAACCGGATTATAAGAGCATATTAAGAACAGAGATATTAGAGCATATTAAGAACAGAGATATTAGAGCATATTAAGAACCGGGATATTAGAGCATATTAAGAACAGAGATATTAGAGCATATTAAGAACCGGATTATAAGAGCATATTAAGAACAGAGATATTAGAGCATATTAAGAACCGGGATATTAGAGCATATTAAGAACAGAGATATTAGAGCATATTAAGAACCGGGATATTAGAGCATATTAAGAACCGGGATATTAGAGCATATTAAGAACCGGGATATTAGAGCATATTAAGAACAGAGATATTAGAGCATATTAAGAACAGAGATATTAGAGCATATTAAGAACAGAGATATTAGAGCATATTAAGAACCGGATTATAAGAGCATATTAAGAACCGAGATATTAGAGCATATTAAGAACAGAGATATTAGAGCATATTAAGAACCGGATTATAAGAGCATATTAAGAACAGAGATATTAGAGCATATTAAGAACCGGATTATAAGAGCATATTAAGAACAGAGATATTAGAGCATATTAAGAACCGGGATATTAGAGCATATTAAGAACCGAGATATTAGAGCATATTAAGAACAGAGATATTAGAGCATATTAAGAACCGGATTATAAGAGCATATTAAGAACCGAGATATTAGAGCATATTAAGAACAGAGATATTAGAGCATATTAAGAACAGAGATATTAGAGCATATTAAGAACCGGATTATAAGAGCATATTAAGAACCGAGATATTAGAGCATATTAAGAACAGAGATATTAGAGCATATTAAGAACCGAGATATTAGAGCATATTAAGAACAGAGATATTAGAGCATATTAAGAACCGGATTATAAGAGCATATTAAGAACCGAGATATTAGAGCATATTAAGAACAGAGATATTAGAGCATATTAAGAACCGGATTATAAGAGCATATTAAGAACCGAGATATTAGAGCATATTAAGAACCGGGATATTAGAGCATATTAAGAACCGAGATATTAGAGCATATTAAGAACAGAGATATTAGAGCATATTAAGAACCGGGATATTAGAGCATATTAAGAACAGAGATATTAGAGCATATTAAGAACAGAGATATTAGAGCATATTAAGAACCGGATTATAAGAGCATATTAAGAACCGAGATATTAGAGCATATTAAGAACAGAGATATTAGAGCATATTAAGAACCGGGATATTAGAGCATATTAAGAACCGGGATATTAGAGCATATTAAGAACAGAGATATTAGAGCATATTAAGAACAGAGATATTAGAGCATATTAAGAACCGGATTATAAGAGCATATTAAGAACCGGGATATTAGAGCATATTAAGAACAGAGATATTAGAGCATATTAAGAACCGGGATATTAGAGCATATTAAGAACCGGGATATTAGAGCATATTAAGAACCGGATTATAAGAGCATATTAAGAACCGGATTATAAGAGCATATTAAGAACAGAGATATTAGAGCATATTAAGAACCGGGATATTAGAGCATATTAAGAACCGGATTATAAGAGCATATTAAGAACAGAGATATTAGAGCATATTAAGAACCGGGATATTAGAGCATATTAAGAACCGGATTATAAGAGCATATTAAGAACAGAGATATTAGAGCATATTAAGAACAGAGATATTAGAGCATATTAAGAACCGGATTATAAGAGCATATTAAGAACAGAGATATTAGAGCATATTAAGAACCGGGATATTAGAGCATATTAAGAACAGAGATATTAGAGCATATTAAGAACCGGGATATTAGAGCATATTAAGAACAGAGATATTAGAGCATATTAAGAACCGGGATATTAGAGCATATTAAGAACAGAGATATTAAAGCATATTAAGAACAGAGATATTAGAGCATATTAAGAACAGAGATATTAGAGCATATTAAGAACCGGATTATAAGAGCATATTAAGAACCGAGATATTAGAGCATATTAAGAACAGAGATATTAGAGCATATTAAGAACCGGATTATAAGAGCATATTAAGAACAGAGATATTAGAGCATATTAAGAACCGGGATATTAGAGCATATTAAGAACAGAGATATTAGAGCATATTAAGAACAGAGATATTAGAGCATATTAAGAACCGGGATATTAGAGCATATTAAGAACCGGGATATTAGAGCATATTAAGAACAGAGATATTAGAGCATATTAAGAACCGGGATATTAGGTCATGACTGACAGATATTTGTGAACTAAATCTGCTGTTAAATGTAACTGAAATGCATGAATGTGGACATTGGGCTATTTTAGGTAAATTAACACAAATTAACATCCATGCATCTTACCTCCTGCTGCCAGCTGGAAATTAAATATAACTAGTATGTTTGCATAACTTTCCTGTTAACGCATTTAGCCCCATGTGGCATTTGTGCATTGTATTTATACCACATATTTACACATTTATTGTATTATAATTTACCTTTAATTATTATTATTATTATTATATTGTTTTTCCCATGTTAAAATAAATAAAAAAATAAAAAAATATATATATTTGAATTGTAAGTAAATTGATATTTTTTGTATATTGAAGTATTTTGATATCTGTATAATAAGTTTTACTAATAAAAACGTTTGCTTATTTGAATCTCAATATATATCAACTGTCTCCACTAGTCTTTCTTATTGACTAATGCTGGCTAGAATAAAAAAAATACAGTGTTCATTGATTATTTATTGTAGTTATGTATATTGCATATCAAGTACATTTACTCAAGTTAAATTGAAAGCAAGTACCTATGCTAAGGACTGGTGGTGAACAAACTGCACAAAGCAAGTACTAGAGTATAAGTTCAGTAACCCTAATAAATTATTACTCCAGTAAAAGCATGTGTAAATAAAAAAGTGTGTACTCTTTACCCATGTAACCTTCTCCCAGATATCCACATTTATATTTGTCAGAAAAAGTACACCGGATTCGGCAGACTTTTGTCAGCTCCAGGGCTTTTGTCAAAATTACGGATTGAACTTCTGCATTTTTGTATTCCTGCCCACAGACAGTTAGATCGTCTGGCATAATCACACGTGCATTGTGTGTGTTGAAGTTTTTGGCAAAAGGAAACGCCACAGCTCTTTTTCTCTAGTCATGTTGATCAATTTCTTTTTTAATGCAAGTTTCTAATTCATAGACAGCTGACAAGATGGGCTTTTACTCAAACTTGGCTGTTGGTGCTCTAATGCTAAAACGTTGTCCTTTTATGGGTAATGCCCCAGTGACCAAACCCAAGCTGTTGTACCCAAGACATGTTCGATTATGCAATCTGGATGCTCATAATTGATCAGGACAATGCACGTTTTAAACAGCTTATTGTACACGTTATATACTGCATTGTAACGCGCACACACATAGCTCGCACATCACGCGGATATCGCGCACACCGCACACCGAATCACTGTATTTTCAACATGGTTTTGTGATTTATCAATAAAATAGCTTAGAAACTAAAAAGTTCTATCTTAACTAAAGCCCACAGCTTCACTATTAGTTATCTGATTCAGAACGAGCAGAAATCTGAGAGAAATATAACAACACAAAGGCAAAATAATTGATAAACAAAAGCTGTTTTATAGGAGCAATCCATAGTTTTCAGTCACTGTCGCGGAGCCTTGGAGGGCAAAACCGCAATAGAACTCCATAGAACTGCAGCACTAGCCTGTCAAATTTCCATCTTAAAAGAAAAATGTGTGAACAAGATGCAGGTTTTGGGCACTTATGATCCATATAGAGCTCCTGCTTCAGTATTTCAATCACTAAAACAGCAGGACATTTTAAAAACAAAAAGTTTAACGCTAATCTAGGATTTGTTGATCTGGGTTTTATTTTAAATCGAGTTGTTGCCCCACTTCATTTTAAACGCAGATTAATTACACAGTAAAACCGTTATAGAGCTGATCAAGCAGCCGACGGAGGGTGAACCGTCAACAGGCTAAGAATCCTTATTAGTGCAACCAACCCTTAAAGTGCCGTAATGTACAAAAACAGTGATATTAAAAGATCAAATTCAGTTACACCTTTTTGATGATGCGTACTGTGTACAGCTGAGTAGATGATCCAAGAATATGAACGCAACACGTTTTCTTTATAATGGGTTTCGAAGGGGAAACACCTAACGAGAAACCTCGCTTTGCATTAATATTCTGCATTCATCTGCTTTCCTTTACAAACTGCAACATCAATAAGGTGTATATTGAATTTGGTATTTTGATATCTCTGTCTTATCGCATTAATGCTGACTATAAATCTGGTAAAAATGACTGGCGGGCAATGAGGAAAGCATTTTTTTGCCCTCAAAGTGGGCGTTCCTATAAGCGTGTGACGACACGTATAACCTTTTGGGCAGCGCTGTCTCATATGCCATAGCTGTGCACAAAAAAAAAAAACACGTTCACGTCTCAACTAAAGGTTCAGGCTTATTTGTTCATTACTGACGTCATCAGCGACTAGTCGACTCGACTTTCAAGTCGTTCAACCCGTAGCGTGCACTAAACATCCCACACAGTGTGTGAGTAACGAATTGAGTTCCCTTTTGCATCTTGTGTTTGAATATTTAAATTGGCATGCCTTTTGTGACGATGCAGCACTGGCTTGCAAACTGTCTCGAACGTCGTTCACATTCATGTTCTCACAACATTGCATTGGAATTCATAAAATGTTACCAGTCAACAGACGATTGACACCATTTCATTTTTGTCACATTTGACGCTTGGCCAAAGTACAAGCATTAGTAATAGCGCTTGTTTGTGTTGTCTTGGCAAGCACCATCAAAGTTAATGTTGGCTGTATTTTTTAACATAAACTTCCTTGTGCACAAATAAAACCTGTCCTGACAGAGTATGTGGAAAATCCCCATGCAGATTCCGAGCCCTGTATCGAGACCTCGGCCAGACCATCAACGCAGCCAATGACACGGAGGACCTCAGGTGGTGGAGGAACACCCATGGGCCCGGCATGAGCATGAACTGGCCACAGTTGGAGGTACAGTGCGAAATGCTGCTTTGTTTATTATATTTGCTACATCCCAGAATGCCAGGAAAGACGTTGACCAGGTTAAAACCAGTCTACAAACTTTTACTTAGAAAAAATATGACATGTACGGACTCAAACAGTGTTGCGGAGTCGTCAAACATTAAGCTGTTTTGGGCCCCGGGCTCCAGTGGTGGTGAATATCTAATGGGTTGAGTGTGAATGAGCTGTTGTCTTTGCACGGCCCATGAGTGGGTTCTGGAATGTCGGATCCCTCTCCCTAATGGCAAATCCTTCCCAGCCCTCCCCACAACACAAACACACCCAGACACACAGTGGCAGTGTCAGCACCTCCGTTTGTGTAGATGATGTTTGTACACACACACAACGGTGAAATCTGAGTGTCTCCGAAATTTCGGTGTGAATGTTTAATCGAGCAGTGGGAGAGTGAATGGCAGTCACAGAGCTAAAACCAAGCTTTTAGTCAAGTTTGCCCAGGTAAGTGACACCTCCAGAGGAATCTTCTGGCATCCTCCCTGTTCTGCCAGCACACTGGAGTTCTTTGTATGGCATGTAAACAGGAACAGGCTCTCTCTCTCTCTCTCTCTCTCTCTCTCTCTCTCTCTCTCTCTCTCTCTCTGTGCTCAGTGATAGTCGATCGTCCAGCATGTGACTGTGAATAAAAGTGCTGTTATGTCACGGTCACATTGTGTGACTGTTCTGTATTTTTGTTCTACTTTAAAACAAGGCTATTTTATTGATTGGGATGGACTAATTTTAGTAATTTTGAGAAGCCTTACTATTTTTAATGTTTTTGAAAGAAGTCTCTTCTGCTCAAAAAACCTGCATTCAAAAATACAGAAAAAAACAGTAATATTGTGAAAAATTATTACAATTTAAAATAATGGTTTATAATGGTAATATACTTTTAAAGTATTATTTATTCCTGTGATCAAAGCTGTATTTTCAGCATCATTACTCCATTCTTCAGAGTCACATGATCCTTCAGAAATCATATGATGATTTATTATCAATGTTGGACACAGTTGTGCTAATTAATATTTTGTGATACCTTTTTCAGGATTCATTGATGAATAAAAAGATCCAATAAATAACATTTATTCAAAACAGTTAAGATTTATATTGTTTGAAAATATTTCTATTGCTTTTTTTAAATCAATTTAACGCACCCTTGCTAAATAAAAGTATTTCTTTCTTTTAAAAAAAAGAAAGAAAAATGACTGACTCCAAACTTTTGAATGATGGTGTATATTGTTATAAAAGATTTATTTTTATTCATCAGTGAATCCTGAAAAAAGTATCACAGTTTATGAAAAATAGTATTCAGCACTACTTTTTCCGACATTGATAATAAATCATCATTATTTCTGAAGGATCATGTGACACTGAAGACTGGAGTAATGATGCTGAAAATACAGCTTTGATCACAGAAATAAATATGATTTTAAAGTATATTAAAATAGAAAACCCTTATTTTAAATTGTAATATTTCACAATATTACAGTTTTTTTTGTATTGTTGATTAAATAAATGCAGGCTTGATGAGCAGAAGAGACTTCTTTCAAAACATGTTTCTAAACTTTTGACCGGTACGGTTTAAACTAAACAGTACAGTTTAGTTGCTGTATACTTACACAAATCATTTTTTCATGAACTGAATCTCTTGGATGATTGACTCATTGATCAGTAAATGTTAAAAATGCAAGTCTGTAAAGTTAGAGGACGTATAAATCAGTCAAGTTACAGAGAGGGTTAGTAAAATATTATTATTATTATAATACCCACAACAGAGTTTCAGAATTTGGGCAACACTTTATTTTACAGTGTCCTTGTTACACGTCACATGTAGTTACTGTAGTACTAACTATTAAGTATGCATAATTACATGCAACTAACCCCAAAACCTAATCCTAAATTAAGTACAAGCAGTTAGTTATTAATACTCAGTGCTTAAATGTATAATTACACAGTAACACAGACACATTAAAATGGTGTAACCCTTTATTTCTCTGTCCTTGTTACAATGTAATTATACATTTAAGTACTGAGTAATATTAATTAACTGCTTGTACTTCATTTAGGATTAGGTTTTGGGGTTGATTGCATGTAATTATGCATAATTAATAGTTAGTACTATAGTAACTGTAAAATAAAGTGTTACCTTTTTTTAAAAATATACGATTGAAATCTGAAAATCATAGGAACTTGTGTGATTTAATGTATTTTCACATGTGCATTTGGTGTTTTAACAGGAGTGGTCACCGGAAGCGCACAGATCCATCAGTCGAAAGGAAAGAAACAGTCGTTCTGATGATGTGGTCACTCTGACTAATATTGTCTCAGCGGGACACGAACCCCCGCAGACCCCACAGGAGACAAGGTACATCTGGCACACACTCAAATGCTCATGCACAAAGAAAACATTCACAAATATGTATTTTCTATTTATTTTGGGGTTATTCTCTTAAAGGGCCTGTTTACATCTGGTCACTTCATGTGTTCTTACCGATTTACTGATTCTTCCATTACTCTTGACCTCATAAATCGTCTCCACAAATGAATATAAATCCGACCTTCAATTCCCGTGCTGTTTTCATGGTATGTGTGTCTGGATTTGTTACGATTGAGTCTCAAACCCACTCATGAAGTGGTTTGAGTGATCGGATTTAAATCAGTCTCGAAAGCGTTTCAGAGGGCATTTACACCAGGTCGTTTCATGATCGAACGGCTGTATACCAGGTGCAAACAGGCCGATAGCGCTAGTAAATGCGTCCACTTCAGAGTGTTGATTCAGAAGTGTTTTGTAATAGAAAGATGGCTAGGTGAAAGTTAAACTTGCAGTTTTAGTTCTTTAGAATAATGGTTGTTTAGAATAATACAATCAGTTTTTCATGACCTCATATTAATTGAGCAACAAAATATTTGTACTTTTAAAACTTTACAATTCACACTGTATATGAATATTCAAGTTAATAATAGCAAATAAGTTGTGCACAAAATTGGTGAAATGTAAACACTACATAATATTTGCTTAAAATAGATACACTTATTTGTGAGTTTCATGTTTTGTTACAATAACAATCCAATTTTTAATTACAGTGTTGTACTTTAGAAGTGGAGGGTTGTTATTGTTTTGTTTTTTTAATTATCCTTGAAACAGTTCTTCCCTGAGGGCAGCTACACCAGTTAGCACTGAGTCAGCACATTCAGCGTGAGTGTGAGTGTGTGTGTGTGTGTGAGTGTGAGTGTGTGTGTGTGTGTGAGTGTGTGTGAGTGTGTGTGAGTGTGTGTGAGTGTGTGTGAGTGTGTGTGAGTGTGTGAGTGTGTGTGAGTGTGTGTGTGTGAGTGTGTGTGTGTGTGAGTGTGTGTGAGTGTGTGTGAGTGTGTGTGTGAGTGTGTGTGAGTGTGTGTGAGTGTGTGTGAGTGTGTGGAGTGTGTGTGAGTGTGTGAGTGTGTGTGTGTGTGAGTGTGTGTGTGTGTGAGTGTGTGTGTGTGTGTGAGTGTGTGTGAGTGTGTGTGTGTGTGTGTGTGTGTGAGTGTGTGTGAGTGTGTGTGAGTGTGTGTGAGTGTGTGTGAGTGTGTGTGAGTGTGTGAGTGTGTGTGAGTGTGTGTGAGTGTGTGTGAGTGTGTGTGAGTGTGTGTGTGTGTGTGAGTGTGTGTGAGTGTGTGTGTGAGTGTGAGTGTGTGTGTGTGTGTGTGTGTGAGTGTGTGTGAGTGTGTGTGTGAGTGTGTGTGTGTGTGTGTGTGTGTGTGAGTGTGTGTGTGTGTGTGTGAGTGTGTGAGTGTGTGTGTGAGTGTGTGTGTGTGTGAGTGTGTGTGAGTGTGTGTGTGTGTGTGAGTGTGTGTGTGTGTGTGTGTGTGTGAGTGTGTGAGTGAGTGTGTGTGAGTGTGTGAGTGTGTGTGTGTGTGTGAGTGTGTGTGTGTGTGTGAGTGTGTGTGTGTGTGTGAGTGGGTGTGTGAGTGTGTGTGTGTGTGTGTGTGTGTGTGAGTGTGTGTGAGTGTGTGTGAGTGTGTGTGAGTGTGTGTGAGTGTGTGTGAGTGTGTGTGAGTGTGTGTGTGTGAGTGTGTGTGTGTGAGTGTGTGTGAGTGTGTGTGTGAGTGTGTGTGTGTGTGTGAGTGTGTGGAGTGTGTGTGAGTGTGTGAGTGAGTGTGTGTGAGTGTGTGTGTGAGTGTGTGTGAGTGTGTGTGAGTGTGTGTGAGTGTGTGTGAGTGTGTGTGAGTGTGTGTGAGTGTGTGTGTGTGAGTGTGTGAGTGTGTGTGAGTGTGTGTGAGTGTGTGTGAGTGTGTGTGAGTGTGTGTGTGAGTGTGTGTGAGTGTGTGTGTGTGTGAGTGTGTGTGCGAGTGTGTGTGTGAGTGTGTGAGTGTGTGTGAGTGCGTGTGAGAGTCGTGTGAGAGTGCGTGAGAGTGCGTGTGAAGTGCGTGTGAGAGTGCGTGTGAGAGTGCGTGTGAAGTGCGTGAAGTGCGTGTGAAGTCACGAGCAGTGCAGCGTGTCTGCGCGTGTCGAAAGTGCGTGTCGAGTGCGTGTGCGAAATCGCGTGTGCAGTGCGTGTCTGCGAAAGTGTCAGTCGCGATAAAGTGCGTCTTGCGGCGTGTGTCTGTGTGAGTGTGTGTGTGAGTGTGTGGAGTGTGTGTGAGTGTGTGTGAGTGTGTGTGAGAGTGTGAAGGTCACGAAAGTGCGGTGCGTGTGCGAGTGCGTGTGCGAAGTGCAGTGTGCAGTGCGTGTGCGTGTGCGAGTGCGTGTCGAGTGCGTGTGCGAGTGCGTGAGTGAGTCAGTGAGTGAGTGTGAGAGTGAGTGAGTGAGTGTGAGAGTGAGTGAGAGTGAGTGAGTGAGTGAGTGTGAGTGTGACTGTGAGTGTGACTGTGAGTGTGACTGTGAGTGTGACTGACTGTGTGACTGTGACTGTGTGACTGTGACTGTGAGACTGTGAGACTCTGTGACTGAGACTGTGACTGAGACTGTGAGACTCTGTGACTGAGACTGTGAGACTCTGTGACTGAGACTGTGAGACTGTGAGACTCTGTGACTGTGAGACTCTGTGACTGTGACTGTGACTGAGACTGTGAGACTCTGTGACTGAGACTGTGAGACTCTGTGACTGAGACTGTGAGACTGTGAGACTCTGTGACTGTGACTGTGACTGTGACTGTGACTGAGACTGTGACTGAGACTGAGACTGTGACTGAGACTGTGACTGTGACTGTGACTGTGACTGAGACTGTGACTGTGACTGAGACTGTGACTGAGACTGTGACTGAGACTGTGACTGAGACTGTGACTGAGACTGTGACTGAGACTGTGACTGAGACTGTGACTGAGACTGAGACTGTGACTGAGACTGTGACTGTGACTGTGACTGTGACTGTGACTGTGACTGTGACTGTGACTGAGACTGTGACTGAGACTGAGACTGTGACTGAGACTGTGACTGTGACTGAGACTGTGACTGAGACTGTGACTGTGACTGAGACTGTGACTGAGACTGAGACTGAGACTGAGACTGTGACTGAGACTGTGACTGTGACTGAGACTGTGACTGAGACTGAGACTGAGACTGTGACTGTGACTGTGTGACTGAGACTGTGACTGAGACTGAGACTGCGACTGCGACTGCGACTGAGACTGTGACTGTGACTGAGACTGAGACTGAGACTGTGACTGAGACTGAGACTGTGACTGTGACTGAGACTGTGACTGTGACTGAGACTGAGACTGTGACTGAGACTGTGACTGAGACTGTGACTGTGACTGTGACTGTGACTGAGACTGTGACTGTGACTGAGACTGTGACTGTGACTGAGACTGTGACTGAGACTGTGACTGAGACTGTGACTGAGACTGTGACTGCGACTGCGACTGCGACTGAGACTGTGACTGAGACTGAGACTGTGACTGTGACTGAGACTGTGACTGAGACTGTGACTGTGACTGTGACTGTGACTGAGACTGTGACTGAGACTGTGACTGAGACTGTGACTGAGACTGTGCGACGGAGGGAGCGAGGGAGTTCTGGTTTAACCTATGTTGTGGGGACATTTGGTACTTTCAAAGATAGTAAAATGTTAACATTGTGGGGCCATTTGATCGAGCCCCATGTGGAAAACCGCTTCTAAATCATACCAAGTGATTTTTTTTTTGTTGAACATGTAAAAATGCAATAAGCTTTCAGTGATAGGTAGGTTTACTGTAAGAGAATAGAATATACAGTTTGTACAGTAAAAAAAAGCATTATGTGTATGGAGAGTCTACATAAAGTTAAACCGGTATAAAAACAGGTTTGTGTGTTAGGGCAGCATGTTTACACAGGATCAGGGAAGGTCAAAGGTATTAGCTTAATGAAGTGCCTGGAAAGAACCGAGTAGGTCTGGTACAGAGGCTATAGATGGCTCATGTTTGTGTGGAGTATTTGAGCCTCTCGCAGGGCACACAGGGAATGCCTGTTAAATTGCAGTATTAAATGTGGCCTTCTGCAGCTTCCTGCTTATTAGTCTGGTCTCTGCTGACTCTTAAACCCACAGGTGGGATGAGGTGGAAAGCTATTACGAGAACCTAAGTGGCTATGCACCGTCAGTGCAACTTTTTTTTTTATTGACCTCCTCTCTCGGAGTACAGACAACAGCTCTGCTCTAAAACCTAGTTAGCAGCCTACCTAGACAGTATTCTTAGGCATCATGGGTTGTTACAATATCATGCAGCCTTAAAGCCTGTTAACTGTCAGTTTCCTGGTAGTGGCACACTTAGCATGCTTTTTTTCAATTGCCTTATTCATCATAAATTAGGCAACATTGGACATTGTGTTACCATGAAAACTGTTCTTTAAAACCACAATGTTAGTGGGCTAATTTTTTTGTGATAACTTCAAATTTGCAAAAAAAAAACTTGCTAAGACATATGGCTTTGGAGTGTCCTCTTTTATTCCAATCAAATACAGTCATTAAAGTTCAGATCCATGCTCAAAAAGGGGATGACAGTTACAGATTCAAAGGCAGAATTGGATATATCCTTCACGTAGAAGATAATCCCAAAATGTATAGTGATGAGTGCGGTGCAGAGAGATTGATTTAAGTCGGGAGAAGTGATGACTATAGAGATACTTTCGATTATATGAGCATCACATAGTTTCACAATTGATTTTAATGGAGTTTTTCTCATTCGCTGCATTCCAAATCATACATTTGGAGGTTCCATTTACTGGAGATCAGAATGTTTTCTTAGAAGGCAGCTGCCTATGTAGGCAGCAGATAGCAAGGCAACTCACTAGGTTGTGGAACAGAGCTAACAAGATCTTTATGACAAGAAACTTTGGAGATCTATCAGTTTATAAGATGAATCAAATTAACTCATTTGATCCCAATCCATTGTGAGAGCCAATCATTTGGGAATGTTGGTTCCCAGCTTAAAAATTGTACAATGTAGTATGCCTAAATCAAGGTTTTAACGGTTAAAATATTTGCTCTTTGCAGGTTCCTCTGTGAGAATCAATATGTATCCTCATTGCTAATACTGCTTTACACTGATTTTATTTGAGGAAATACTGAATGAATGTTCCAGGTTCAATACAAGTTAAGCTCTATCAACAGCATCTGGCAAGACATTGCACCGAGATAAACTTTACACCCTGTTTTCGTCGTGAAACTTAAACATTGTTACAATTGGATTCCAGACAGTTTGCATACAGAACAATCTACCCGTGTTGGAGACACTTAACCAGAAGTTCATCCATCGAGAATAGTAGTTCCATCACACTGAAAAGTATATTTCACAAAGAATTGGCAAATTCCCACGGTCTTTCCTGAAGCCAATACGGAAGTGACTTAAACTGCAATTCATCGACTGGCCACTAGAGACAGGCTCCAAAAGGGAGTCCAATCTGTATCTCCGCCCAACTTTACAGCAGAAAAAGGAAAAAAAAACAACAAGTGGCTGTTTTGGTCTATATGGCTAATTTTGCCCTTCATGACAACTGTGAGGGGGTGTAACTCATCTGTTTAAATTATATTAAGTTCTGAATAATTTAGGGCGTGGCCACTTGAGTGACCGGTGGATTGCCACTATGGCCGAGCGAGGTGGGTGTGGTTTCAGCATTTTAGCTCCACCCTTGTCCCGCCTCTTTGCCCATTTTCAGTTATCCGGAAGTGACGCGCTGCCAAGATGGCGACTGCCCACTTTAGGCTTCAAAAATGCTCTTCAGAATCCTACGGGTGACGTCACGGACACTACGTCCATATTTTTTTTTACAGTCTATGCAAACAGCACATTGAATTTAACATAACATTTTGAAATAGCAAGACTGAAAGTGTATTTTCTTGTAAAATGTGCTCCAATAATCCGTTTTTACAACTTCAGAAAATCACTTTTAGAGTGCACAAAAAATGTAGACACTTTTATAGCTCAAATAACACCCATTGGTATAGAAAAGTTAATGTGATTTAAAAAAATAACTGCAAATATCAGCTTTTTAAACCTTTCTGGAATGTTTATAACCTTAAACACAAAGTTTTCTTTGGAAAATTGTATAAACAGCATTTGATAGCACTGGCGGTCAACACAGAAACGTTCATGCTTGTCCAGTGTCTGCGCTATATCTCTCCAGAATTTATGACCTGTAAAAATGTCTTTGTACTCTTAAACTAGTTGCTGGTATTTCTCAACACCCTCACATAAGCAATTGCCAACATGGGCGTCTGGTGTTCCAAACTAAGTGTAGACAAACTAATTTGTACACTCAGTTCACACATGCAATTTTTTTTACTGAGTAAAGCACAAACTATACTTCAATTATTTTAAAGGTACACTATGTGGTATTCTTTCAGTAAAATATCCAAAACTCACTAGGCCAGTGTTACATATGTTGTTCAGTTGAGTACTTTTAATTTTCTCACAATTTACAAATAGTTGGAAAAGTTTGGGATATTCTATTTCAACCAATGAACCGGGACGTGTGAGGGAGTTGCCTGTCAATTGCGTCATATCTGTTCCCCTCGTTTTTTATTTAGCAGAAAAGCTTTACTCTCACCGCAGTGTGAACAAGTGTCACAGCAGCCGCCGAGCGAACACACAGAGTAACGTCATAACATAATTTCCAACACACTCAGATGTGTCTAATATGAAGAACAGAGCTGTGTTTCCTCATACTCATGACCGGAAAAGCTCCACAACACTCGGATCTGCTCTGCTTCAAATACAGTAACGTTAATAATCGCATCCATGAACATGATTTCTGCCCGAGTCCTGTCCTGATTCCTTTCCACCAGCTGTGCTACGCCTTTGTTTTGAACAGACGCCCTCTAGCTGATGGAAAAGTTGCATAGTGCACCTTTAAGTGTACCCTTTCAGAGTAGACATGCGCATAAAAAAAATTATCAGACTTAATTGATCGCAAACGATTTTTAATGCACACTTTTAGAATCTTGGCGTTACTAAGGAAAGCAGATTTTCTATCTTGCCGTTTTTTATGACATCCCGAAATTTGCATAAAAATAGGTGGATATAAACATGGCTATTAGTGTCCAAAATCGCCCCCTATACACTTAAATAGGGCACTGATATTTGATGATCCATTTTCCAAAACGCTGGTCCAACCTGGGTATAGCGTAATACCGTACAGGTCTAAATAGCTTTTTAATTGATTATTAATTAAGGTTTATACATGTAAGTTTCCTTGACAGAGTTGAAGATGAAGATGGAGCTGCCAATTTGCTAAGTTTCAAAAGGTGATTAAACAGCAAGCACAAACGATGCAAAAGCTACAGCTTCCGGCACACTCAGGGTCTGAATTCACTCACTCGTTTTCATTCACTCCTTCAAGTGGACTATGTTAGTGGAGCAATGTAGGGAATAGTGAATGAGGGTATAGGGCGCTATTTTTTTTATTCGACTACCCTATGAATCAATGGTCCTGACTCCTGGGCCACTGCTGCCACCTAGTGGATTAGTGCAAAAAAAATTCAGTTGGCGTGTGTGACCTGTGTGTACAGAATATGTGCGGTTAGAAAAATCGGGCTGCATGCATACAGTGTGTGTGTACTGTGCTTTATGATGAAATTCACATCACACACTGTATGCGGAAAAGTGAAGTATACTTTGGGCTTAAATCTGGCTGCACGCATATAGTAGATGACTATGGATGAAATTTGTCACACTAGTGCAGAAACCACAATGTACATGCATTACTGTAAACATGAAGTTTTGTTTTCACAAACTGATGGTTTATTTTTTTCTGTGATTAATCCACGGCATGCCACAGATAAGTTTAATTCCTTCATCAGATTTGTATTAACTTTCCAACCTGATTTTCCACCTGATCACCTAAAAATCTTCCAGCTTCTATTAAAATGATTCCTCCATGAATATGTGCAGATTTCTAATTCCTCTGCTGTCCACACAGGGCGGGTAAAGACTACTCCTCGGACTGGTCTGATGACGAGAGCCCCAAAAAATACATCGCAGCCAACGGGGTGGACGAGGAGGAGAAGGTAGTCGGGGTTCGCGTTAGAGCGCTGTATGATTACACAGGGCAGGAGGCTGATGAGCTGAGCTTTAAAGCAGGTATTAATCCCTACTAATGCTTATTAATGCCACACACATGAAAATACAAACACATGGAACGGCTGGCTGTGGCTTGTGGATTCATCGATCGAACCCCTTTTCGGTGCTCTTTCAATGTCTTTCTGTGCATGGTAGTGCAGTTATTTCAAAGGGCATTGTGGAAAGGACCAACTGAAATGGGGTTCATCAGTGTAAGCATGTGCGCATGTGCGTGATTAAATCAACACATTACATGGGTTTATTTGAGACGGCTTCCTCGCATTTAGACAAAACCCATGAAACTGCTTTTTAACTAGTGAACTGACACAAACATACTCATTTAATGTAGTTCAATAATGTTAAATGGAACCTTATTGTAAAGTGTTACCATTACACTTAGGGTGTGGTCACACTTGGCAAGATTTGGTTTGATTAAAATGAACCAGGGCTAAATGTATAATGGACCAAAAGAACCAAGTGTGAACACGCCCTAAAAGATGGTAACAAAACAAGGGAAATGTTTGTTTCCAGTGGAGAAAGGGACCTAATGCACAAAAATGTTTTTAACATTTCCCAGTTTTTTGCTTCAAAGTTCACATCAGATGCTGATCTGTGGACTTCCTAATAAATCTGATCAGCTGATCCCTGCATGTCGTGAATAATTCACAGGCTTCCCAAAAGTCACTAAATGGCATCAGTTGTGTCAGTGATAGAGCCGTGTTCTCCGCTCTGATTGGCTGAAGGCCATTTAGCTCCAGCTTAATCTGAGTTCAGGAGACAGCACTGACTCTAATGCTAAATTTCTTTGGTCTGATGGCTAGATTAGTGGTAGTCTGCGCTGCAGGAAGCTGTGAAGTAGACACATTTGTAATGCAATATGAGGGTTAATCAATCTTCACAGTATGAGAATAATGAAACCATCTCATTTGGTTTTGTTTGCTAGAATAGCAGGATCTATCTGGAATTTTTTTTAGATCTGTATGTATGTTATATCATATGTCAAATATCATATGCAGGTTAATGGACTCATTCTGGTTATTTATTAGCCCTCTTACCCTAGAAACGGCCAAATTCATTATGCCAGACAGCATCTCTAACACTACATGCAATAACAGACATGCCAAGAGTGACACCTGGTGGTCATTTACTGAAGCTTTTTCACTCAAGTAAAACAGATTTAAAGGTGATGTAAGATTTTTGTTGAAATGCGTTCTCTTAACCCAGTTTATTGATTATTGACTATTAGTATGCCATTCATGAGTTTATATCCCCCAAAAGTGTTTACATTTAGTCTCCCAGGCTCCATCTAAATATTGAGTGGTCCATTCAGATCTGTCAATCACTTTCCAGCTCAACGTATAGCGTGAGTTTGGGGCGTGGCTACTGTAGTAGGCTGAGAGTTTGGGGGTGTGGCTACTGTAGCAGGCTGAGAGTTTGGGGCGTGGCTACTGTAGCAGGCTGAGAGTTTGGGGGTGTGGCTACTGTAGTAGGCTGAGAGTTTGGGGCGTGGCTACTGTAGCAGGCTGAGAGTTTGGGGGCGTGGCTACTGTAGCAGGCTGAGAGTTTGGGGGTGTGGCTACTGTAGTAGGCTAAGAGTTTGGGGCGTGGCTACTGTAGTAGGCTCAGAGTTTGGGGGTGTGGCTACTGTAGCAGGCTGAGAGTTTGGGCGTGGCTACTGTTGCAGGCTGAGAGTTTGGGGTGGGGCTACTGTTGCAGGCTGAGAGTTTGGGGTGTGGCTATTGTAGCAGGCTGAGAGTTTGGGGCGTGGCTACTGTAGCAGGCTGAGAGTTTGGGGCGTGGCTACTGTTGCAGGCTGAGAGTTTGGGGTGTGGCTATTGTAGCAGGCTGAGAGTTTGGGGCGTGGCTACTGTAGCAGGCTGAGAGTTTGGGCGTGGCTACTGTAGCAGGCTGAGAGTTTGGGGTGTGGCTATTGTAGTATCCTGTGAGTTTGGGGTGCGGCTACTGTTGCAGGCTGAGAGTTTGGGTGTGGCTACTGTAGCAGGCTGAGAGTTTGGGGGTGTGGCTATTGTAGCAGGCTGAGAGTTTGGGGCGTGGCTACTGTAGCAGGCTGAGAGTTTGGGGCGTGGCTACTGTAGTAGGCTGAGAGTTTGGGGTGTGGCTACTGTAGGAGGCTGAGAGTTTGGGGCGTGGCTACTGTAGCAGGCTGAGAGTTTGGGGTGTGGCTACTGTAGCAGGCTGAGAGTTTGGGGTGTGGCTACTGTAGCAGGCTGAGAGTTTGGGCGTGGCTACTGTAGTAGGCTGAGAGTTTGGGTGTGGCTACTGTAGTAGGTTGAGAGTTTGGGGTGCGGCTACTGTAGCAGGCTGAGAGTTTGGGGTGTGGCTATTGTAGTATCCTGTGAGTTTGGGGGTGCGGCTACTGTTGCAGGCTGAGAGTTTGGGGTGTGGCTACTGTAGCAGGCTGAGAGTTTGGGGGTGTGGCTACTGTAGCAGGCTGAGAGTTTGGGGGTGTGGCTACTGTAGCAGGCTGAGAGTTTGGGGGTGTGGCTATTGTAGTATCCTGTGAGTTTGGGGTGCGGCTACTGTTGCAGGCTGAGAGTTTGGGTGTGGCTACTGTAGCAGGCTGAGAGTTTGGGGTGTGGCTATTGTAGCAGGCTGAGAGTTTGGGGCGTGGCTACTGTAGCAGGCTGAGAGTTTGGGGCGTGGCTACTGTAGTAGGCTGAGAGTTTGGGGTGTGGCTACTGTAGTAGGCTGAGAGTTTGGGTGTGGCTACTGTAGTAGGCTGAGAGTTTGGTGGCTACTGTAGTAGGCTGAGAGTTTGGGGTGCGGCTACTGTAGCAGGCTGAGAGTTTGGGGTGCGGCTACTGTTGCAGGCTGAGAGTTTGGGGGTGTGGCTATTGTAGCAGGCTGAGAGTTTGGGCGTGGCTACTGTAGCAGGCTGAGAGTTTGGGGTGTGGCTACTGTAGTAGTCTGAGAGTTTGGGGCGTGGCTACTGTAGCAGGCTGAGAGTTTGGGGCGTGGCTACTGTAGCAGGCTGAGAGTTTGGGGTGTGGCTACTGTAGTAGTCTGAGAATTTGGGCGTGGCTACTGTAGCAGGCTGAGAGTTTGGGGTGTGGCTGTAGCAGGCTGAGAGTTTGGGCGTGGCTACTGTAGCAGGCTGAGAGTTTGGGGGTGTGGCTACTGTAGTAGGCTGAGAGTTTGGGGCGTGGCTACTGTAGCAGGCTGAGAGTTTGGGGTGTGGCTACTGTAGCAGGCTGAGAGTTTGGGGGTGTGGCTACTGTAGTAGGCTGAGAGTTTGGGGCGTGGCTACTGTAGTAGGCTCAGAGTTTGGGGGTGTGGCTACTGTAGTAGGTTGAGAGTTTGGGGTGCGACTACTGTAGCAGGCTGAGAGTTTGGGGGTGTGGCTACTGTAGCAGGCTGAGAGTTTGGGGGTGTGGCTACTGTAGTAGGCTCAGAGTTTGGGGCGTGGCTACTGTAGTAGTCTTTGAGTTTGGGTGTGGCTAATGTAACAGGTGGAGCCAGAGGGTATTTTCCTGGTGCAGGACCATGACTGACGCGTTATATGGGGGAAAAAATCATTCAGCTTCAAAACATTAAATTTGCATTTAGACCTTCAAAGTTTAAGCAGGTCATGAACATGTCAAAAATGCGCCGGTACTCAGTATTTTTGTTTGTTGCACTGACCAATATGACAATAATCTTAGACTTTACTGACACCTAGTGGTGTGAATATAGCAAAAGAAGCTTTCAATTACCAGTGCCATTGTAGAAATGCTGTCTTCATCTAATGGAGTATATCATTTCATACAATTTTCAGAAGTACCAACTTTTTTTATTGAAGGAAAAAAAGTGTAACTGTTAACAACTGTAGCTCCTCCAGCAAACATTCATAAAGGAAAAGTTTTTTGAGGCAGTTTAAGTTTCTTGAGTAAACAATCAGGCACATTTACTAATATTTTAATAGAGACAAATTGAGCCTGAAACCTGGTAAATGCTTGACGTGTCCACACAGGCACAAGGGTGTGCAAACCAAAACTGACATTATTGCAGTGCTTGCGAAACTGTGTTGACTCTCAAGGCTTCACTTCACACAGTCATGCACAGCCCAGTTTGGTTGAAGGGGTAATTGTGGATTCACTGATATTAACATTCTGTCCAGTACCAATAAACCAATTATTTTCATGAATGTTAGAATTCTACGTTTGTGTAAAGAAAGAAGAGAAACAAAAATGCAATAGAAATACCGAAACACTTTATAACATAATGTGCATAACTGTTCAAAAGTTTGGGTTGATTCGATTTAAATTTATTTGATAAAAAATATGGTAAAAACTGTACAATTGGGAAATATTATTACAATTTAAATAACTGTTCTCTCAGAGCCCCTAATGGACATGATGAAGAAAAAAATATAAGGTGGGAGGAAAAATTATGCAAATGTTTGCGTTCCCCTGAGAAATTGTGTTTACTTCAAAGGAACAGAACATTTTTGCAAAAACATTCTTATTATTTTTCCTCCCATCTCATATTTTTTACCACCACCATGTCCCCCAAGGGGCTCTGTGGTTTTCTATTTGAATATATATTAAATAAAATGCATTCCAGTGATCAAAGCTGTATTTTCAGCATCATTACTCCAGTCTTCAGTCTCACATGATCCTTCAGAAATCATTATATATCACTCTGGCATTTCTTCTTATCAGTGTTCAAAACAGTTTTTGCATTTTGTCAGGATTCTTTAAAATATCAGCTTTTATTTGAAATGGAAATCTGTAGAATTATACACGTCTCCACTGTTAATTTTGATCAATTTAATGCATCCTTTCTGGATTAAAGTATTGATTTCTTTGAACGGTAGTGTAAGGTATTAAATATCATATTGTACACTACCGTTCAAAGAAATTCAAAGAGATTTAATATTCATTATATTTAAAAAAAGTATTACATTTCACTTTATTGAAGTATTAGTGATTTTTAAACGAGTGTCAGATGATGGCAAAAGTCTGTGTAAAAAACTGAAAATGAGCATATAAATAAATATCGATTGATTGCGATTAATTATAAAATCTGTAATAGTGGCAGATATGGTAAATTTAAGTCAGCTGGTTATAATCACAGGATCCTGTTACTTTATATCTTATATCAGTCACATGAAAGAGTAAAGGCCTGTTCACACCAAGGACAGTGTTAAAAAACGTTCTACATGTAAAAGAAGAGCAGAGTCCACACCTAAACTCAACTATAACAATATAATCACTCTCAGAAGGTTTTTTTCCAGCTGATGAATGATAAAACATTGACAGCCAATCAGAATCCATCCTGCATTACAGAGCTCAAGCATTTAAAGTGGCAGCCCGCACTTAGAAAAACAGAACGATATCGTCCGCTGGTCTGGACGCTAATATAGCTGTCGTTCTTGGTGTGAGCGGGCCTTAAAGCGCTGTATTATCCTGCGTGGTCTGGAAAAGTATGGAAAAAAATATTAGCATTTCCAGACTATTGCCCCTATTCGGTGTCTATGATAGAAAAGCTGTTTAGTGATTCTTTAGGGATTGTTAAATGCAACTGAATTAATTCAAGGTGCACTTTTTCATTAAGTGTTTTGGGTTCATTAAGCGTTTTGGGTCAGACCTGAGGCCTTGAAATATGACGTACTGCCCTAACGAAAGACACATTTAGAACTAATTTTTTAGTCTTTTTTATAGACCCTTGAACTTAGCAAATGGGACAATGCACAGAGCCGTATTGTGCCATCAGCCCATTTCATGTCATAGTTTCTCCGCCAACACAAAGGATTCGTTAAATTGGACATTAGGCCTTAAAATTAGAGGTCCTACCCTAACTAAAGCCAAATTTAAAAAAAGAAAATGTACAGCACCTGTCTTTTTTATAGATCTTTGAACTTGGCAAATAGGACAATGCACACAGCTGTATTGTGCCATCAGCCCATTTCATGTCATGGTTTCTCCTCCGCCACAGACGATGCGTTAAATTGGACATTTGGCCTTAATATAAGAGGTACTACCCAAACGAAAGCCAATTTTTCAGCAGACATCTCTATTAATTCATGTGCATCCATGCTGCTGTTTTCATCAAAGTAAGATGGCAGTGATGCACAAAGGAAACAGGTTGTAAGCATGCAAAAAATCCAGTGTGCATGTGAAAAGTGTCTCGAGGGGACGAAAACGTTTCTTTTGTGCATGCAATAGTCTGTACATTTTGTTATTTTACAGATGAATGTACCATGTACCAATTATAAAGCTGAATATAATGTTGTATGAACCATTTATGTTAAATATGGTCTGCAAATCTACAGAGACGTTTGGAAATTAGAATTGGCAAATGTGAAGGAACCCTGTATTATGAACTGTGTCTGTGTCGTCCAGGTGACGAGTTAATGAAGCTGGGTGAGGAGGACGAGCAGGGCTGGTGTAAAGGGCAGCTGGCCAGCGGAGAGACGGGCCTTTACCCTGCTAACTACGTCCAAGACATCGCGTCCTGAGAGCCCGCACTGCCCCGGGCCAGACCCACACCCTATTTGTGGCAGCCGCAAGGTCGCTTCACACCGAACCACGGAAATTGCAGATGATGGATCGTATGCCACGATACGCAAGAAGATTAGAGAGGAGCGCACAGTTCAGTGTTTGATTTTTGATTTTTGCTGACACACTAGAGGACTTTAAGAATAGTTAGTCCCCCTTTTGTCCTCGGGCTTAATGAAAGATCAGTGCCTTTATTGTACAATGCCAGAGACATTCACAGAATGGACACGTGTGAATCGCCACTGTCGGGTGTGTTTTGGAAGACCAACCACCTTTCATCATCGCAGTCCTCCTTATTATTTTAGCATTTCACATTTCAGATACGCATCAAAATAATTTCAAGTATTTGATCAAATCTACGCCGACGTTCTTTGTTCAGGTTTTGCGAATCTTTCATGAGAAGCGTGTTAGTGTGTTGATATATTTTGTATAATATGTTAGATTGTTATAGTTAAACTGAACATTTCTTTGCCTGTAGTTCAGAAGTGAAGGATTCTTCATTGCATATTTACGTTTTCACAAAGATATATGGATTTATAATATACAAAGTATCACTGGGCAGATGCTCTTTGGAATCTTGAGAATTTTTGGAATTCTGGAGATTCTAAAATCGTTTTACTTTTTTAAATTCATCTTTTTGTTTTTATTTGGAGCGCGAGAATGTTTCTGTTGTGAAATTATATAAAGTATAAGACAGGGCAAAACCTCTGGGCTTCTTGTGGTCTTGTGTGAGTGTGTGTGAGTGTGTGTGTGAGCGGTCATTTCCACACGCTCTGCCTCCAATGTGAACATGGTTTTACATCAAACTACTGTAACAGCCAATACTAATCAATGTAAAAATACCAAATAAACCTGAGATTCTTATCTTCGTAAAGTGGCTATGATGCTTCTTAAACATTAAGTGAAGTTTTACATTATCGTTTAAAATTGACTTAGTTAATAGTTCATCCGATTAAAGAAAATTCCCTGATTGCTCACCCCAAGGCCATTCAAGATGGATTTAACTTTGGAATGTTTTCCTCCAAACCTTAAATTCTCTTCAGCTGAGGAAATTGAGTTTCTGTCCATCCAATGCAAGTGAATGGTGCTCAACTTTGCCTAAATTTGGAGTTTGGACATCAAAAATGGTCTGTTTCATAATTCTCCAGATGACAAATAAGGGTCTTCTTTTTCTGAAACAATCAATCAGTCAGGGTGAAAATGATGAAATGACGGTTTGGCTTGAGAAGACCCTTATCCGTCGGCTGAGGTCGTGTGGAGCCCTTTGAAGCGTCCTAAATATGCATTTTGGACTGTCAAAAATGGACTATTCACTCGCATTAGAAGGAGAAAAATTCTGGAATTCTGTTTTCCTTCAAAATGTAATTTCTCTTTCTGCTGAGGAAACAAAGTCATATACATGGCCTTGTATATGTAAATTGTAAGACTTAAAGGAATAATTCACCCAAAGATGAAAAATGCCTGATTATTTGAAGGTGCAGTGTGTAGTATTTTCAATATAATATACATAACTATGTTTTCAGATGAGTATAAAGACCTTACATAACAGTACATTATGTTTTTATTACCTTTCTGTGCGTTCACACCATACGCGACTTGCATGAATAAATTGCGCTATTTGCGCGTACGGATGAACATTTTGAGTTTACTCGCATCATTCGCGCATGAATTCTCGTCATGGGAGGGGCTTCTGCCAGGCGGCTCGTCTCGTTGTGAAATGGCTGATATGGATTGTTTTAAAATACGGCAAATAATCTCAATTTGCCGACTTTAACTAGCTTGTAGTCTCAATAGGGTGAATTCAGGATGATTGGGACACTTTTTCCAAGTCATCTCAATGGCAAAAAGTGTCCCAATCACCCTGAACTCACCATATGTAGAGCTCAAATTGAGTAAAGAGCATTTTTTACAACTTACCAGACTGTCCGACCTCCTCACTCACTTTCTTTCAATTGTTTTATTCCCGTTTCTATAAAGTATGAAGATGTATCGTACAGCTCCGGGTATCCACATATAATTTTGTCCTCATTGTTGTCACTACTAGAGCAAGCTTCTGATTGGTTAACGCGGCACGGATATCCGTAAAATTTCAGAATGTTCAACTTTCACGAGAACTTTTATTTCACGAGAATCACTCGTTACGTTCGTCAAACGGCCGAAACGCTCAATCCGCACACTTTATTTGCATCTAGCACGAACGCACCGTTAGAATGAGCCGTTTCTATCTAAACACACCGCGGGTCTTTTTACAGTGAAGTCGCCATTTTGCGCCACCATGTTTCTACGGTAGCCCTAAACGAACAAACTTCTCTACAGAGTGCTAGCTACTCTCTGCTCTCTCAGACGATGACATTTATGTCCTGTGTCAGCCACCGTAGCTTCTCGGTGTGCTTCAAAAGGGAGGGGTGAGCGGTTGCAGATCACAACCTCACCACTAGATGGCACTAAAATGTACACACTGCACCTTTTAAGAGATGTTTCTAGGAGTTTTGTAGGCCAGGGCAATTTATAACGAATGAGGCGTATTCTTTTACATACTGGTGCATTGTTCATTTAGTTTGCCTCAGTTATGTTTTTTTTTCCCTTATAATATTATTTTGCAAGTATTAGCAGACTTCATGTTCATTGAGTCTACTCCACTTCATAAAATACTTGTACTGGAAAAGTACATTTCAACATGAACCAGTTTGGTTTTTTGAAAAGTGTGGATGGCGATACAAAAAAGCACTTTAATACACACTTTAGTATCCACACTAAAATATATAAAAATAGACTGTTTATTATAGTCAAAGAATAGCATGTAAATGCACTGTAATTCTGGAAATGATTAGAGCAGTGGTTCTCTAACCTGTCCTGGAGCACGTTTCATGCGTCTCCCTCGTCTATCGCACCTGATTCAGTATGTGAGCTCATTAGTTGAGGATGTAAGACCCGACGGGTGTGTCAGATATGGGGAGATATACAAAATATGCAGGGCTAGTGCAACTCCTGGATTAGAGAATTATTATAGATTCACTGTGCACATTCAGAAAGGCCGTTTGTTCACACAGATGTGGGTTATAAGAGTGAAAAGCAACGTCACAACTGACATTATGTTCATATAACAGTACTTAATGTTGAGCCAGTTAAACTCTATGTAAATGTATAATGCCAAGTGTTTTAAATCTGTTCAGATTCAGAAGTTGTGTTGTGTGGCACCAATGGCAGCAACTCAACCCACACAACCAGAAGAAAGATGACTCAAAATAATACTGAAATCTTTCTGGAGGAGCGGTAAAGACACGTCAGGTGGCTTCTTGCTGAAACATGTTGAACATGCCTGTGTGAGAGCTGAACTGGGCTTTACAGCCATTTTGTGCTTTTAAAGGGTTCGTTCATCCAAAAAGGAAAATTCTGTAATTAATTCCTCGCCCAAACCCGTAAAACCTTCGTTCATCTTCACAAATGAAGATATTTCTGATGAAATCCGAGCGCTCTCTGACCTCTCCCCCCTCAGAGACTGACTCAAGAAGAAATTGTTGAATAAAGTCGTTATTTGTTCGTTTTAAGGTTTAAACGGGTGATGAATTGAGAAATCAGCTTTCCCTTGAGCTTTTGATATGGTCATGGTTATATAAGAATATAATGAGTGGTTGAACTTTATTATTAATGAAGTTCCAGCTCACGTGGGGAAGACATTATACATGTGTTCGCTTCATTTCACTGCGGAATCGTTTGTAATGAAGTCTCAGGTCGATGGATTTGCAGACATTTGAGATTAAAACACAATGCTGTGCCTTCTATAGTGGAGCCGACAGGAACAGTGCAACACACTTATGTGAGTAAAACATGTTTTTTATATCTAATAGTATATCATTGTTATAGATCGTTTTGATTATGTGTACGTATCTAACAAAACATACCTTTAGCACGCTGAACTCGGGCATGTATGGACCTGGCCTCCCAAAGCCCAACGTCCCGGGGCTATGGGTTTTCCAGACGGGCTACCAAAACGTAAGCCTGTTGGCAGGCCGCTGAATCTCAAATAGTGAAATATACCATTCTTGATCTGTGCTGTTCACTCTCTCTTGACTTGACATTTGAAGGGAGCGCAATCGCACGTGTGTGTGTGCGGGGTTCGCGCTTATATCCACTGATCGGGCGGACCATGTAATACACAAATAATATTCCAATCAATCTCGGGTGGATGAGAAATACATCTTTGTGTTTGTTTGATAAAGACGTTTACGAGCCCTGTGATCGAGAGAATCATTCCTGTTGCTGCTTTCAAAACGATCCCTCCCTAATGTGAACGGACAGGAGCTGAAGCTCATTAAATATGCAAATCTTATCCAATCCCAGCCGTGGGCGTTTACTTCCAAGTCTCCAGTGCGCACGCCATCAAAACCCAGCATTCAGGAGAAAGCCTCAAAACCAGTGTAGAAAATAGCCTATTACTGATTCATTATGATGTTTTTGAATGTAAAAACCACACCAACGTCATTAGTTAGACAACAGTATATATATTTAAAAAAAAGCCAGTTCATGACCCCTTTAAGGTTGAACCGCTCGAGTCACATGGACGATATTAACAATGTTTTACTACCTTTCCGGACCGAGAAAGTGGTCGTTGTGTTGCTGTCGATGGAGGGGTTCATCAAAAAGATCTTCATTTGTGAAGATGACCGAAGGTGTTACGGGTTTGGGACGACATGAGTTTTTCATTTTTGGGTGAACTATCCCTTTAATCTGAGAATTTACAGATGGAACAACATGAGTATATAATATATCAAGTATTTCTATACTGTGTATAGAATAAATATACTAAGAATATAATAAATATAAGTTACACTCTTAAGGCAAGACACCCCAAGTGAGTAAAACTAATAACCATACCTTCCCCAATTTGAACGATTACATCAAAGGGGTACTTCAGCGCTGGGAAGATGAATCTGTATTTAAACTGGGTCATTAATGTAGTAGAAATATGAAACTATCTTTGAATTTGGTGCCTTCTAGACTGAGAAAACACAGAAATTTTATTTTTGTCTCATGGGGATGAAAGACAACAATTCCCAGAATGCACTTCGCTGCTCTAAGGCATGGCTTTCTGGTTTACTTGCCCACCGCGTTCATTTTCAGAAAATCAGTTCAGTTAGAGACACTACAATTAAAAACTGAACGTGTCTGTTCGATATAATGTGAGTGAGCCGATTGAGTGTCACGGCACAAACGCAGCAGGATCGGATTACATTCATCACATGAGCTGAGGTAATCGCGGGATTCGCGGCTGCATTCACAGCGCGTGATCAGTCTGGCGCGTGTTCAGTTCATGTCTTTGGAAGCTTAACTTAGGAAGTTAATTTTAAAAGTTGAAACACTCACTTTGCTCTCCACCGCTCCGTTTACATGAATCTCCGCAGCTCCCCGAGCCGAGTGCTGTGAGTGTGATGTTGAAAACATGTGGGAATAGCGCCTCCTGCTGGCTGTAGTCTTCAGCCTCTGGACAAAAACTCCTCCGATGACGCAAAATGACGATATTTGCGTCATCGGAGGAATTTTTCCAGAAATAAAATACATAATTCTCTCGTCTCAGGGGGATATGAGGGGGGGAAGTACGATAATTTGAATATACTCCCGGGTTTCTACTGATACAAAGCTTAATGCTAATCGCTGAAGTAACCCTTTAAGAATTCCACAAAAAAAAATTGTATTACAAGTTTCCTGAAATGTTATGTTTAATTATGCAAATGAGTTATCTAATTGAATATGCACTAATTTGCATACATTTCTAGAACAAAAATCTGAACATTGACTGAAGTTCTAAAGTCTTGTTCCATTTTTTTTTTACATATTAGAGTCAAATGTTTTTACAGAGAGAGGGGAGATTGGATATCTCTTTATTAGCAAGAAAAAAAAAGTTAATCTTCACAATTTTATAGGAATAAAATTAGGCACACACACATATATAGACACACACACACAATCAAGCGTACCTTCCAGAGGGGCGGCCATTGCTAACCAAGCCACCTGCTGCTGTTAGCATCCCATTGACTCCCATTCATTTTGGCGTCACTTTGACAGGGAATAATTTCACATCTGAGCAGTTTAAAGACTCCAATTGACCATTCTTTATTTATAAAGAAACACAACAATGTATAAAAGGCTCCATTACCTTGTCTCTTACACTATCGGCCCATAGAAGCTGTTTTTGTAAAAAAAAAAAAATAGGCTAACTATTGTGTCATATCCAACGTGACTCTGTTGCATAGTAGAGAAATTACTGTATAGACAGGAGGAGAAGCTCGCAGGCAATCTTTTACTGTCTATGAGGCAATCTGGGGGACGTGGAGGCATAAAGTCCGATTAACATAAGGGAGAAGAATAGGGAGAACCCCATAGAGAGCCAAAAGCAATGGGACAAAACATTTCAACAACTACTAGAGGACTCTCAACTGTCAGACAGGTTAGTCACATCACATCTACGTCGTCAAGCTCAAGCCCAATTTATACTTCTGCGTCGAGTGTACGCCGTAGGCTGTGTGATGGGCGCGTACCCTACGACGTACCCTAACGTGCACCTCTCCAAAAATGTAACAACTCGTCAATTCTACGCGGACCGCAAGCACTATGATTGGTCAGCCAGAACCCCTCCCTCAGGTCAATAAATCTGCGATAGCAGTGTGTGTGTGTCCAGAAATGGGATGATAGTTTAATTCTTACCTCTCCTATAACACAATATTTTGTAGTGCAGAGATTCTTTATGGTAGTGAATAAATACATAGATCCACTGTGTATAGTTTATTTTCTCATTAAAACCAAAGATGTTAATCAATGATTGTATATCAAGAACAGGGACACATTAGGGTGCATTTCGTTTTGTGATTTCAACAGAATGAATAGTCTTCGCAACAGTAATCGAGTGAAGCGCTATAGCATGTGCACGAGCTACCGATACTGAAAACAGCGCCACGAGCTCTGCATGATTTCACAAACACATTCCAGCGCCAGATCGCCTCTTATGTAACTCTACTAATCAACTAGAGATGCTTAATTTGTATTACACACAACTCAAGCTGCAAGAAAAGCCAGTATCTGACAGCATGATGGCTGCTGATACTCCGACAAACAAGCCGCTTCTTCTTCTGCTTTTGCCTTGATACTGCGGGTTACCATCAACATTCCCGTGGACACTGCCAACTAGCGGTCTGCATGTGGAATTGCACATTGACGCAGACAACAACGCGGAAGTATAAATGAAAACCAACGCGTAACTTGCGGCGTAGAGGATACAGCGTAGGTCCGATGCAGAAGTATAAATCAGCCTTCAGTCTGAGTCTACAGTACGCTCAGCCATCAGGAAGTGAGTGCTTCTAACTGACTTCAGTTTTCACCATTGAAGTATATGGGGTCGCTGTGTCCATTTCTTTTACTGTCTAATGGGCTTCAAGTCTTCCAGAGTCGCGGCCAAAGCCGATTGGAAAGAGTTTGGTTTTTCCAGCTCGCAAGCCAACGGAGAGTTGCTAGACTACACTCATGGCATATTAGATTTGCTGCCGCTAGGGTGCGACTATTTTGCTAGGCTAGCATTTTGAGAAAACAGCCTTTAAAGAGATGTAGTATTGTAATTTTATCTACTTGCATTTGTAGATTTCAAAGTGTTATAAAAGATACTTAAAAGTATCATTTTGGATGTTTCGCTTTCCACTAATCTGAAAAAAAAAACATTTTTATGAAAGTGACAGTTTTTGCCTTGGATGTAAGATTCCAAAAACAATTTGTGGTTCCAAAAAGAATCTTTCAGAGAACATTAGAACCTTTGCCACTATGAAGAACCTTCTGTGGAATGGAAAGGTTCCATGGATGTTAAAGGCTTTTAATGGAAGACTGCATGTCCAGGGCTCGACAATAAGGAGTGCCCGATGGCCTGGGGCCAGCGTGAAAGACACTCGGGCCAGATGACGGAATGAGTAACACAGGAACAGTGTTTAGGATCCATGCGTGCGTTAGGTCATTTTTATACAGTCGATGGTTAGGTCTTAAAGGGACAGCAGTTATTTGCGGGACGTGCTCGCGCTGCCGGACTTTGACCTGAAGCACGCTCACAGCACACGCCTTTCACTTTCACGCGATTCAGTTCACGGATTATTGGGTTTGAATGGTCAAATAAATGCACGACGAGTCCTGAAGAGTATTCAGGTAAACAGTCGGGTATGTCTATTCCACCACATGATTGACTGAATAACTTTAATATATGTATAAGGAATCTGTGTACAATTAATGTATAGAGTGAAGACTAAGCTGTTTTTTGTTTTGTTTTGATTATTTAATCTCTATCTTGATTGCTACTGTTAAATAGACTGTAGCTGAAAAATAAAGCACTGTTTGTCATATTGTTTGTAATTTAACTTTAATTTTTAAAGATGAAATTAAAAATAAATATCTATATTGTAATTATAAAAGTACATTAAAAAATATTAAATCACTTATATTATGAAATAAGATTTTGGTCATCCCAACCTGTTGAGAATAGTGAAAGGTTATTGAATGTCAACATGACTGATAGTGTGATGTTTGTAAAATCTATGTAAGGATGTTAAACTGGTATGTCATTATTATTGCAGTGAGACGAGGGGATGGTCAAAGAGCAGGGAAGGAACATGCTGGCCAAGTGAGGGTTTTTAGTTTTTTGTTACATATATAAAACAATGAAGAGTAAGTTCTGGCATATTATTCAGTTACTTTTACTGTTTGTTTTTTGCCGTGGTCTCAATTCAGTATCGGTATCGAGGTATTTTAGTCTGGTATCGTATCGAAGTCATCATTTTGGTATCGTGACAACACTAGTTTAGACCTACATTAAAAAACAGAAAATAACTTCTCATTTGTCATTTGTTTGTTCTGTTGTGTTAGGCTTTTTGGAGTTGGAGTCAACCCTTAAAGTTACATGGATCAAAAACAATAACTAGGCCTATTTTATTTTATTTATTACTTTTTTTGTGGGGGGGCCAGTGAAAATTTTGGCAGGGCAAGTTAAAATTTAAAACACTGGCCTGACCGGGCCAGTAGAAAAAAATCCTTAGCGTTGAGCCCTGATGTCTGTCAACGTGCTCTATTAAACCGATGAACAGTACCTCAGAGATCCCGTGATCGTTTTATAGACATCACATATAATGGTCCCTTTATTCATTTGTAAGTGTCACATGACTGGATTCTTTTCACAAAATCAGTAAATACAAGAACAGTAATGAGTATGTCCTGTAAAAAACTAGATTTCATTTTCTGCAATATAATCATATATTATCTAATCGCCACCTGAAATTAGTTCAAGATCCGTAAACAGACGATTTAATTTCAGTTGATCAGAAGTTCACATTATTAAATCCCAAAGCGATGTTCTTTCGTAATACACCAGCTTCCAGACGCAGAAGGAGTGATGATTCAAGGCGAGTTCTGATGTTCTCTGAGTCTCTTCTCCACGAGGTCAGCGGTGAGGTTCTGTTTGCAGTCCCGCAGAGCCTTGATGAGCTCCTCCACCCGGGCCTTCTCTCTCCTGATCTTCACCCACTGCCGGATGAGCTCTCTCACCTGCTCCTCCAGGTCACGGCTGTGTTTCTCCTGAATGCCCTCCAGATGAGTCTGCTGAAGGCCGAGTTTTCTTCCAACTTGAAGCCACTTTTTACCCAGCTGCTCAACAATTACGTCACTTGCAATGGTTATTTTCTCTAAAAAGAGACACAGAAACTATCTCAACATAGTCATCATTGAATTGCATTGCATTATGTTCTGAGAGATGTGCAAATTCATGTTCCATAAAAGCCTGATGGATCATATTTGATACATTTTAACATTATAAAAAAAGATGCATTGATAATCAAGTATGTTGCTTCAGTCCAGTAAATGTTGTAAGTTGATGTCAGCTGGTCGAATATGGGCATCTAGACCTGTGGTGTAAATGCAGCCTAACATTTACTTTGATAAAAAAATCATTAATTTCACAGCAAACTAACGTGAACCATGAACTAAAAGGGTATGATTTACTTGTGAAAAATGCATGAATCATCAATGAGTCGACAGAAGGTGTGCAACAGGTTTTTCAGCAAAGTTTTGATCCTGTTGATCATTTCAAAGCCTTAGAAATCCATGTATTAAATATAATACAGTAGCTGTTAAAGGGTTATGACTGACTGTCCATTGTATTTGGGTCATTCCATGTCAAATCAACCAAAATTTCAGAAACTTCTCAGCTCAAATTTTTGATTCTGATCATTTGTCTGATGAAAGACATACATAAATGAAGAAGAAAGCCAAAATATTAAATGTCATGAATGTGTATTGACTGTGTAATCCACTATTTTGTAGACGAGGGGGTCAAAATGACAATTTTCACCTTAGAAACCAAATTACAGGGGGGTAAAAATGACTTTAGACAGATGGCAGCATCAGTATTTTATTTTCACACAGAGATTGGTAGATCTATTAGTGAAATCTTCTGATTTGAGCAATCTGTGTTGCATTATATGCCAACGGTGACAGTTCAAAAATGAAGGACAAGCACTTCTGGTGTTTTTTGCCCCAAGTTTGCATGCCTGTAACTCAATAAGTATTAAAGATATCTTAATATCTTGGTTTTTAATAAACAATTCTTTTAATATCAACATTTTAACGGCTCTATATGGCTCAATCCCAGAGATATGGAGATCTTAATGCGGCTCCATGAGTCAATTGGGCAATTGTACACATTTTCAGTGGTCGAAAATCAAACATGGGTCGCTTTGCTTACAGCTGATGATTTTTTCTTTTAAAGAGGAATATATGAACAAATAATAATGTTGAAACTAGAAATGTATCTCTTTTTTATATATATATCAGCTCAAAACCTGTGTGAGTGCCATAAATACTCTTTTTCTAAAGTTGTCATGGAAGTATTCCAAATATATTCAAATATATTTGAATTTGAAGTATTCAAGATGCTTAAAATCCTTCTAGAATCTTGTTCTTAAATGCACTTTTCATTTTGACCCCCTTCTACAAAACAGTGGATTACTCAGAAAATATGCATCAATGACATTTCATATTATGGCTTTCATTAATATTTGTCTTTTTACAGAAAAATTTTACAAAATCAAAAATTTGAGCTGGGGAAGTTTACGAAATTAAGCTGATTTGGCACAAAATGACTCAATATGCATGAGCCAAGAAATTGCTTTCAGCTAGAGATGCACGGTATTACTGGCACGACACTGGAATCGGCCAATAAAGGCTTAAAAAAAATCAGCCCTATAGCCTATTAAACAATTATGCCGATATGCCTTGCTGATAAGATAAAACAACACTAAATGACTTCTGTGTCTGAATAAAGCAGTGATTGATGCGTGATTTCATTTAATGGTCAGAAGTGATGGCTTAACATGATAAATGATCACAAACATGACACTTGTAAATTAAATAATTTTAAACAGTTTAGTCATCTGTAATAAACCGTACGCAATATAGAAATATAGACAATAGGCTATATGTACATGTTGTTATATACGAATGCAAATGAATGTGAATAAGAGGTATGCTAAGCTAAATAAATAAGAGTTTAAATTGTGTTGTGTATTGCAAGTGGGGGAATTTAACAATGGCCTGAGGAAAGAAATAAGAGTTGAAAAATATCAGCAAAAATACAATATTCAACCAACATGTCCCAAATCCTCACATAATGAACAAGTAAAGGCAGGAATTTAGTGAAAATATAAGCAATTTTTTACCAGTAGTTGAATAGAAGAATAGAACAGTCAAAATCTGTCACTATTGGAGTAATGAGTGCAATCTAATATAATAGTTATTGGATTATGTTATAGTACTTAAAAATAAGTATAGCTAAAATATAAATAGGCGGACCAGAGCCAATGATTTTGTCTAAGCAGTGAAATATTTAGTGAAATATTAAATATTTAGATCAATCTGCCTCAGCGGTCTAAAGGCGCTCGTCAATGTCAAAATGATGGAGATAGCCAATCAAACCAAAGAAGGCGGGGCTTACTGTCACTAGGCAACGAGTAAGGGAGTAGATGTAAATATTGTTTTGATAGAAAACAGTTTATGATAGAAAATAATGTTCAGCGACCGACAGTAATATCTGCAAACAAGTCAACTTGTTTTTACCAAATTTCATGATTTATGTCATTCATAACTGAATGTGACAATAAACATTTTGCGTTTTTTAATTTACGAATAAGAGTGGATGTGTGCACATTTTAAAATAAAATATTATTTGCAAATAAATTTAAACAATAACACCTTTTTTTGTACCGTTCTCATTTATTTATTCTCTTAAATCCCTCTTAATCCTTGAATTAAAGTTATTCAAAGCTGCAGTCCGTAACTTTTTTGGGTTAAAAATTATCCAAAATGTATAACGGTAAGCTTGTAATAATGTTTTTAATTCCAGTCAGTGGCACTGGTGGATTTCCGCGGGAGATTCGAGCAGATCTTTGTGTCATTACGTCACATCTGTACACATCCATAAGGTGTCCCGGCTAGTGGGCTATACCGCGTGTGAGGATGTTGGAGGAGGAGATTTATAGCCTTTTCTCACAGCGCTTCATATAACTAAACTTATACATTTGATAGCGAATCCAGAAAGGTTGAAACGTCATTCAGTGACAGTGTAATCTGGAGATTCGCCCGTTGTAAAATGCAAAAGACTTCGGACTTTCAGAATGGCTACAGAAAAAAGAGAGACTTCAACCGAGTCTAAACAAGGATAAAAAGGGCGTTTGAAAGGTGGCGTTAACGCCGTGCTTTGAAGGGGTTCAAAACGGATAGTTTTTTTCTGCTGAACAGGTCAGACATTTCAATGGTTATTATGAAATTCATACAGTAACAATGGTTATTAATTCATACAGTAAAAGTTACGGAGTTTTTTCTTTGTTGTGCCTTTCTCTTTTTGCTACGTGCATTATGGTAAATATTCATTATTTTGTGCTAGCTATGAGAGGGAGCAGTTCACCTCTACTCCACATTCATTTGTTGATAACTAGGGCTGTAGCTATCGATTCTTTTAGTAATCGAGTATTCTACCGTTTATTCCATCGATTAATCGAGTAATCGGATAATAATAACTTTTTTCTTTATTAAAGAGCAATACTAAATATATAAGAGAAAATAAGACCGGTATCTTAAAATTAACATCTAATTTGTTTTCTTTTTAGAAAAATAAAGTTTTATTGCTGAAATTGCATACATAATAGGGCTGGGCGATATGGATCAAAAAATATATCTCGATATATTTTTCTATATCTCGATATACAATATATATCTCGATATCTTTACAGGAAAAATAACCCCAAAAACTACTGCAAAAACAAATATGCCAAATACCACAATCTTTTTATTGAAGTGCAAATGTAGGAACAAAGTGCATTTGCAACATTTAAAATATATTTATATATATATATATATATATATATATATATATATATATATATATATATATATATATATATCTGTATACAAAAATAATAATTTAACAATAAAATAAAGGAAGAAATAATACCTATTGCCTTCTTTTCATTCAAAAATAAAACTCAACTCGAGGTAGGCAGTGCAGGAACAAAGTGCTTCTGCGATATTTTAAGATAAAAAATATCCCTGATTACATAAAAATTTAACTAAAATTAAAGAAAAGTTAGTGGGTTTAGTGGCGGGATCCTTAAGGCCACAACATACTCGCAAGAACCAAGAAAAAGTTCCAGTTCCCAGGGCTGCGAGAACAAATGGACGTAATTTCGTTCTCGGAGCCATGGTTTGGGAGTTCTCGCAGCTCGTTCTCAAACATCGTCTGAGCAGAACTTTTTCTTGTGGGTGTCCGAGAACTGTCAGAGATTTAAAGTGGCGGGGTTTAACGGAGAAACGGAGATGTTCGGCACCTGCTGTTCTCGTGAAGTATGTAATGTCCTGGCCAGAACGAACTTTTTCTTGTTCTTGCCACCTCGAGAATACGAACAAATTTCTCTGTTCTTGCGGGAGTATGTTGCGGCCTTTAGTCTGTTGCACTCCTCGTATGCGAGCTTGCGCCTCGTCTGTAAATGGTGGAAAAGGTTTGTGGTGCTAGCTTTGGTTGGCACCAACTTTCGCATTCACGGCAGTGGACATCTGTCTGCTGTTAGTCCGACGCCTTAAAACCAAAGTATCTCCATATAATGGAGCCAATTGTTCTTTTTTATAGACGAGCTCTGTCGCCTCCGGGCTGATTGCGAACGCCGCCATGTTCAATGAGACAACACGCGAGAGGAGAACGAAAGCAAGGCGGGCGAGCGGCGAGTGCGAGCACAGCACAGAGAAGGCAAACAAGCAAAGTGGCGGAACCAGAATTAAATATAAACAATATATCGATATATACGATATGTCAAAATCCATATCGTGTTTAAAAATATCTCGATATATTTTAAATATCGAGATATCGCCCACCCCTAATACATAATAACTGTGAAAACAACCCATTTTAATGCATTCAATTGCCACATTATAAAAATCTATTTCAAATTAGTTTAAAAGTTCAGTCTAAAACTAAACCTACAACCAATAAACCAAAATAATATTAATATAAATAGCAATAATGCCTAAACATTGCATGTATGTTTAAAGCTTAACTTTAAAGTTTCAGCTTCAGTTCAGGCATGACAAGCCTTTACTGTCTTCTGAAGGCTGTGTGGCTTTGTAAGAAGCAAAATATTGGACAGGAAGGTAACTTGAAATAAGAACAAGAGTACAGATGGTCATACTAGAGATGCACGGATAACTTCACCGAATTCGCTGTTAAAAACAAACCATCCATCCGCACCCGATCGTCATAAACTCAAATCCTCAGTGTAAGCGCGATGCTAACGCCACATTTTAGCTACACTGAAGTAGGTTGCTTTAAAACAAATCTTCTTTGGCGAAATTACACGTTTTAAATAACCCAAACGGGTTGACACCTCTACATCACCTAAACGCGTAGAGATGAGTTTGTGTTTAATTCAGATAAAGTAGCCTACATCGCACATACAGATCTACATTTTGAGCTAATCATATTCATCATTGTAACACAGCTTGTTTAATTAAGTTAGTAGCTATAAATATTGCTCGTATCTCCTCAGCTGCCGCGAACTGCATAAATGAAACCTAAATGTTCAGTGTCGTATCCTGAAGCTCAACACACAGTTGTCTTCATTTAAAAATAGCGAGACTAAATGATATTAGCAGTGCTGATGCCAATCTCTCTCGCATTGGGTCTTTGATCTCGCCATGAGCTAAAAACGAAAGTTAAAGAGCGACACATTCATTGTGTTTTACCGTGAAATGAGTTCCGCGTCTTAATTGAAATCAACACATCAATGATTTCTCTCATCCACCCGCAATTTTTGGGATGTTTACCCACCTGAATCGCGGATTTAACCGCAACCCACGCATACTCCGAGTCCTTATACACAAAAAAAATATTTCTGCAACATCCGTGTGTAGTTAAATGAACTAAACGAAGCATCGAGGCAGATGATTTTGCCTCGAGGATTTTTTCAATTTGAGTAACTCGAGTTACTCGAGGAATCGTTTCAGCCCTAGAGATGACGATTAGAAATGAGACTGCACAGAAACTGAACTACAGGTAACGTTAGTCCTAATACACATTAAGTGTAGTCACACAATGCTGATGTTATTAACATTAACAATTTGAAAACAAAGTATAATTTGCACGGTTTGGCGTGATATGATAAGCTATCGTTAGATTTAATCATCACAATTTATTGATGATATAACTGGAATTGCAGATTTCAAACAGAGATGGCGACAAAGAGGAAAAACTACGGACTGCAGCTTTAAAAATAAGTGCAAAAACTCCCACAAAAAGTCAGCCTATGTAATACCTATTATAGTTCAGTTATAAGTAATATCGAATTACTCGCATTTTGTGATAACCAATAATTCTTTGTATTTGAAAGCTGATAACCGATAAATTCGCTGATGAATCTAAATCGAGATTTTTATATATTTTTTGAGAGCCTGATTACAAAAACAAAAGTCTCACAATTAAAAGCCATGTCTAAAGCACATAATTATGATGTTCTCATTATAATTGTATGTAGCCGATATGACATATTTCCTTTTTGAATCATATTTCAAGCAATTCAAAGCCATTGTGTTGGAACAGTGCGCATCTGTTGAGCAAGTGTCTCAGCTGAAGGAAATAATACATCGGACCAATCTTCTAATTGGGCCGATAATGATGACATTAAAAATAAACATATATTCTGCATCACTAGTAACCATGGGCGTCGGAACCATTGTGTGTGGGTGGGACAAGACCCGCCCACTTTTTAAGACCAGTAACATTGGACCCGCTCACTTTTATCGTCTCTAATTCAGCACATCTGTTAACCTTCCCCTAACTGATAAACACTTATTATTAAACATGTTAGACACTTTATTTTAAATTTTATAAAATTTTCTTCATTTTATTTAAAAATGGCTTTTAAATCATGGGAAAAGAGAGTAGAGCAAGTTCGCAAAAGGCGGATTCGGACCTTGATTTGCATCAAAACTTGATGCCATGCACTTTACCCTACACTGTTATGGCTGCAAACTATTCTGTGTTTTCCGTATTTTTTTTAGTAAACAAGGTGATATATTTGTACTTCATGCAAATATACTCCAGTAAAAAAAAATTCTGGGAGAGGACACCCACATTGTTTTTGCTTCCGAAGCCCATGCTCATAACCCACCCACTTTTTACGACCAATGATATTGGACCCACTTACTTTTATCGTCTGTTTACCTTCCAATACCCGATAAACACGTATTATTAAACACATGTTAGACGCCTTATTTCCACTTTTTAAATATTTTCTTTATTTTTACTGAAAATATATATATATATATATATATATATATATATATAATATAATAAAATTATATATATATATATATATAATGTACTAAGCTTATCTAGTTGGAAACAAAATTATGGAAAGAGAATTGTTTACTGCAACAATACTGTAGAGGAGTAAAGTGCTGTGATTTCCATAATTTTGTCTGGCCCAATCAATCGTTTAGTAGCTAAACGGCGGTATATTTGTAAATGGCATATAACTCCAGTAAAAAAAAAATTCTGAGAGAGGACCCACCCACAATTTATTTGCTTCCGACGCCCATGCCCATGCTAGTAACTATTAGCGTAGATAGCCTAGTACAAATGATTAAAGACAGATTTTTAATGGTCAATTCTTACTTTTCATTATGAAACTACACCCATAAGGAATTAGTTCGTTAAAGGAATTAATGTTAAACCGGCTTGCCATACTGAGTTAGCATTTCACGTCCTAGTGATAAGAAGGAAGCCGCCTGAGTAAACAGGAACAAAACGATAGAATATCTAGAAATATCATTGAAATTACACTTCAGTCTGCCCTTAAGCTATTGTTTCACTTTAAATCGGCGGCGTTTAAAGAGTAAAACAAACTATGCGGGAGTCGAACTGCCTTATCACTCTTTGCTGTCAGTGAGCAGCCACAAGTGTTATGAATCGCAGGAGTAGAAATATACACACCTCGCTCGTTGGCATCCAGTCCATCATCGGTTCTAGTCGAGTATCGCTCATAATCTTCTATTATTTCGAGAAGAACCGCCTGACCGATGTCGTTCAGAAGTTTTCGCAAAAGCTCCGTGTTATCAGGCCCAATTTCAGCTCTCTCGATCAAGCACTCGAACAGTTCAATCCCGGTATTGATTCTCTCAAGTCTTTTCTTCCCGATGTCAGTGCACACAAATTTTAAACTCTTCACATTCTCATCGGTAAGTTTATCGGATATCGATAGCAACATCGCTCGAAAGCCGCGCGTGTCCATGATCGGTGTGTGTATGTGTGTGTGTGTGTGTTTGAACGCAAGTGCGACGCGACGCCCGCACGCTTTCACTTTCAAAACTCTCGCGTTTTGCGATCCATCGTGAAAATCCCTAAAGTCCTCCCAACTCCAATGCTTTAGCGGGTCAGCTGGAAAACAAAAAATAACACCAGCCAAATAACACCAGACTAAGGTCACTTGTTGCTTCACACAGAGAGTCTTTCTTTTGTACCAGTCTTTTTTGAATGTGTAAATATTAATCGTTTCAACGCGTTCTGTGCTACAGGTGTCCGACTCGTGAACCGACTCGGATTTTTCTATCGAATCCATTTTAATTTAAACAAGCCTAGAAAGTGTAATTATTCTGACTAAATTCAGAACTGACCAGAACATTCGTAATTATCGAAGAACCAATTTGAGCTGTTCAACATGTTCATTTGGACTGAACTGAGAGAAAAATGCTCTATTATATCTGACACTGGATATTAAACAGAATTGTTTTTTTAATAGGCCTAAGTCTGTACCATTGTATTAAAACGTGCAAAATGTTTATTTCAAGCTAAGAGATGTAAATTAACTTGTTGAACTTGAGTGACTTGTTGGAAGCCATTTGACTATTGATTCAGCTGATGGCATATTTTTATGATCCAAAAGAATCGATTCCCAAAACGAATCACGCTGAAGGAGGGCACTGAATTTGAGTTGACCTTCTTATGGCAAGCCGTTTTAACCATGGGCGTCGAAGCAAAAATCTGGGTGGGTCCTCTCCCAGAAATATTTGACTACAGTAGATGCCATTTACATTAAGTAAAAAAAAAATGATATATATATATATATATATATATATATATATATATATATATATATATATATATATATATATATTATATAATATATAATAAAATTATATATATATATATATTGTACTAAACATCTGGTTGGGGGAAACAAAATTATGGAAAAGAGAATTGTTTACTGCAACAATACTGTAGAGGTAAAGTGCATGGCATCAAGTTGACGTAAATCGACCAAAGATTTCAATTCCACCTTTTACCGAACTCACTCTACTCCCTTTTCCCATCACATATCAGGTCGGAAAGGCATTTATTTTCCAAAAAAAAAAAATTAGAAAAGTGAAAATAAAGTGTTTAACTTGGTTAATAATAAGTGTTTATCAGTTAGGGGAAGGTAAACAGATGTGCTGAATTAGAGACGATAAAAGTGAGTGGGTCCTAGGATATGCATTTTTGATATCAAAAAATACATTTCCACCAGGGATGGACCACCATAGGCATTGAGAGGGGGACAAGTCACCCCCAATAATTGGAAATGACCAATATTTGGTCTAACAGCGCTCGCCGCTCATCAATGTCAAAATGATGGCCAATCAGATCAAAGAAGGCGGGGCTTAATGTTCACTGAAGATGAGTGTGAATTCTAGCGTGATGCTTTTCGTTTTTACAATAAAATGTGAGTTTGTGGTAAGATAAGAAGCTTAACATTTAATATTTGACTACTGTTTTACGATAAGGCCCACAGTAACATACAGTGATGCAAACTACTCAACTTTTATCATTTTGAACTGAAAATACTTAAGTCATTCATAACTGAATGTGACAAGACAATAAACATTTATTTATTTATTTTTGACATATTACACATGCAAACATGTGAATGTGTGCATAAAAAAAAACAAAAAAACATTAGGCTATAATTAGACCTTGTATTTCTTTTACTGTTCTTATTTCTTCCTTAAATCCCTTTTAATCATTTCATTATTTAATTTCTGTAAATAAAAAGACCCCCTCCCTCCCTCCTTTAAAAACAAACTTTGTTCAAGACATGGTTACGGCCTTGATTTCCACTAGTAAAACTGTTCAAATTTGATATCAAAGACGTCATCACTCGCAGAAAAACATTCTTTTTATATCAAGAATTAAATTTCAACTAGTAAAACCTATAATTCTTGACATCTGTAATTATGAAATGATTTCTGACTAATTGAAATTCCAATTTCACATATCAGAAATACAATTCTTGCTAGTAAAAATAATATATATATATATATATATATATATATATATATATATATATATATATATATATATATATATATATATATATATATATATATATATATATATATATATATATATATATATATATATATATATATACACACACACATACATACATATCCTGGGAATGAATAAAAGCCAAAACGGCTTGGCATAATCTACTTCCCATTTTATTTCTCCTTCCTTATTTTACTCAAAGGAGTGCAGAAGACAACAACAACAAATTAAAATATGAATTTTACAAGTTTCTTTTTCAAGCAACAGCATGTAACTGGCCTTCCAGTCAGCAAAAGAGTCAGTAAATGTGTACGTCCCAAATGAATATGACATATTTATTATTTTAGAAACAGTTGAAAAGCAAAAGTACAGTCATAACTTCCCATTAGCAGTTGGAGACACTGAAACTCCATGACGACACAAAAGACATCCTTTCACAGAGGAAACAGCACGTGGATGATGTAACAGTCTAAAGATGGGTTTACATTAGAAACGTAGAACCAAAGCGTTTTTGGGGATACATGAATATAATTTTTTTTTATATATATTTTTTGGTACATGAGGAAATACAATGACGTTTTATGTCAAAACAAACAGAGAGTAGGTCTTAAGACTTAAGAATTTATATTTAATATTTATATGATATTCCCTTCAATAAGAACCACTCTTATTAGACACACATAATTACCTTGATTGGAAGACACATGCAACATACTGTACCAATTTATCGTTGCCATTTCAACATAAAGACGAGAGAGAAAACATTCAGACAGGCAGACATAAAACTCTGTCTACATGACTCAATATTAATAAATGCAGCACATTTCCGTGAATATAAGGCCTCTTGAACGTCATGGGTTTCTACACAGCGTACTCTTTCTGAACAGCTTTTTCAGACCTAAAAACCAAGCACTCGCATGCTGCCGAAAAAATCAATCCTGTCAAAATCGCGTAGAATACTAAAAGAAACAGACTAAATGAGGACTGCAGTAACTTTGATGCAATTGTAGTGTTTTATGTCTATATTTTATTGCTAAAGGCTAAAGAGAAACATCCATTACTGCGACAGAGCAGAACTACTTCTTCACGCATTGATATTGATAGCTGCTAAATTCACCCGGGCAGAAATATTCTGAATGAAATGTCTAATATTAAATCATTTAAAAAGCACTTTAAATGAGTTGGAGTCCTATCCTATCAATAATGCAAACATAAACGTTACATTTTCATGTTAAAAGTCCTATAAAAGCATCGTATTTTTAAATAAAAATGCTGAAGCAGCAATGTGTCACAAAACTACATATAATATTCATCAGTCACAGATAAAAACACCCTAGAGCCCTCTTTCCTAACAAACCCACCTGCAGACTGCATTAAACTGATAGAAAAAGATTAAACAGAGCGCTTCTTTAACAGACGGAAGGAAAATGGTATGCAAATGAGGTGGCCGTCCCGTGAGGCCAGCAGCGGTCCTCGTTCCCGTTCTGTCTGAGTTCTGTTGGAGCGCAGCGCTGGGATCAGCCGCTCTACGCTTGAGAGCTGGGGCGCGAGCGCAGCGGCTGGGGGCTCGGGTCGCCGATGGTGTTCCTGTGCTTCTTTCCCCGCTCCTCCTTCATGAATAACTCAACGATGAGGTTGCGCTCCTTGTGTATCTGAACGCTAATGTCCTTGGGAATGTCTGGGATTAGCCAATCCACAAAGTCGCTCATCAGCATTACCACATTCTGGACAGAGAGACGGGAGAGAATTAACACTCGTGTTACAGTCAATCTCACAAAAACCAAAACGAATCTCACAACAACAAAACAACTAGAATAGGTCAAATTACAGACATAAGGTTAAAATAATCTACTGCATAACAAAAGTGAGGTCCACTTTATAAGCATTATGTTTTTTGCATTACATTACATTCTATACTACTATACTGTATTCAATGGTAAAGCACACCTGTATTACGATCATTATAGGTTTAACTAAACTAAAGCTGAAATATTACAAACTTAAATGTAAATTAGATATGATGACTTAAGTTGAAGTACTAAAACTACTAAAACCTAAATAAAAATGAAGCTAAATAGAAATATTTGGAAGAAAAATCTAATAAAAACATGAAAAAGCAGTTAGCAAAATGACTAAACCTCAATTTAATTATGTCAAATATCACTAAATAATACAATATTGGTGTATTTATATCACAGAAGTATCTGAAATTAATGTATGCCCATTTTAATAATGGGCCTAAATTATTAAAATAGACATTCATTAAAATTGTGTATCTGGACAGGATTTTTTTTTTTTTGGTGTTACAGTAATGAAAATAATTTATTATTTATATATATTTTTATAATGAATACATTTTGAACAACAACAAGTATAGCTGCAAGCAGCAATTCAAACAGCAAAACAAGACACATCACATGTAATATGATTAAATTGTTTATGACTTGACCAACAGGTGGTGATGTTATCAAATGAATGTTGTGTGCTCAGTGTGAGTTTGGTGTCAATATGACACAGAGGCATCATGCCATCAAATTTGTTGATCAACAAAAACAGTTATGTCAATCAGAAAGCTTTTAACTTTTAACCGGCATGGTCTGAAGATGATCTGAACCAGTTTTGGTGAAAATCAGACCAACGGTCTAGGAGGAGTTTGAAAAAGTAGGTTTTCCAAGATATTCAAAATAGTGGACAAAAAGTTCAACCAAATGTCATAATTGGTATCCTTGTTCTCAGTATGACTCAAGTTTGATTTTAAAATTGGCAAAATTAATCAAAAGCTATTAGGATTTTATGAAATGTTATTACAAATTTTGTTCAGAAGCTTTTTAATTATGTTCATGTCATGATACTGATGACACATTCTGAGTTATGTAATGATTTGGTGATGCGTTAATGAAATACAGAATTTTTTTTTACAAAATTCAAAATGTCCATTATTGAATATTATTTGTCTCAGTATGCTGCACTGAATCAAAAGAGACCAGTTTTATGATTTGTTATAAGCAAAGATAGCCATGGTTCATATCTCCTGACCAGTAGGTGGCACTGTGGCAAATGCTGCACCTCAGGTCATGCTTGTGATGACACTGAAGCAATACTCATCTCAATATGCTGAAGTGGTGTGGACATATTTGGTGTGCTCTTTGTCAAATTATCTTGCGCACTTTTCGAGAAGTGTTGGGTTTATTAAAAAGCTTTAAGTACATTTTTGCCAACATGGTCTGAAGATGATCTGTGCAAATAGCAAATCGATTATTTTACACTCAGTGAAAATAACATTTTCTTAGCGATAGATGACATTTACACTAAGTGCAAATAGCTGTAGATGATATTTACTAAGTTAAATTGCATACTAAGTTGATATATTCGATATAAGTTGTTATATTCAACACCATATAAAAGTAGCAGTTCTTTGCAATATGTGTAAATAGTAATTACATGTAATTTATACTTTATTTAGACAGATGCATACTATTTGCACCTCAGTGTTGTTGTACAGTAAAAGGACGCAATAATAACATTGAGTGTAAATGATTATATTCATTAAAATTATGAAATGGATGCCACCTTAATGGGACAGTAAAAGCCCTCCCTACACCGACCCAATAAAGGGATGTCAATAAACATTTCGTTAGGCACTTTATTTCCACATTTAGAACATTTTCTTAATTTTTATTGAAAGTTAATGCATTTCTGGTGTGATTTGTGATGAAAAAAGAGATTTGAACCCAGTCAATCGCAATAAAAACAAGATGTTTAAACCGTACGCTTTACTGATTGCACCACTGAAGATGTTGAAATCTAATAGCTTTTTTAAATCTCGTTTGGCCCAACCAGACATTTTTAGGCGGTGCTAGTGCGAATAGCACTTGCCAACAAGGCACGCTATTTGCACTTAGTGTGAATAGACACTCTGTTTTTGTGATTGGTGTTTAATGAATATGGTTTTGACTGACCTGAAAGACGATGACGAAAGCGAATCGGGCCGCCAGAATGGCCCAGAATTCTCTTGAGAACTCATAAGGCGTGTCAGACCATGGAGGGTCCCTGTAATCTTTATATCTATGGATAGTGCAAACATTATGAATATAATATACACTCATACTACATAACTAGAATATAATACACAGTGCAAAACAAAGCAAGTACCTGCAAACGTCCACACTGTAGCCCAGGTGCAGAGGGTGCATAGGTGCAGTGCCAGACTGGAAGTGACTAACATTGAAGTATGAGAGGGTGTGATTGACAAAGCCATGAAGAGTCCCGTCTGGACTGTACATGTACTGATAGACCAGGCGTGGGATGAAGTCAGAGGTGAATGAGATCACAAACGCCTAAAGAGTGACACAGGACCATTAGCTCTCGCCAAACCTTGCGTTTGCGTTTGTTAGGGTGTTCGCTAACTGGCATGTGACTATGATATTCTAGGTCCAAAATCACCCCCTATACACTTAAGTAGGGACATCCATTTGTAGTGGTGTCTGAAACCATAGTGGACGTTTTCGAGTGCACTCATTCAATCCCATAATGCACTGGGTGTACAACCGATAATGCACTGTGAGAGTTATGCCGAATGAACTCCCATGTCTCACCAGTAGATGGCGCTCACAGCCGAATCATTTCCAAACCGTTGGTCCACAGCGTAATATCACTACTTCAAGTGAACTCTATTAGTGGAGTAATGTAGGGAATAGTGAATGAGGGTATAGGGGGTGATTTCAGACACAGCTCTGGTAATTGCTTGAGTGCAATGGGTGAGATTTCTTTCAGTCAGATGATTTAGAAAAGTAATAGCACACTGGTGTAAAACCATAACTCTGAGTGTGAGTGACACTGGTTAATAACTTTCATAACAGGTTGATCACAGTACAGCAGAAGCAGCTCTTATTTGTTTCAGAACAAACACTTGGAATTGAAAACCTACATTAACAATGACGGCCACTTTACTGAGTCCTCGGAGAAGAGTGTACCAGATTCCTTCAAGACAAGAAACAGAAATCAAGACATTAGATTACACATATTGTGTTCAAATATAGTTATATTTACAGCTGGGTAAGGCTGAATGTCATCCCTTAATCATCATTGAAATAATAAAAATCCTTTTTTATTTAAGTAAAATATAATCTTAAAGCAATCTTTATAAATATATCAATATTTAAATATAAATCACTCTTAAATGAAAACATAAAAATGTAATGAAATTCGGCCAAAAAGAGACTCAATACCACAAATTACCACTAGGTGGTGATCAATGATTGTCATAAAACATGGGATCAGCGCATGTCAATACCTTTTTAAAAAAAATAAAAATGATGTGCACCTCAATATTGCTTATAGTTGTACATTTTGAACATAATTTCCCTTTTTAGGATTAAATGCACTGTACTAAAGACAGTTAGGGGAGTCTGGGGCAAGTTGTCACATGCCAGTGAATATTTATCATGGTATGCTCATTGTTAAAAAAAGTCAGCATCATATGGAAAAATACCTTTAGGTTTAGTTCTGACATTGGAACATTTCCATAATTACCCAAACAATTAAGAATCAGTTAATTTACCTCACATTGACTTACACTGACCCTATAATAGGGCAAGTTAGCAATATAAAATATAATAAATTACTTATATATTTATAATAATACATTAATAATCTCTGTTAGCAAATAATCTGATTTTATATAAATTTGATGTTGAAGTTGAGATATGTATCGATATATACACAAACACAGATCAGGCATAACATTACATCCTTATATTGTGTTGGTCCCCTTTTTGCTGACAAATCAGCCCTGACCCGTCGAGGCATGGACTCCACTAGACCCCCAATGTTGTGCTGTGGTATCTGGCACCAAGATGTTAGCAGCAGATCCTTTAAGTCCTGTAAATTGCGAGGTGGGGCCTCTATGGATCAGACTTGTTTGTTCAGCACATCCCACAGATGCTCGACTGGATTGAGATCTTGGGAATTTGGAGGCCAAGTCAATACCTCAAACTCGTCATTGTGCTCCTCAAAACTTTCCTGAACCAGGTAGGTTTAGGTAGGTGGTACGTGTCAAAGTAACATCCTCATGGATGGCAGGACCCAAGGTTTCCCAGCAGAACATTGCCCAAAGCATCACACTGCCTCCGCCGGCTCGCCTTCCCCAGGTAAGCGACGCACATGCACTCTGTCATCCACATGATGTAAAAGAAAACAGGATTCATCAGACCAGGCCACCTTCTCTCATTGCTCCGTGGTCCAGTTCTGATGCTCACATGCCACTGTTGGTGCTTTCGGCTGTGGACAGGGGTCAGCATGGGCACCCTGACTGGTCTATGCCGCCCCATACGCAACAAACTGCGATGCACTGTGTATTCTGACACCTTTCTATCAGAACCAGCATTAACTTCTTGAGCAATTTGAGCTCCAGTAGCTCGTCTGTTTGATCGGACCACACGGGCCAGCCTTCACTCCCCACGTGCATCAATGCATACGCTTAACCATTTTTCCTGCTTCTAACACATCAACTTTGAGGACAAAATGTTCACTTGCTGCCTAATATATCCCACCCACAAACGTGTTATTCATCTCACCTGTCATAATGTCAATCTTATGCCTAATCGGTGTACACACACACACACACACATATATATATATATATATATATATATATATATATATATATAGAGAGAGAGAGAGAGAGAGAGAGAGAGAGAACATAATGAAAACAAAGATGTCACATTAAAATGGTATCTGAAAGGCCAACTCAGTCAAATAAATTAAGTTTTACATTAAGGGGTGACATTTGCTCCCATAATTTAATTTGGAGGGGCTTTTTTTACTTTTATAAGGGCAATTTGTTTTCTAACCAAAAGAATCGAATGAAATGAAATCCACAGCAGAAGAGTGGAAACGGCACAAATACCTGTTATGTGATTAATATATTGTATATAAAATGATGAATAAAATAAAAACTACTATTAAACTGCCACTAGGTGGGGATGAGTCTTAATGAGTGAATCATTTATTCAAATGATCCATTCAAAACTAATTGGCTGCATTTAACTCCACTTTTAGACATGGTGTGTTCCGATTCGCCTACTCATGCACTGCTCTACGATGGTTTCTGGTATAAATAGTGTGAGTAGCACTGAAAATCCCAAATAGAAAAAGTGCACTTAATTAACTGAAAAACCTATGTGTGGATTATTGGACGCTTCATGTACTCAACCGTCACAGCTTTAATTATGTACTTGATGTGGAATGGCGTCAGAGTTTGATGTTGAATGACAAATATCCTTATAAAATTCACACAATGACTACACGGTTGAGTACATGTATAAGTGCATAGTGTGTCATTTGGGACACAACTATACACTGACGAACGTCCCCAAGTTCTAAAGTGCGTTAAACTCCGTCAGTCGTTCGAGGGTCTGTTTATCTGGACAAGCAATGATGTACATTCGAGTGAACGAGACAGAGGGAAGTTAGTGAGGGAAAGGTATAAAAGAGTGGAATTAACATAATTCAGGATTAAATTCATTCAGGAATAAAGCAGGTGAGTGTCTGTATGAATGGGTCACTGAATCATTCACTAAACTGAATTGATCAACAACACCGATTCATTCTGTAAAACAGCTGTCGGTTGCTTTGAGATGCACAATATTTGTGATGTGGCTGTGTTCGGGAATTGTTGCCTTTGGCGAGAACACACAATAGTGTGTCCAAAATTTGTAATAAAAGAAACAAAGCTTTTTGAAACTTTGAATCAATTGAGCCAATTGATTCAAATGTGAATGCTGGTCAAAACTGTCTAAGTGCAAATGCAAAAACAAGCATTGAAATACTTTTTACAAACAAATAACAAATATTATTAAAAGTGCTATCTAATAAATACAATTAACATATGTCTGTATAATATATATTATTCTCTTAAAACTCTGCAGACCCTGTACTTCGGATACTTTACATTTTAAATGTCTGTGGAGAAGCTCTGACCTCATATGTGGTACCATTTGAAAGCTTAGAGTCTCTACTTTCTGGAGATATTCTTCTTTGGCATTTGTTTTACACAAAGTAACTTATTTACACTAAATTATTTCCCATACCCACATAAAGAGGTCAAAATACAAAATTTTGGTGTCATTTTACAGAAAAACCCTTTGAAGTTACGTAAACCACTGCTAAAAGTGATAAACATGTAAGTATATGTTGTCTGAGCTGTAATAATCCCCCCCAAAAGGAGGCACTTCTTGATTTTTTGGTTATAAATTCAGTTTTGAAAGTGTATAACTCTCTGTGTGCTCTAGCACCCTGCAGACAGTTTTGGCTGTTTCCACTAGATTCCAGAAAATACTGGAAAAAAGATTTTTGTCTGGATGATGTATGTAAGATTTATTCAAATGGATCTGAATGGAGGAATATTTCCTTTTTTTTAATGTAATTTCCACTTGCCCCTCCTACCCATACACAGTGGTATAAATGCAATATCCTGGTGTGTTTTTTTTTACAGAAAACCCTGACATTACTTAAAACACTTCTGAAAGTGATACATATTATAGTATATGTTGTGTGTGATATAATAAACATGTAAAATATTTTTAAAAAATTTTTGGTTAAAAATTCATTTTTGAAAGTGTATATCTCTGGCCCTGTGTGCTCTAGCACCCTGCAGATAGTTTTGGTTGTTTCCAGCATATGTCAGCAAACACTGGGGAAAAAAATAGAATTTAATGAAACTGGGATATTGCATTTTATACCACTATATATAGGTGTGGGGTGTTAGTGGGGTAGTGGTTGGGGTTGGAGGACAGAGGGGTATCCACCCTTTAGAACCATTGAATAAATATTGCATACAATATGATACAGACAAAATTATAAACATCCAAAACTGTCTGCAGGGTGCAAGAGCACACAGGGCCTGAGTTACACACTTTCAAAACTGAATTTATAACAAAAAAATAAATAAAAGAAAAAAGCGGAGGACAACATGTTTATCACTTGTAGCAGTGTTTTATGTAACTTTAAAGGGTTTCCTTTAAAATGACACCAACATTGTGTATTTAGACCTCTATATTGTGGGTATGGGAAGCTTTTCAATCTGGGTAGGCCAAATCCAAGCCGAAATCCCCAAAAATGGCCCCAGAGCTTAAGTGTAGGACTTGTTTTAATAGAGAGTTTGGTTAATCAGGCCAATAAGAGACTATTAACTATACAAATGTGGCATTAGAAATGTCTACAAATTTATAAGCAAGATCCGAGATCAAGTAAAAAAAACACATAGACGCTGGTTTATGGGTTCACAGAGATCATCCAACCATTACATTTTGGAAACGTTTCGAAATAGTTATGACCTGACGAAGCCTCGTTGACATCGAGCATGAGGCAGTTCGATACACGCTTCGAATCACTGATTAGAAACAAATGATTCACAAAGGTTTTGAAGCTTCAAAAGCGACCATCACCATCTAAAAAGCAAGTTTTAGTAACTTTAACTTCTTGCTGTTGCATAAAATCAATATCACATTTGCAGTTGTGTGGGATTGCTTAACTATTACAGGTCACAAGTAGGTCCTATAAAAAGCTCAAACAGGGGCATTTTCTGTCCCCATATCTTGAATTTTTGAGTGAGTATGTATATTTTGTATTGTCTTATTATGCACTCTCAGAAAAAAGGCTATAAAAGCTGTCACAGGGGCAGTACCTTTTCAAAAGGCACACTTTTGTACCATAAAGCTACATATTAGTACCTAAAAGTAAGTGTGTATTAATCACATAACACTCAAACATGTTTATATACAAAATCATACTGAATGCACTGAAAAACTGTGTGTAGATACTGACCAATGTCCTTTGCGCGTACAGCAATCGGTCTTCTCAGTTCCGTGACAAACTTTTTGGCATCAAGACGGATCTCAATGATGTTGTTCAGCAGAGCAAAGAGGGGAGCCAGCGGAAAGGAGGCCACAAACAAGGTCACCATCCCAAACTGAATGACTAGATAAGAAAAAGAAACAAAAACATCCAGCTTCCACAGAAGGTTCCACTAAAGCACAACTTCACAGAATTATTTAGAATGACCGAGAACATCTTATCAGACATAAATCAGAGGTTTGTATCCTGGGAAAACTTAAAATTAAAAATCACCCACAGAGTAATTCACATGGACTTGGTTCTTTCTAGTTTGGCGGAAGCTCCTGAACATTACCGGTTTAGGGTCTCAGGAGGAGTATGGGAAGTGCCACGCTCAAAGATGGAGGAATGGGATGGGAGAGAGAGTGAGAGATAGAGTGATAGAAGTATGGATGGAGGATGGTAGGTGAGGGGGTGGCGTGTTATTAATGAATTCAAGCCAGAACTAAAGCTCATAATCTCACACTGCTCTGCCAGCCCCCCTTTGGACCCATAATGCCTCTCTCTTAGCAGAAGTCCAGCCCACGCTGTAGCACAGATGAGGCGAGATAAGAGGAGGAGCCGGTAACACACCAACTCCACACATACTGCAAATCCTACACAGAATGGATGTGCATTTACCCTGTTTACCATGCTTGCTGTATGGGTGCTTAAATTACCCTTTTGTAATAGTGCTGAGATGAGGTGTATAAATCTGTCTAGTTGAGTGTAGACATTTCAATTAGTGTTTGCGGACAGCAAACCTTTAATAATTTATAATCGTAAATATTAATTATGATGCATTTTTAATGATGCCATGTTCCTACATGAATGCACAAAACAGCCAGAAGGACCAGGAGAGAATACAAACAAATGTTTATATGTCTGTAAGTGTGTGTGTGTGTGTGTGTGTGTGTGTGGGCGCGTAGTGCGTAGTGACTCACTCATTTCCATGTACTCTGGGTTGAGTCCGACAAAGGGCCCAAGGAAGTGGTCCTTCTCGTGACGATGAAGCGTTTTGTTGAGCTCTTCCTGATGCTTTTTGTCTATCTTGCGTTGTCGGAGCAGTTTCTTCAGTTTCCTGTGACACAGATTAATAAATAATCACTGTGGATTTTGCTTAAATAACAAGCTTGGAGAATAAGCATATATTTATTAGCACTTTGAGATTCTTCAAAATGAAACACTAGTTATAAATAAAATCTAGTATTATTATTGTTATTATTATTATTATTATTATTATTACTACATGATGTGCTCATTTGCAGACCAGATTAAATTAGATATCTGTATTTTCTGCCATTTTAATAATATATTCTACATACAGTTTGTGAAAACTGTTTTTTTTATATACAAAAGGAAATATATACCTTTATTCAGCAAGGATGCATTAAAATTATTATTAATATTTAAGAATCAATAATAACATAATAATTGAGCACCAAATCATCATATTATCATGATTTCTGAAGGATCATGTGACCCTGAAGACTGGAGTAATGATGATAAATTCAGCTTTGATCACTGGAATAAAATACATTTTAAAGCATATTAAAATTAATTTCTTTAAAATTCTAATAATATTTCACAATGTTACTGTATTTACTGTATTTGTAGATCACAAATGCAGAGCATTAGAGTTTTCTTTAAATATTAAATTAATTTAATATTTATATATAGCCAAAAGTTTTGGGATATCTGCCTTTACATGCATAAGAACTTTAATGACATTGGCTCACCCCTTGCAGCTCTAACAGCTTCAACTCTTCTGGGAAGGCTTTCCACAAGGTTTAGGAGTGTGTTTATGGGAATTTATGACCATTCTTCTAGAAGCGCATTTGTGAGGTCAGGCACTGATGTTGGACGAGAAGGCCTGGCTCACAGTCTCCACTCTAATTCATCCCAAAGGTGTTCTATCGGGATGAGGTCAGGACTCTGTGCAGGCCAGTCAAGTTCCTCCTCACCAAACTCACTCATCCATGTCTTTACGGACCGACGTTTTGTACACTAGAGCGCAGGCATGTTGGAACAGGAAGGGGCCATCCCCAAACTGTTCCCACAAAGTTGGGAGCATGAAATTGTCCAAAATGTCTTGGTATGCTGAAGCATTAAAACTCCACCAAACTTCTACACAATGCAGTCAGGCAAGTACTCTGCTCTAGAGTCCAGTGGCGGCGTGCTTTACCCCACTGCATCCCATGCTTTTCATTGCACTTGGTGATGTAAGGCTTGGATGAGCTGCTCGGCCATGGAAACCCATTCCATGAAGCTCTCTCCGCACTGTTCTTGAGCTCATCTGAAGGCCATATGAAGTTTGTAGGTCTGTAGCTATTGACTCTGACCCCGCTCTGTGATTTTACGTGGTCTATCACTTCGTGGCTGAGTTGCTGTTGTTCCCAATTGCTTCTACTTTGTTATAATCCCACTAACAGTTGAGCGTGGAATATTTAGTAATGAGAAAAAATTTCAGGAATGGACTTGTTGCACAGGTGGCAACCTATCACGGTACCAGGCTTGAGTTCACTGAGCTCCTGAGAGCGACCCATTCTTTCACAAATGTGTGTAGAAGCGTCTGCATGCCTAGTGCTTGAATTATACAACTGTGGCCATGAAGTGATTTGAACAACTGAACTCAATGATTTGGAGGGGTGTCCCAATACTTTTGGCAATATCTATATATAAATATATTTGTTTGGACCCAGAAATTGTGATGCATGACTTGACTTAAACTTTGGAGATTTCTCCCTAAAATTAGCTCAGAGAATATGAAAAAGGTTTGCAGATTCTGTCTGAACCTATTGGATGTGTGTCTTTAACCATGCATTACTTTCAGGACCATTTGCATTAAGGAAAGCTTACAATCCAGAACATTTGCATTTGTCCAAGAACAACATAAATTGTATTTGCAAATATGCCACAAAAAAAGGCCAGCATGGTTTGTTCATGAAAAATAATTCCAAGAATAGATCATGCAAGGTATTTACATTGTAAATACTCTGGTATGAAAAAGTACAATTATGAAAGTACAATTATTCCCTAAAGCAACAACGTCTAGAAATGTACACCACACCTATAATGCGGAGTGAAAATTGATCAGATTTCTTTCATCTCTGTGGGAATAATGTCTTTGAAATGTGCCTACATGTTCTCTATGCTGTATGTACTCACGGAACGCCAATCTCAAACAGGTTATTCTGAATGAGCTGTTTGCCAAGCATAGTGATGCAGAGCTGAATGCACAATTCCATCAGACAGCCAGCATGGGCGCACTGCAGGGAGAAACAGAGAGACTTCAGTCAGTTACTGTGGAGTTGACCATCTACAAACCTTTGAATGTGTTAGTCATAAGGACTAAGGTAACAAGGACAATCTGTCAAGTTATTTTTCATTTGATGATGTGGGTACAAGACTCCAAGAATAGAGTATGGTTCATTAGGGATTTTGCTTAATATACACACACATACATATACACCAGTTGGTCAATTAGACTCATTCTCGTGAAATTATTTCACAGTTTATGACATACACACATAAAGAAGGGAGTTGAAAACTAGATAAGTACCTCTTCCATCCGGTAAGACCCCAAAACGTAGATATATTTGCCTGGGCGTCCAATGAGTCTGGAGGCATTGGATAGAGGAGGGTCAAGAGCTGAGATTACCAGTGGAGATTCACAAAACAGACATTACAATAAAAGTACCCTAAAAGGGAAATGGGGAAGTGGGCAGGGGTGAGCTCTGTTACAAACCTAGTGAGTAATATTATACTAGTCAGAAACCAAAAACCAGAAGGGGCCTAGAAATTCATGCTGGTTTAAACTGCTATTCCAGCAAGGACAATACCTAATTTTGGGATAAAAATTTTTGTGATAGCAATTTTCAGATAACAATTGTGTCCCCTGGCCTCAAGAGGCACACTAGTGACTGACGGTTTGAGTCCCACTCGGAGCGGGTTGAGCAGGACCAGTGACATTTGGTGCCGTGACCCAGATGGGAGTGAGGTTTAGGGGGGTGAGTGTAACGTAGGCCAGTAAGAGCTGTGCGTGTAAACCTCACTCCCCTGGCCTCAAGAGGCACACTAGAGGCTGCAGTCTTTAGCGTCCTTGTTAGCGGGCCCGTTTCCCACGCTAGAGAAGTCAGTTTGAATACCGCTTGGAGCGAGTCGAGTAGGGCCGGTTACATTTGGTGCCGTGACCCGGATGGAAGTAAGGTTTAGGGGGAGAGTGTAACATAGGCCAGTAAAGCTGTTTGTGAAAATTTCACTCCCCTGGCCTCAAGAGGTGCACTAGGGACTGCGGCCTTTAGCATCCTTGTTAGCACACCCGCTTCCCACACCGGTTCAAATCCCGCTCAGAGTGGGTTGAGTAGGACTGGTTACATTTGGTGTCCAGGATGTGAGTGTAATGGATGAAGGCCAGTAAGAGCTGTGCATAAAAACTCACTCCCCTGGCCTCAAGAGGTGCACTAGCAGCTGCAGTCTTTAGCGTCCTTGTCTTTAGCCTCCCACCCCAGATACCCCATTCAAATCGAGTTGAGTGGGATCAGTTACATCAGCAACCATTACTGGAACAACAAAGTTGAGTGGAGCACTGATAAGAAGCTGCGAATACCAAAAAGAATGCAGCTAGGGAACACCACCTTAAACATTTAAAAACAGTTGAAGAGTAGGAATGCCAAATAGAAACCAAGAATGCAGTGAGTCACTGTGAATGCACCATAAAAGAGCAAAGTGATTTTGCAATACAAGTCTGCAGTAGTAAATGCTACATTGTTTCTATTATTTTAGAGTATTAGAAATGAGTTGTTGGTGTTGATCTGTTTTAATTGCTCTTGTACTGTAGGGCGGTACCAGTCCTGCAGTATTTTAGTTTCAGCCTTTGACAATATATGCAACGTATTGCTAATCCAAAAGGCGTTTAGCTGATTTGATTTAATTACTGATAACTCATGCACTCTAAAGACTGTGACACACCAAGCCGACATTAATGAACTAATGGTGAAGAAAACAGGCTGTGCTGTCGCCTCGTGTTGGCTGCGTCTCGGCTAAAGCTGTGCTTGAACACACCACAAAGAAGTACATTTCTTTCTATATCAGCAGGTATCAATAGTCTGTTTTCATCATTCAAAAAGGTAAACCAAAACTAGCACTGCAATCAAATAATTCATACTGATCACTTTCTTTTTGCTCCTTGTTTGAAGAACTAACTTATGCAATGTTCTGCATGTGTACCTGAACTTTTGTACAATTCTGAACAAGGACTCTAGAGCACTTATTTCTACCTTCATTCCTCTGTTTTGTGCATTGTTCACCTTCAAAAGCAAGAGACAATGGCTCTGGTTTGGCCTCATAAACTCTGAAAATGCAAGTCAGGAGTAAACAAATAAGACAACTCTCCTTTTAAATTTCATGCAATTACTATGATCTGATCATCCGCTACATCAGCTGGGAAACTTTTTAGAAGAGCTGGATGTGCTATAATCCACTTTCGCTGAAGATGACAGCCCTAGTGCGGTTCTTGGTTTTACATTACAGTCACTTGGATAAGCTTGTTTAACCTCACCATCTCACCAACTTACAAATCAGGAAACCTATTGGGCCTGATTTACACAAGTAACTGTACATTTGTGATTTTCTGCACACTCTGGTTTTCTTCCAACATAACCTTCACTCCCTCTTACCCACTAAACTTTTTTTCTATACTCGCCCACCTCTCTTCACCCTGCTAAAAGCTCCTCCTCTCTTATGTAAATAATGTATTTACATCCACTTGAACGTCTTGTCTAGACAGCATCTGTCCACCCTCCTCCAGGCCCATTTGCACAAAACGCCCACTAACCCCTGGACATCATATGTTCTTCGTGAAACCAAACTCAAGAGAGAAAATGGCACCAATCGAAAGGTTCCAAGTGAAATGAGTAGCATAAGTCACTGATCTCTTTCTGCCAATTTAAAAGCAGACACTCAAAAACAGAAATTAATCTCCGTCACTGAAGCCCTTCGGCTGGCAAAAGATGCCTCTAGATCAATTGTTCTGCTGGATCTATCTGCAAATGTAAAAATCACCAGATCCTACTGTTTATAAGCATTTAAAATCACACCAACTATCCATAGGGGTACCCCAGGGTTCAGTGCTTGGCCCTTTCCCTTTTTCGTTTTACATAATCCCTGGCCTCTATCATCCAGACACATGGATTTTGGATAAAGCATCCTGCACAATTCCTTGTCAAGGCTGTTGTCATCGCTAGACTGGACTACCGCAATGCTCTTGCAATACGCCTTCCTTCTTACATGCATGATTAAACCTCTATAAATGATTCAGAGTGTGCTGACATAGAGACTTCCCATGGTGCATCCTGGTCTCTGTTAGTTTAGTTTATTCTAGCAGTATGTTAAAAGGGGTCATCGCATGCAAAATTCACTTTTATATGGTGTTTGCATATAAATGTGTCTTTGCTATGCTTTTTTTAATCCCCAAAAAGCATAAACACTCAATCAAGCCGTTCTAATATTCTGAGCAATATGACATCATTTCTCAGAAAATTAGAACGGCGCTCCAACCACAACCGCTGATGGACTGTCCCATATTAGCATATATTGTACACTTTCCGCCAAGCACTCTAGACGCCCCACGGACGAGAAGGGTGGGGTGAACAGTAGCTCATTATCATTTAGAGAGACATGCACCGAAACGGATCACCGTAAACCGCTGTTTTTAAAGGGGGAAAAAAGGGTGTTGTTTTACACAAACATTGAAGAATTTTAACCAAAGTATGTTACAGACTTTACATAAATCATACCAACTTGTGGAAAATGGGCATCCGATGACCCCTTTAACATCAAAATTTCTCACGTTCTTCATGTGAAGATTACTATTTGTAAGAAGTTTTTGTTTTTCGCCCATTCCAAATCAGTTAGGATACTGCCTTAGGTAGACAGCAGAGCAGCTTACCAGGTTATGAAACAGAGCTCAAATAAAGGGAATCCTATTGCAGACTAAGTTTACGTTAAATTTTAGAGCAACTGCTTGGTACCAATGCTCTTACCTGCCTCTGAAGAATGCCAGGTACACAATAGGGGTAAATGCATTTGCAAACTTCAGTATGAACGTCTTGAAGATCAGCCTCTCCTCAAAACTCTTGTCAGTTTTTGGCACCTCTGATGGATTGAAAACAACAGCACGTACTGTAACCATAACTTTTTGGAACTCAGCTGAAGAACTAAATGTCTTGAAAACAATAACCAGATGTACCCATAATAGTGAGCCAGCGTGCAATTGCTCCATAGACCTCATCCATGATGATAATGATGATAAGGTTGATGACAGCCCCAGTGGTTTTAACGGTGGCCCGTATATTAGTGCGGAACGTGGGAGTGGAACTCATGTGCAGGGCAGTCATAATGGAGACCCTGTATAGCACCACACCAAACACGATGGCCAAGGTCACAAAGATCTGCACACAATAAGAAAAATGACTTTAAACATAAGCTAATGATTCACTCACACCAGTTGGATCATGCAAAAGCCAATGTTTTTGGTTATAATAGTATTTGGCACAGATGTAAGTCACCATGACTACTTTATTCTGCAATGAAAAGGTCTTATAATATGGGGCTTAATGTGATAAAGGGAGTTGTATTTGGCTGCTCATGTGATTCCAACTTGATGGCCACCACCCATATTAAAAATAATTTGACTGGTTGTTGAACAAAAAAGCTTTTAACTGTTAAATATAGCATAATTCAATTCATTGCAAAAGAATATAGCATTATACCACAATAAATCTAATAAATTAGTCGGGTCTTACCAAAAAAACCATCATGGCGATAATGGTCATGTAAGCTGGCATTCTGTCTGTGCATGTCAGCTTCACATTTCCAGTCTAAAACAAGACATGAATTGTCAGTTAAAAATGTGAGTTAAAAACATACACCCTAACACATTCATCTAGCAACAGGAGCTTAAGCAAAAATCAGATGTGTAGACTCCAGCTTCCAGCATAAGAGATGGACAGGGTCAAGCCAAGCAGAGCAAATACAAGCCCTTAGACATGCGTTACAGCTGTGCTGTCACATAACATTTCAGTATACTGCAACTAGGTCAACATCTACTGAGCGTAATACCCAATAATCCAGACATCCTAATGACAGAAAGGATGGCATGCATAAGTCTACAGACAAAAACATGGCAAGAGCAGCACGGCTTGTGCTGTGCCAGGCACAAATAAAGGCACTTTTTTTTAAATAAGCGTATGGTCTGGTCCACACTGTAGATTATTCTAGCCAATAACTACCCACTTGGACAAGAAGAAGAATACAGATCAACATGCAAAACGACAAATATACAGTTGGTCTTATAAAGGGTGCCGATCAACCTCAATTCACCCCACACAAGCCCAAAGTGTGCCTTTGTGACAAGTTTAGAGCAGGGCCGTAACCACCATAGACATTGAGGGGGACAAAATTAAAAATGGCCAAATTGTCCCCCCCAATATTTGAAATTCTTACACTGCTCTCCTGCGCTCCATTACGCATCGCTCTGAATGTTAGGATGACAAAAAGGTTTAAAAGTTACATTTTTAGTCTGGTCTGCCTCAGGTCTAACGGCGCTCGTCAATGACAAAAATTATTGAGATGGCCAATAAAATCAAAGTAGGCGAGGTTTACGTTCTCTTTGGCTCGTGCATAGTCTTCACACACACGAGCGCGTCAATCTATCGCTTAATGCCACTGCGGGGACTCAATATACACAAACGTGTCCATGCTCTTAATATACAATCATTAAAAACTTTATGAGGGCGGATTAAAACCTGTGACCTTTGACATGGTTAACAAAAATTCTACCACCAGCCCACGAAGGAATTCAAATGTTAACTGTGGATCTATGTATTTATTCACTAACAGGAAAAATCTTAAGACTAACAATATATTTGATGCAAATTAATGCAAATATTGTTTGCAAATAGTCCGAAAATGATTATTTCCCCAACTAGAATTAGACGTAGAATTTTGTTTACGGTTCTGTTTCTCTATGCTTTATAAAAATAAAAAAAATTGGTCCCCCCAATGTTCAAGACATGGTTTCGGCCTTAGTTAGAGGTTGTCCGATAGTGGATTTTAGAAATAAGTATGTTGGACCGCTCTGCCCGACAACCGATTAATCAACCGATAGTTTTTAAAATGGATACTTAATGAAAACATAACACTTAAAATAGTGCTGAACTTTATTACAAAAATTAAAAAACAGTACCGAACCATGAAAATGTATTGTACTTTTTAAGTATAAAATAATATTAATATATTAATTATAACTTGATCATTATTTTAATTCATAGTGCAATAACTTATGTTAAGAGATACAACTTTGAAATGTAAAAAATGTATTAGTAAATGTTGAAAGTAACAATGAACTGTACTTTTTATTAACTTTAGTTAATGTTAGAAGTGTTTTGTATTACTAGTGCAGTGTCCGTTCTCGGAGCATATAAGCCATGCCCACGCGAGGCGTGCCGCTTCTCCAGATTCCTGCCTTTATTAGAGAGAAGAATATGTTCAGCCCCCTCCCTCCGAAGCTCAAAAAATGGTATTTGGACCAACCCTACTGTAGATATATCCTGTCATAAAGACCTACCTTTGGAGATTTCTCTTTCTTCAAGGACTTCTTCATGACGTGGAACTCATACTCTGCTCTAGGATGACTCTGGGAAAAACAGAGAAAGCAGTTCACAACACGTACAGGATGTAAACCAGTTAAAAAGGTTAAACGAAAAGAAAAGTGGAAAGAGATAACTGGTTATGGAGCCAAAAGCAGCCATGTGCATGATCAGTGAACAGAACAGAAAATCTGGTAATAGCAACACATTGACGTTCAGTGCAAGTATAATCCTTAAAACCAAAAGCTCTCAGCACCACGGAAATCATATTCCTTTCCACATTCAGCAGCTTTAGGTTTTATTAGTTCCTCCTCCTCATTTTGTCCACATAAACAGTGGCGAGCCCAGAAAGACTGTGACTGCCGAAAGGAAAGTGAGCAGCTTTTGACCTGTAAGGCCGGAGGAAGAGAGAACAGGAATCTCCCAGACCTCCACAACAACAGACCGATAGATACAGTAAGTGCTGGTGAAATACTCAACACAAGCAAGAATGTGACGACAATGCTTGAAGACGACTTTTAAAAAATGAAGAATTTGTTAGTACTAAAATGCACTTGTAAGGTTAGGAAAGAAATCCAGTTAATACTGTGAATGAACCAATTCCAAACCTTTTGTTTCTCCTATACAAAACAGAAAAAAAACAACAAAAAAAACAAAACAAACAGTGAAAAGACAGTTTGATTTAATGGCAATGAATCAATAAAAAAACAGACATCTTTAATTCATTCTTAACACCCAAGCCTCAAGATAATACAAGTCAGTACAAGAAAATAGAGCACACCTACAAAACATACATAAACCCACATCATTATCTTATCAACAGATACATCAGTGTCTTAAATTGACAGTTTTCTCGGTCAACATGGGTGTGTGAGACAAACCTCTGTGTCTTCAAAGCCGGTCATGTCCCAGACGTAATTTAGCCTCATTTGCCTTCTCTTCCAGTGCTCCATAAACATGGTGGCTGTGTGAGACAGAGAGGTAACCTTCACCAACAAACCCACATTCATAAATACTGACCGGCTCAGCGCTGATCGGGTGGTTTGGCAGTTTATGTAACTACAAATTAAGTATTTTTGCTTTAAAATCCCCCCTTCTTATTGAGAAATATGTATCACATTATAATGTTCACACAGCCAGTTTTTTCTATAGCATCGGGCTGTAAAACCTATTCTTGGAATCTGTGTTCGTTTAAAGGGTCTGAGTCCGGTTCTCAATTTTAGCTCATGTGTGAATGCCGCCAACAACCTCAGACTCCTTTAAAGAAAACTAAACCGAAACCATCTGAGTCGGTTCACTTTAGGTCAGTGTGGATGAAAAAGCTAAAGTGAACCAAAAAGAGATCTGAGACCCCTTTCAGGACCAGCGACAGTATGAATGCAAAAAGAGCTGGGTTATCTTTACACTTTATACACTTACTTATAAAGCTTTGAATCTTTTAACCCTCTGGTGCTCTTCAGTCATTTTTGACCGAATATGTTTACGTTTTTCTTTTCTTTACTTCATCAGAATGGTACGAAACTATGCTTCACTTGCTATGTGAACACACATAATTCAAAAAGGATAAATGGTCCTGAAAAAATGTTTTGTGGTCAAAAATGACGGCATTAGAAATGAATGGGAAACGAATTTCAGACTGAACATTGGTCTGTGGAGTCTACGCTGTATTTGTTTTACTGCACAAGAGGCGTGATCAACGGGCATAATTCAAATGACCCTGTACGCAACTGGACAGTCCTTCAACCAATCAGACCACAAGAGGCGTGATCAACGGGCAACGACCCATCACTTCTCTATCCTTCATCGTGTTAAACCCGCCAATAGCGCGCCAGGTGGTCTGTGATTGTTTCCAGCAAAAGTGTAACAGAAGCAGTAGAAATGAGTGTACAGGTTTGCAGTCTGAGCTGCAGGGCGAAATCAAATTGCTGGAAGATCAGGATGGGTTTACTCAGTCAAAATTTTTTAAATATCAACCTCAAATTTGGAACACATTGTTTAGATTTATGCCTTTTTTCAGTTTTAGAATAAAGCATGTTTTGAAAAATATATATTCCAAGTAACACTTTAGTTTAGGGTCCAATTCTCAATATTAACTAGTTGCTTATTAGCATGCATATTACTAGGATGTTGACTGTTTATTAGTACTTATAAAGCACATATTGATGCCTTATTCTGCATGACCGTATTTAAAATCCCTTTATCCTAAACAACTACCTTACTAGCTATTAATAAGCAGTAAATAGCAGTTTATTGAGGCAAAATTCATAGTTAATAGTTAGTTAATACTGAGAATTGAACCCTAATAAATATATATATATACTAGGGATGCAACAATACAGTTAGTCCTCGGTTCAATACATACCTCGGTTTTTAACCACGGTTTTCGGTTCGGTTCGGTTCTGATGGCTTGTCACATACATTTTTTGTTATTCTATTCTTAGGCGATAGGAACAGCAAGAGGTTAAAGAGAAAAAATTCTACTTTTTTATTGCAATACTTTCTTTATATTACTTAAAAGAATTGAAAAACCTTACTTAAACTTTACTAAAAAAAACTTTTTTACACATTCCTAGTGTATTGGATAATATAAAATAAATATATATATAAGATTTACACTGGCAGCTCAGAGCTGAACAGCAGCATTTCAGTACAAAATTGAATGAATAAATGTAAAAATAAAACACTACATAGACTTCACTATAAAATATACATTGATTCTTATTAATGCATTGATTCTTATACATTGATTCTTATTAGTTTTTCATTCAAGAGCAGTGGTTGATTTTCTCTTTGTCTTTTGTTGTTGTATTAACATTAAAGGGATATTTCACTCAAAAATGAAAATTCTGTCATCGAGAAATGAATACAGGTTTGAAACAACATTAGAGTGAGTAAATAATGAGCTCATTTTAGAGGTGAACTGTCCCTTTAAGGAGCGCGTGTTCACTTAGGCTGCCCTGTTGGCAATTTGAGACCTGCGTGCATTTAATATACAGACACGATTGCGATTTTACTTTCACTTTAGGCATAACCGACTGTGTTTATGTTAATCTTGTGTGTATTTGACAGTATTAGCGCAGTAAGACGACTTAGTCCAGTAATCACGTGTTTGACAGGCGTTTAGTGCTCGCGCTCTGAAAAGCGCATGTTAAAACAGTGCACGCGCACGAAACCGGCAAGGCTTTAAAACGCATGCATATGATGAGCTTTGGTGATTGTGAATAACTATAGTGTCCCGTGAGTATAACTCTACCACTAACCTGTGATGTGAAAGTATGTCGCGTTCTTCAGTATGTTGGGATGGAAGCAAATTACAGAATGTGTGGAAAAATATATTTATACTATATATTTATTTATTTATTTATTTATTTTTTTCACTTCAGCAACAATCCGCCAAGTGTCTTCGTTAAAAAGAGACTAAACCAGACCAAAAAGATCTGTGCTCCAAAGCATTCAAGATTTCTGATATTTTAAGTTGGAAAATTAATTTTTCATGCTCAAAAAGTGTAATAAATGGATTGTAACTATACATGCATGATATATCGGCCACCATATCGGTATCGGCCGATATATGTTAATGTTATCATTATTGGCTTGATAAGAAAATTGGTCCGATATATTAAACCCAATAAAATAATGGATTATTTCCTTCAGCTGAGACACTTCAGATGAGCACTGTTCAACACGATGGTTGAATTGCTTGAAATATGATTAGAATCACTTCAAAAAAGGAAAATACGGTTCAATGCAACATGTGCAGTGCAAGTCTGTCATATCGGCCACATAAAACTATAACGAGAACATTATAATTGTGTGTTTTGGACATGACTTTTAATGGTGAGACTTTTGTTTTGTAATCAGGCTCTCAAAAATTATATAAAATTTTGGAGTTAGATTTATCGGCCAATATATCGATTATCAGCTTTCAAATACAAAGAATTATCGGTTATCGGTATCAGCCAAAATTTAAATATCGGTACATCCCTTATTATAACTACTGCATAAATATGATTTAGTATCATAAAATCCCTTAAAAATACAAATTATAAAAAAAAAACAAAAAAAACATTAATTAGACTAAAATATAGTACATTTGTTTAATTGAAATAATAATAATAATAAAAATTTTTTTTTTACATTTTTGAACCCCCACGTGAGATGCACCAGAGGGTTAAGTTAACAAGTAGCTTTGTCATAGGGTGTCATTTTTTTCTTTTCAAAGCCTGTAACTGCAGGATATCAAAACAGGAAGGGCAAATTTAGGGCTTAATATACCAGCTTTCTAAGAGGCTCAGCATCTGAGCGGAGATGAGTACAGGGGAATTAAAGAAAAGTGTAAAACCAGGGCACAAATCTCTTCCAACATTTGCCAGATCAAATCCGCCCTCAATATGTAAAGACACAACACTCGGTGTACAGCAGCAACAAAGTGTGCGGGTGGACATGAAAAGGAGAACAGAGCTGCTGACCCCATAGTGCCATGAAGATGGCGAAGAAGACGGTGGCCGCATTGTCGAACAGGTGGCTGGCCCTGGCCGTGCCGCAAGCCGTGACCAGTTTCCAGTAACTGCAGGCTCGGTCACACATTGGGCACATGGTGATGTTGTTTCTCTCGTCGCAGATCTCCATGCTGAGAGGCAAAACAAAAAAATGATTTGAGAAATGCATCATATTTCCCCAGACAACAAGAAAAGCTATTAATGAATCTAAGCCTGCATTGTATTTCTTATTTCTAAAAGAAGAAAAGCATTATTCTTCAATCACAAGTAACATAAAACCTGTAGGTGTAGTTTACCTTTTTTCCCCAAAATAATTTTGTCGTATCAATTCCTTAACCAAGTTTAGTGTTTTGTTCCCTCATATTTTGATGGTTTAATCAAATTTGTAGGGTCCTTAAAAACTAATTTCCCCTCCGGACATCACTTTTGGTCTCTACTCTATCTTGGGTAAATAGTAAAATTAATCATTTTAAATGCTAAATGTACATTAAGGCAGCACAATAACAGCATTATTAAATGATTAGCCTTTTTAAAGATATATAGTATTAAAATGTATACGTTAAATGATTATGACAAAAGTAATCTTAATCAAAAAAAGGAGGAAATGTGCTATATATTAGATTGCTTACACAATTTTTGTCATGTAATTTGTAAGCAGTAACTTATTATAATTTGTAATCCATTATATTTAAGGTAATATAATCTGACTACTTTTAGATTACTTCTATCCTAACACACTTTTATCACATTGATTTAAATAGGATAATCTTGTACCATATTGATATAAAAATATATACAGTAAAATACATAATATCTTATCAACAACATGAAGTGCATTAAATATTACATTACATTTGAGTTTCCCAGACTGGGGTTTGTGAGTTTAATGAAAAGCTATCAAGTAATTAAATCATTACAAAAAAAATAAATAATAATAATTACAAAATATATTTAGAAAATAAATAAAAATAAAACACTTACTAAAAATATTTCATTATATTTAAATATAAATGTTTTATATTTATTCAATTATATATAATATAATATAATACATACATATATATATATATATATATAACCCACATAAAAGTTGGGGAATCCCTGCATTGCATGTAAATATGAAATGTTTGCAAGAAAGTCATACATGGTTAAATTCAAATAATAATTCATGTGTTCGTCAGGAACTGTTAGATATGCAATCTTGCAATGTTGATAAAACACTTCTTAAAAGTGAAATGATTTCTGTAAATCCAGTGATCAAATGCTGTCAGTTTTCATCTGATCTGTGTGTGTGTGCAACTCCGTAAACCCGGAAGACCTTCTGAACCTCAAACTGTAGTCGGATTACAAGCATTTTAAAATGTCATATAATCTAATTACAAGTACTTAATTTCTGGAATCTGATTACATAATCCAGATTACATGTAAATTACCCAGTGCTATAATCAGCCAATACCGAGAAAATGCATTACCCACATACATACACATACACATGTTTAGCTATAGTGCTTAAAATGAAGGTAGGCATGGCACTGGGTTTAGGAACAGCTTGTTTTCAGCAGTGGCATCTGTGGAATTAATGAATGTCGTTGTGAGACAGCCAGTGAACGCTGAGTCACTCTCATTATACACTACATTACAGTCCATTACAGTCGCACCATTTCAAAACCCACTCTAAACTCCCTAATTACCACGCACTTCAACATCCATCCGCTTTTCTTGCAAAGTGCAGCAGTGGTTTCTTTCGTAAATGGCTAGGCATATTCTTCGTTAAAAATCTTCCCACAAAGTTCAAAACCACTGCCACTATTGTTTCCCAGGGGTGTGAGAGACAGTGGAATGCGTTTAAACTCCATGACACAGATACGAATGTGTCAATCAAAATGTTATGCAACAAATTAATTATACATAATTAAACATTAATTGGCAGAAGATATATGTACAAAGCCGTCAGCGGTTTAGGGAGGGTTTCACATGCTAACAATCCAAATAAACCATCACACAAATTATATAAAGTTGACCTGGGGATATTGTCATCCACAGTGGCACAGCCGTACAGGAACACAATAACGCCCACAATCGCTGCTGGGATTAGCATCTGAGTATACACACCCAGCCAGGCGAAGTACAGGCCCACTTTCTCACCAAAATACTTCCTAAGAGAGAAATAAAGAAGAGTAGAGTAGAGAAAAATTAGTTAAAATCACCATCTAGTAAAGAATACATCCTCTTACTGTAACTTCCTGCAACTGTAACTTCCTCGATCAGTCCAGTGCTGCATCACGAAAGTTTAACATCTGCACCTGTTTTTGAGCCTTGCCAATTTAAATATTTAAGCGCATGAAGACGTGAAAGAGAACTCAATTCAATAGTGTGAGAAATTTTGTGTGAACTGAGCTCTCGTTCATGTCTTCTCGGGCTTGAACGGACATATTCACACAAACTTACACCAGAAAAGCCAGTTTCGGCAAGTATCCTAGTAATTTTTTTTTTTTTAATCTTAAGTGAACATAAACAGAGAAATAAAACCCATGTGTATCAGTATATTGGATCCGTGCATTCGCTCTTAAAGTGACAGCAGCTTAATATATTTCAACTACTGTCTGTGTTTTAATGTTAATCAAACAACAAAAGACAAAGAAAATCACTCACTGCTCTTGACTGAATACATTTTATATTAATAATCTGATAATACCTGAATAAATCGCTCCCTATCCCCTATATAGTGCACTCTCTGATCGTTCCCTATCCCCTATATAGTGCACTCTCTGATCGCTCCCATCCCCTATATAGTTCACTGTCTGAATTGCTCCTATCCCCTATATAGTTCACTGTCTGAATCGTTCTTTATCCCCTATATTGTGCCCTGTCTGAATCGCTCCCTATCCCCTATATAGTGCACTGTCTGAATCACTCCCTATCCCCTATATAGTTCACTGTCTGAATCGCTCCCTATCCCCTATAGTGCACTGTCTGAATCGCTCCTGTCCCTATAGTGCACTGTCTGAATCATTCTTTATCCCCTATATAGGGCACTGTCTGAATCATTCCCTATCCCTATATAGTGTCTGAATCGCTGACTGTCTGAATCGCTGACTGTCTCCCTATCCCCTATATAGTGTACTGTCTGAATCGTTCTTTATCCCCTATATAGTGCACCCTATCCCCTATATAGTGTACTGTCTGAATCGTTCTTTATCCCCTATATAGTGCACTGTCTGAATCATTCCCTATCCCCTATATAGTGTACTGTCTGAATCATTCCCTATCCCCTATATAGTGCACTGTCTGAATCGTTCCCTATCCCCTATATAGTGCACTGTCTGAATCGTTCTTTATCCCCTATATAGTGCACTGTCTGAATCATTCCCTATCCCTATATAGTGTCTGAATCGCTGACTGTCTGAATCGTTCTTTATCCCCTATATAGTGCACTGTCTGAATCGTTCTTTATCCCCTATATAGTGAACTGTCTGATTCGCTTCCTATCCCCTATATAGCACACACTCACTATGTAGAAAATATTTTTTGATTTCAGCCGCAGCTTCAGCGTCTGTTTATAATGTAGGGGGTTTATAATGTAGGGGGCGGGGCTTCAGATTCTAGCACGCCTTTGATTGGACCGAAAATCTGATGAGAAGCTGAAGTGCAGTGATATCATTAAAATCATTGATCCATATTTGCAGAAGTGAGAGACTGTAAGATTTGAATGATTATATCTTCCAAATGTGGATTGTCATTGTTTTGGAGCACACTAGCTTATAGATAACCGTAAGGCTAACATATTCATCCTAAAAGCAAAAAAATAATTTTAATAGGCAGAGAAGTAAAATAATATTTTAATAATGTATAAAATAATAATACAAATAATGTATTGCCTTTATCAATGAAGAGGTGTATTCAATTCATATGCATACTTGTATTTTTAATAAATTAATAAATCCATACAATCATGTCATTATCATGATTGAGCTATGGGAATGATAGCAATGATGTAAACATTTCTTCAGACATCGCTGGTCCTGTGTGAACTGATGATAAACATTACAGAGCATTATCCTGCCTGAGGGCTTTTGACCAGCTGACTCTGATTAATACATATCAGAGAGTATTTCTGAAATCTCTACTCGGGCAGTGCAGTCAGCCTCAGGATAATACCTGATCAGTCCGATGGGCTGGTACTTGTAGAATATGCTGTAACTCGCCCACTCTTCATACAAGATCTGCAAAGACAGAGCTAAAATGACATACATTCTGGAAAATGATACTGACATACAGTGAGTGCACGTCTAAGAGGTTTCATTAAAATGGCAAAATAACGGATTATTCCATTAGAAGGACAAATGAACAACAAAACCACACTTGACATATTTTTGGTGCATTTGCTGAAGAAAAAAAACGAGCATTTTAATTGTGTATGTCTACAAAAAAATTTAAAAGCGTGTTTTAGGAGTGGATAAAAGTCAAATCTAGCATACAGTGAGTCATCAACACGCTTAGGCCCTGTTTACACCGGGTATTAAGATGCGTTTTGGTCAATCGGATCACAAGTGGACGACACTGAATACAGGTGTAAACAGGTCTAAAGCGTTTTGAGCTTGTCCACTTTCGACCACCTCCAGAGGTAGTGGAGAACACACTCGACCGGATTGCTTTTGTAGTGTAGACGCTCATGTGGTCGAATGTGTTCAAACAGCCACAAAAGACCGTCTTCTCTCCATCTACTGACCTAATGTGGGAACATTATGGGATGGCACTAGCCAGACGGGATTTAAACTTTGTTGGCTGAAGACCAAACCAAGTTTGTGTTCGGTATGTTTTTCATATTCAAACCAATGTTCTCAATTCTTGACTTTCCTAACACACGGGGCCCTGTTTTAAAGATCTGAGCGCACGGCGCAGGTGCACTTAGGGCGTCTCCAAATACACTTTTGCTAGTTTAATGACTGAAAAAATGGTCTGCGCGTCTGGCGCATGATCCAAAAGGGTTGTCCCGATTCTCTTAATGAGTCATGGGTGTGTTTTGGGCTTAACATGCAATAAACCAATCAGAGTCTCATCTCCCATTCCCTTTAAAAGCCAGTTGCGCTTGCACCATGGTGGATTCGCTATTTACATGGAAGAATTTGAGAGTGGAAAGACTGAGCGCTTCACCAGGGAGGAATCCTTTTATTTTTAATATTTAAAAATGTGTGTGTGCTGCTGTGCGTCCCTGTGTGTGTAATAAGCAGAGTGTATGCATGTTGTGCACCGCCTATAGGCTCATATTACTAACACACCCTTTAAATAACACACAAAATACTGCACTATTGACTTTAGAGCAGGTGTGTGTTGGTCAATGGCCGTCGTTTTCAGTTCCTCAAAATAGCAACACACCAACAATGCACCTGAACACACCTGGTGTTCAGACGAGACAATCATGGGCGAACAGATGAGCGCGAGTGCGTTTGCTATTTAAACAACGTGGAGCTGGACGTGAAAATGATACTGACTGCGTTGGGCTGAACACCAGGTGTGAACGGGAATGTGTCTCCCTCGTCTACTTGTGATCCGATCGACCAATCTTAATACCAGGTGTAAACAGGGCCTAAAACCCACAGAACTCCAACTCTCTCCAAGGGTCCTTAAGGGTTTGTTTTGAAAAGCATTTTACTCTTTTTCAGCTCTTGAAAATAGCCGTGATAAATTATTTAGAGAAGGGCTACACTGCCCACTAAACAGTAAGACTCAACAGTAAGCCTGCAGGAGTGCCGCTCACAGATGGCTGAAGTGGGAAATGATCCCGTTGCCTTGGTGACCTGACAATTATTCGGAGCTTGCTGCCGGCGAGTCCAGAGTTTCACCAGGTCTACACAAGCTATAGGTCTACATCCTGCAGCCCATTTACAGTGTTTCATCACATCAAGTGGTCAATATGAGATTCAATTACCAGATTCTTACAGTATGTTATAAAACAGTCTAAACGGGTGAAGGAAAGGAGGAAGATAAACGTGTGATAAAACCGGATTTAGAGAACAGATGCAGGGAGGATGCAATGATAACACATCTATTCCGTCTACAGATGGTAAAGTGAGAAACGTAGACCTACATGGAAGAATTCATCACTTTATATAGCCTATTGATTATTCTGGGCTGGGTGCTGGAAACCTTACCGCAGGCATCATTCAGGCAAATCCTCTGAATTATGGCTTCATTATCACGATCGCCTGAAGCTTGATGTGTTGTAGGTTATTGTGCAATTTTTTTTAAATTTAGAGAAAACTTCTGACTATCCTTGTATGAAATATTAATTTGTGTTTGCCCTGCTACACACACACACACACACACACACACACACACACACACACACACACACACACACACACTGCCCCTGCCCCTAAACCTACCCATCACAGGAGACATGCTGCATTTTTACTTTTTCAAAAAAGTGTGATTAGTGTGATTTATAAGATGTTTTCCTCATGGGGACCAAAAAATGTCCCCACAAGGACAAGGATTTTGGATATTGCAATCTTTGTGGGGACATTTTGTCCCCATACCGTAGGGATTACCAGTCCACACACACACACACACACACACACACACACACACACACACACACACACACACACACACACACACACACACGGTAGTAACTGAATGTGTCAGTTCTGTTAGATACAATAATGTGTATATTGACAAACTGAGAAAATCTAGAAATCTATTACAATTAAGAATGAACTGAGATTGTTATATTACAAAATTAACTATATCATTAAAATTAATTAAAAGGAATATTTTTTAGATTTATATTAGGATACATAAATAAATGTTTTTTTGTAATAGGCTATTATTATTAATCGTATCCAAGTGAACAAATTGTATTTTAATTATTATGTATATATAAACACACACAAACACACACACACACACACACACACACACACACACACACACACACACACACACACACACACACACACACACACACACACACACACACACACACACATGTTGTGTTTCCATGTTTTATGGGGACATTCCATAGGCGTAATGCATTTTATACTGTACAAACCGTATTTTCTATCCCCTACACTGCCCCTGCCCCTAAACCTACCCATCACAGGAGACATGCTGCATTTTTACTTTTTCAAAAACATCACTTAGTGTGATTTATAAGATGTTTTCCTCATGGAGACCAAAAAATGTCCCCACAAGGACAAAAATTTGGATATTGCCATCTTTGTGGGGACATTTTGTCCCCATACCGTAGGGATTACCAGTCCACACACACACACACACACACACACACACACACACACACACACACACACACACACACACACACACACACACACACACACACACACACACACACACACACACACACACACACACACACACACACACTAAGATAAATTATATATACAGTGTATAAATGCAAATATTTCTTAAATATATACATGCATTTGTGTTTATTTACATATACACATAATAATTATACACAGTACACACACATTATGTAAACACAAACTTTATTTTAGATGCGATTAATCTTGATACATTTTATATATATATATGTTATTTTAGATTTTATTTGGCTAATATTTTATACCTGTATAGCTTTTATTAATTTTGTTGTAGTTTTATTTATTTTAGCACATCATGTAAAACTACATAAGAATGAAAAATATTGCCTTGGCAACTAGTTAAAATAAATTGTATGTTTATTTATTTATATATATATATATATATATATATATATATATATATATATATATATATATATATATATATATTAATATAATTAAAACTTTTTTGACATGCCTTTTAAATAATTTGAATGTTTTAAAAGATATATATCCCATCAATGACCAATTAGTTAAACTAGTCGAAAAAGTTTATTATATTTCAGTTAACATTTATTTCAAGAAACAAATGTTTTTAATAGTTTTATATAATACAATATAATTAATATAAAATAACATTATGTAATATAATATAATATAATATAATATAATATAATATAATATAATATAATATAATATATAGTATTGAAATCTATATTGTTTTAATTTGCATGTGAAATGTAGCCATCTTACAAACTAATGGCAGGTTAAGGTTCAGGGGCTGTATTCACAAAACATTTTATCTTAGCACTACGAGTTCTCCTAAATGGCAGTAAAAGTTCTTAGTTAAGAGTTTTCTCTTAAAAGCTATTCCCAAAGCTCCAGAGAGCAACTTTTACTAAGGAATAGAGAGAAGTCTTAAAGGGTTACTTCAGCGATTAGCATTAAGCTTTGTATCAGTAGAAACCCTAGGAGTATATTCAAATTATCGTACTTTCCCCCCTCATATGACCCTGAGACGAGAGAATTATGTATTTTATTTCTGGAAAAATTCCTCCGATGACGCAAATATCGGCATTATGTGTCATCGGAGGAGTTTTGTCCAGAGGCTGAAGACTACAGCCAGCAGGAGGCGCTATTTCCACATGTTTTCAACATCACACTCACAGCACTCGGCTCGGGAGCTGCGGAGATTCATGTAAACGGAGCGGTGGAGAGCAAAGTGAGTGTTTCAACTTTTAAAATGAACTTCCTATGAAAGTTAAGCTTCTAAAGACATGAACTGAACGCGGCAGACTGATCACGAGCTGTGAATGCAGCCGCGCGCGAATCCCGCGATTACCTCAGCTCATGTGATGAATGTAATCCGATCCTGCTGCGTTTGTGCCGTGACGCTCAATCGGCTCACTCGCATTATATCGAACAGACACGTTCAGTTTTTAATTGTAGTGTCTCTAACTGAACTGATTTTCTGAAAATGAACGCGGTGGGCAAGTGATCCAGTAATCCAGTAGCCGACTAGAGTAGGGCAGTGAAGCAGTGCATTCTGGGAATTGTTGTCTTTCATCCCCATGAGACTAAAATACATTTTCTGTGTTTTCTCAGTCTAGAAGGCACCAAATTCAAAAATAATTTCACATTTCTACTACATTAATGACCCAGTTTAAATACAGATTCATCTTCCCAGCGCTGAAGTACCCCTTTAAGCTAAGAGTAATGGTGGGGTTGACCTCGTTGCTATGGATGATGTCATCACGCTTCCTAACTATGCCCACAGTGATTGGCTGATAGGGGATGGGTCTCTGTCAGTGATTTAAATATAGAAATATTTTGTTGAACGTGGTTTCATTTTGCTATATTCAAATAAAATGTTTAAAATAAAAATGTTGCCATATTCAAATACGTTTTTAAAAGTAGGCCAAGTGTCACTAATTAAACTAGTATATGTTGAGCTATTGTCAGACATTGTTAACATGTCAGCATCTTGAGAGATTGCAGAATTCAAGCGACAAATTATGTTTTATAAACAAAGTTTGGGAGGAGCATGGTCAAACTTTCTATCTAATCAGTGCGAGAGGAGGATTATACACAGCCGAGAGCCGACTCACCTAGTTACCTCCACAGTTTTCTGCATCCCTCCGCCACCCCGTTCCTCACTCTCGGTCTGCGATACGGGGCAGAACTCTGGGTTTGGGCTAAATAATGTTGTGTAGTATCTTTGGGCGGATTGCAGCAGCCAGTAGGATTGTTCAGTGATTTGGTCTTAGTGACTTAGGAGTCCTCTTGAATACTCCTAGCGTTTCATGGATTTAGGAGCTGGTTTTAGCGCTAAAATGCTTTGAGAAATACTCTTAGAGCTAAAATTTAGGAGTCCTAAAAAAAAGGACTGACACGCCCATTATTTTTAAGAGTTTCTCCTAAATCGGCAAGTTAGGAGCTACTTTTAGCCCCTGAACACGTTTTGTTGCAAGAATCAGTGTGAGATTAAAAGTCCCAGATTTAAGTATGCATTCTACTACATTTAAAAATGTCTCTTACCTTTCTGTCATTTGTTTCAGCATGTACGTCATCAATATCTCCCTGTAATTAAATGAATTCAAATGAACCGACACAAGAAATAGAACAAATCGACTGGAGAGAATTGGAAAGATGTTTGCGCACAGAAAAAGAGCAAAATGTGACGTTACTCACATCATGCAAGGGGTATGCCTCTGTGTAAACACCACTGCCGAGCAGACTGCTGATCCCTGGCAACACACACACACACACACACACACACACACACACACACACACGTTTACTGTTATTACAATAGTAGGTATATGTAACATAAAAAGGACAACATTTTTGGTTACACTTTATTTTAAGGTGTCATTGTTACAGTGTAATTATATATTTAAAGCTGCAGTCCGTAGTTTTTCCTCTTTGTCGCCATCTCTGTTCGAAATGTGCAGTTATTCGCAAAATAATCAACTTTAGGTGTGTCGTGCCTCGGCACCGCACAGCGCGGATTAACCAATGTTTTGAGGAGAATGTGCATCTGTCATGAGAAGGGCTGTCAGTCACCGCGCCGGTGTGGATACTGTCATTCGGTATCACAGATTCTACCGTTTGAACGGATGACCAACATACGAATGTCATCTGAACAAGTAAGCAGCTAACATCCACTTTTGTGCTGAACAGCTAAGGGAAAAAAAGCATTGCAATAAATCGTGATGATTAAATCGCTTATCGTATCACGCCAAACCGTGCAAATCATACATTGTTTTCAAATTGTTAACGTTAACAACACCAGCATTGCGTGATAGAGATGAAACGGTATGAAGATTTTATTTCACGATTATAGTTACCCAAATGATCACGGTTTTGTTCAAATGGGATTAAAATGTTCAAAAAGAACAGATGCACACACTGAAACCATTTCAACAAGTTTTATATTTGAAAATCAACAAACAACAAATAAAATAAGCAGCTCTATGCACTTTTTGCATTTTTCTATTCTGTGGGATTTCCTTGTTTATAATGCCCGTCGTCAATAGCAACGCATTATAACAGCGCACATCCACGCATCACAACAGGGACTTGCGTCTCTGTTTTTGATTGCATTGAAAATTAAATCAGAGGACTTTACCATTAATACTACTATAATTATTACTATATCGTCTTGTCTGGACTATTGTTATCTGTACAAAATGAATTATAAACAGGTAAGATTTAAAATATTAATCTCAATTCAATGTCTCAGTAATTATTTATGTGGTAAAGGAAATTTGTGTAATAAGTAGGGCTGCGCAATATATCGAAATTATCGAAATATCGCAAATGTCCATATCGCATATTCATATCGCAACGGCACACAATATCTGAATGATTTGAATAGCCTACTTCAACATTATGAAAAGTGCACGTTTTAGGTTGACGAATATAGCAGAGAATAGACTGGGCACACGACTGTTACTTATGTGACTTGCTTGACGGTAAAAAGAGTTATTAAATGTAGTAACTTGCGAAAAACAAAACGAAACCAGCGCAGAAGCCGCCTCTCTGAAAGCGTGATCCCTTCAGTTCTGTTTCGTGCCTTGTTACACACTCGAACTGTCAAATACACACACAGTTAAGTCAAAATGGCTGTCTTGACGAGTATTCATGGAAACACAGTCGGTTATGCTTTAAGTAAATGTTATCATTTGCGGAAAGAAACCGAATGTGTTTCAATAGGATCAGTGCATTAGGTCTATTTGTGACATTTTCCTAGAAAGAATGTGAAACACATAAATGGTATCATTCTCAGTTTTTAAATATTTCTGAAATACAATTTTAAATCAATTTTACACACTAATTGCAATATCATATCACACATCGAATATCGCATTATTTAACAAGGTATCGCATTTTTCTTCAATATCGCACAGCCCTAGTAATAAGTGTTAAATGAATATGCAATATTATTCCTTAAATGTCCCTCTAGTCTTGTCTGAACTTGTTCTTTCATCTTTGGCTCAAGCTTCACGTTATTTCCCAGACCTAGTTTTAGTATTGAGGTCAAAGTCCACATGCCCAAGCGTTTCTTCCGATTACGGTTGCAGTCTCTTTTTTTCTGTAGCCACTCCGAAGTCTTAGGCATTTTACAACGGGTGAATCTCCAATTGTCACTGGGGATAGTCGTTTGACCCTTTCTGGAACCGCCATCAAATTGATATGTTTGTTTAATTATATGAAGCGCTGTGAGAAAAGGCTATAAATCTCGTCCTCCAACATCCTCACACGCGGTATAGCCCACTAGCCGGGACACCTTATGGATGTGTACAGATGTGACGTAATGACACAAAGATCCCCTGTGGAAATCTACCAGTACCATTGACTGGAATTAAAAACATTATTACAAGCTTACCGTTATAAATCGAGCTAATGTAAGCAGATAGGTTGCTCAAAAATTTATTTGGGATAATTTTTAACCCAAAAAAGTTACAGACTGCAGCTTTAAGTACTGAGTAATGTTGATTAACTACATGTACTGAGGGTTAGCTGCATGTAATAATGCATAATTTACTGTTATTACTATGGCAAGGACACTGTAAAATAAAGTGTTACCAAATGTATTATAACATTTCAGCAAACAACATGGTGGATTTGGCAATAGTTTGTCAAGCAAAAGTAATAATAAGATGAAACTTACCCATGATAAACTTTGCCCGTGTGCATTTTGTTCGTTTTAAAATTTCATACACCTGTTGATGATTAACAAAAAGGTTTATAAAGATGATTACAAATAAAGATTATTAGAAACAGCATTGTCCTGATCTGAGATATTCGACTAAAATAACAACTAGATGAGTAAAGTGTGATGGCAAACTTTGATGTTGGCTTGTCAAAGCCTTGTCTGAAAGTCTGAAATAAGTTTAAGTTTGAAGATTTCACTCAAAGTGGTCCATAAACATGTTTTAACAAGCTGTTAACATTCTTTAGCATTAATTTGCACATTACTAGCATGATTTAACATGTTTCTAACATGATTTAAATCATTACTAGCATGTTTCTTGCATGAATTAACACATTGCTGAAATGTTTTAACATGTTAATGTGACTTTGTATGGACTTAGCATGTTTTACTACATCCCTATCATGTTTTGACATGTTGCTATCATGGTTTAACACATTTGCTAGCATGTTTCAAATATGATTTAGCATGTTTGCTAACATGTTTTAAAATTGCTAACATGATTTAAAACATTGCTAGCATATTTTAATGTTTGATAACAACATTTATCACACTGTTAACATGTTTTAGCAAACTTGTTAACATGCTTTAGCATTTGTATTCATGTTTCCAGCATGAATTAACACATTGCTGACATTTTAACAGGTTTCTAACATGATTTAACATGTTACTGTGATTTAGTATGTTGTTAGCATGATTTAACACATTGCTATCATGTTTACAAAATGATTTTGTATTGCTAGCATGTTTTCTAACATGATTTAACACATTAACACAATTAAACATGTTGCTAGCATGATTTGACACATTGCTAACATGTTTCTAGCATGAATCAACACATTGCTAACATGATTTAACAAATTGGTAGTGTTGTTAACATGATTTAACACGTTGCTAGAATGTTTGTTACATGATTTAACACGCTGCATGTTTTAAATTGTTAACATTATTTAACATTTTGCTAGCATGATTTAACACGACTTTAACATGTTGCTAATGCTAACATGATATACCATGTTGTTAGGATGTTTCTAACATTATTTAAAACATTGATAACATGTTTTAATATGTTGCTAGCACGATTCAACATATTGCTAGCATTTTTCTAACATGATTTAACACATTTCTAGCATGTTTAAAAATGATTTAGAGTGATATTTAAATGTTTTAGCATGTTTGCTAACATGCTTCTATCATTATTTTTACACATTGATAACATGTTTTAGAATGTGTTAATATATTGCTAGCATATTTTAAAATGTTGCTAGCATGTTTCTAACATGATTGATAACGTTTTGATAGCATGTTTTAACACTTCTAACATGTTTAACATGTTGCAATACAATGATTTAGCACATTGATAGCATATTTTAGTACATTGCTAGCATTAGCAACACATCCGAGTCAGAACAGTCTAAAGGTCTGAGTTTGCTGGTCATAGCTAAAACGTTTTGGGCCGCATTAATTTTATAATTTTGGAGAAGAAGAAGCTAAAATAGTAGATCAGATCTGTCTTTGTCAAGCCAACATAAGATGTTAGACGACCAATGTTCTTAATATCATAGGATACCTTCAAGAGACCTAAAATAGCAAAAATAAATAAATACTGCTGACAAAATCAATCCATGATTAAACAGCGTTTGAAGAGGCAGCTGACAGATCAAGTGACTGGAATTATCGTCCACTTTGACGTCAGTGACATTTTGGTGTGGAGGCGCACAGGCCGTTTGCTGATCACATTAGGTCTTAAATCGCCCCTGACTGGATGGGCTTTTCACAAGAGACTGGCACTTACTATGGAGCTCCTGGTTTTGCTGTCGAAGAAGGAGTTTCTGTCTGATAAATCAAAGCTGTGAAAAGAGACCAAGAGTCATTTCATTCACTGGTTTGTGCCTCCCTGTTCATTTTCACAGGCAATAACATACCATGAGGCTATAAACTGAAGCAATACACTGCCTTTCTGAGGGTTATTACTGAACATCCTTCATATTTCACTACATTAGCTGGACCAGAAATGTGAACGTTTATACTGAGTCTGTAGAATGTGAGGAATACAACTAGGGTTGCCAACTTCAGGAAAAGAAAACAAGGGACAATCGTTTAGCAAGATTTAACATATTTCTAGCATGATTTACCACATTGATAGCATGTCTCTAGCATGATTTACCACATTGATAGCATGTCTCTAGCATGATTTACCACATTGATAGCATGTCTCTAGCATGATTTACCACATTGATAGCATGTCTCTAGCATGATTTACCACATTGACAGCATGTCTCTAGCATGATTTACCACATTGACAGCATGTCTCTAGCATGATTTACCACATTGATAGCATGTCTCTAGCATGATTTACCACATTGATACCATGTCTCTAGCATGATTTACCACATTGACAGCATGTTTCTAGCATGATTTACCAGATTGATAGCATGTCTCTAGCATGAATTAGCACATTGATAACATGTTAAAACATGTTGTTAACATGATATACCACATTGTTAACATGTTTCTAGCATGATTTAACACATTGATAGCATGTTAAAACATGTTGTTAACATGATATACCACATTGTTAACAGGTTTCTAGCATGATTTATCACATTGATAAAATATTAAAACATGTTGTTAACATGATATACCACATTGTTAACAGGTTTCTAGCATGATTTGGTACATTGCTTAAATATTTTAACATGTTGATAACAGGTGCTAACATGATTTAGCACATTGCTAGAATGTTTCTAACATGATTGAACACATTGATAACATGTTTTAATATGTTGTTAGCATTATTTAACACATTGATAGCATGATAAAATGATTCTAGCACAATCATAGTTCTATAGCAAAATAAGGGAAAGAATAAGTGTCAAATTTCAGAAACTTTCCCGGCTCAAATGTTTGATTTTGTTAAAAAAAAAATTCTGAAGAAAGACAAACAAACAATGAAGAAGAAAGTCAAAATATGTAATATCATGGATGAATATTTACAGAGTAATCCACTATTTTTTTGAGGGGGTCAAAATGACAAACGGTCTTTTGTCTTTTTTGCTCTAAGTGTGCATGCCTGTAACTCAATAAGTATTAAAGATATCTAAATATCCTTTTAGATTCTTATTCTTAACAAACGTTATTTCCCAGAGATGTGGGTTTCTCAATGTGACTCCATGGGTAAATTGTACAGATTTTCGGAGGAACAAATCTTGTTTTGTTTTTTTCTATCAACACAATTGCTTAGAATATACCCATCTTAGTGCATTAAATATTATTTTGCCAAAGTTTCTGTGCTTGTAACAAAGTATTAAAGATCCTTCTAAATTCTCATATCTTTCTTTTGTATCTTAATCTTTAAGGCCCTATATGGTTCAATTTTTATAGATATGGGGGATCTCAATGTGGCTCCATGTTCAAATTGTTGAATTTTACCCAATTTCTATATATAGCTAGACCAACGCATATTAGATATCATCAATCTCTATTCAAAACGATTCAGTTAACCCTCTGGTCCTCTTCATTTAGGCGCTACACACTTGGTTCCTTTGCAGTCAAAAGAGACCAAAGCACCGAAATGTAACTTTTTTTCTTTCTTTTTTCCTAGGAAAGCCAATGTAATAAGTTTTTGTTCAATCATTTTTTTAATTAGGGTATTTTATGATACTATGCAATATTTATTGATATAGCAATAGCAATTTTTATGAGCTATTTTTCCCCATTGAAAATAATACACATTTTGTTTCCTTAATAAATATTTAAAAGCAGTATTCCATGTTAAAATAGAAACAAGGCATTTAAAATAAAAAAATTTTTTAAAGCTACACTGTGTGATATTTTCCCCCATCTAGCAGTGAAAAGGTATATGACCATCCGTGAATATTAGTTTTGTTCCTCTCAATTCCGATTTCGTTTTAACTCCTACGGTGGCTGATTTACATGGCTTCCAGTTCGACCTCGTCCATGAGTGTTCCTTCAGGTGATGAGTTTACTTTAGAAAACTATTATAATTTGCAGTTATTTAATGTGTCAGTTAACATGTAGGTTATGACATCTATGTAAAATGAATAATAGTTTTACTTTTCGTTATTTTTTACTATTTCATTGCTAACATCAGCGATCAGGTTCCCAGACGAATGCAAGCTAATCTTAGTAAAGTAACTTTTATCGGTGCTATCGTTATTCTGTATATTGTACGACATCACTAGCGTAAGGCAAAGTTTACATTGTAGGCTATATCAGTCTCAAGCAATCCCCCTCTTCACATTCGACACAGTGCCATCGAGTGTTAAAACACCAAAGGCGAAGCTTGAATTAACGGGTATGTCCCTCTTTGGTTCATGTACTTTCAAGATGGAGGGGCAACATGGCGACGCGCATTCAAACCCCTCACCCGTATGTATTTTCAATGGCATATTATACACTTACGAGAATACTTTATTACTTGAAAGATGTAAATATACATTAATGAGCACATATATTTTTGAAAGAACTAATTGTTTTTAACTAAGAATAAACTAAAAAAGTTACACAGTGTAGCTTTAAGGCAGATTTGGTGGGGGTAAAAAAAGAAAAACTTTATATGTTTAACTTTAATTTATACTTAGATTTTTGAAATGTTGATTTGAAGTGTCAGTTTTTGCATTAATTTTACTACATTCAAACCTGAACACAGAGGATATTTTGTTACACATAACATCACAATTCAATAAAGACGTAACAAAACTGAACTGGAATGCTTTATCACAGCTTAATCAATCTGGGTCTGATCTGATTTCAACCTCTTATTTGAGACTTCTGGCTCAATTTTACCATATTGTTACAGAAACACCCGTTCAATTGTGTGTATAATAGTTTGTTGTGTGTGTGTGTGTGTGTGTGTGTGTGTGTGTGTGTGTGTGTGTGTGTGTGTGGGCATGTTTTTGTGAAATATCAGGACACAAATGTGTATAATGACATGGGTATGACACAGGTATTACAAAAAGAGGGTGAAATATGAGGACGTTCCCCATGTCCTCACTTTGTCTCCTGTGATGGGTAGGTTTAGGGGCAGGGGCAGTGTGTGTGTGTGTGTGTGTGTGTGTGTGTGTGTGTGTGTGTGTGTGTGTGTGTGTGATGGGTAGGTTTAGGGGCAGTGTGTGTGTGTGTGTGATGGGTAGGTTTGGGGGCAGTGTGTGTGTGTGTGTGTGTGTGTGTGTGTGTGTGTGTGTGTGTGTGTGTGTGATGGGTAGGTTTAGGGGCAGGGGCAGTGTAGGGGGATAGAAAATACGGTTTGTACACAATAAAATGCATTACGCCTATGGAATGTCCCCACATTTCACAAAAACAAACGTGTGTGTGTGTGTGTTTGTTGTGTGTGTGTCTGTGTGTGTGTTTGAGTGGATGTGTCTTTGTACTCTTATGTAACCTCTTCCTTGCAGTTTTTTTTTTCATTTACTGCTGAATTATCTTATAAAATTGTATCTAACCATCAAATTTTCTCATTGGATCGATAACGATAACATGAACAATGAGCATATATCAGCTGATACCGATATGGAGGCGATATGTCATGCATCCTTATAATTCATATGGTCTAGACTCTAATGTATGCCTGCGTACACGGGGCAAACTGCGATTCTGTATTATACGCAAACCGGTTGGCAACCCTATGTACAACAGCTGGTCAGAAATCATCCTAAACATGATCTAAGCATGGTCGTGAATGAGCGCAGACTTACAGATGCCGTTTTTCTCGTGAGAACGCGTAGGAGAGGTGCTTCTCATCTTCCGTTTGTCTATCGAAGACTTTAGGTTGCAAAGGTGCGGTGACTTTCTGCATAAACATGTTGACCTTCTCTGCAATGCCGCTTCCGTGACTGACTTTATATTTCTGAAAATCACATGACAGCACATCAGTGTACGTCACGGGCGTATAGAAAACTACCTCACGTCACTTTATAAGAATGAAGAACTGATACCTTTATTGTTGGCATTTTGAGCTTCATAAACTCGGCTTCTCGACACAGAACTTCCCAAGGTGCATGTATCTTCACGAACCCCACACCTGGGATTTTAGTCTGGAAAACAAAGATAAACAAACATGGCCTTAGCATATAAACAGCACGCTTCTGTACCAAAGACGCTGCACTCATATTACTGTGAATGGAAGAAAGTGCAATGCGCAATATAGCAGAATAAGTCCCGCCTTCTAAATAAAAGAGCCAATCGCTGATTGGTAAAGTCATGCCTTTGGAAGCTCCGGTTGCCGCACATGCGGAAATTTATATAAACTGTATCATATACAAACATAAATATAAATATTTTTGCCTTTGTTGCTGCCATAGATCTAAATATAATGCTACTGTATATTCAACCCTCTTCACGAGAAGTTAACCTTGAGAGCTGTAATCGTAAAAACACTTTTTTTTTTATTTAATATGAAAAGATGTTAGCAAATCACAGCAGTGGGTGTTTACACTGTAGTCTCACAGCAGCCAATCACTTGTCTGGCTATCACCAGACTAAGCTCAGTTTCAGACTGAACATTGGTCTAGGGAGTCTGATTTGTATTTTCTACTGCACAAGAGGTGTGATCAACGGGCAACGACCCATTTCTCGTAGGTTTTTTTCCTTTGCGTTTCATATAATGACCACTAGGAGACGCTCTATGCATATGTTTTCCTTGATTGATTTGCGTTGTTGTTGAAAGCGAAAGTAAACTTGTGACGCATGTTCGTTGTGTTTTAGCGTGAAACAGTTATGTGATTCACATTAATGATTTCTCTCTCATCCACCCGTCAGCCACCCACAATTAACTGGAATGCTATTTTTTTATTACTTTAATTTCTTCCGCCTATTATCCGCGAATATATAACCGCATCACTAATCCTGACATTTTAAGCATGAAAGCTTGAATAAACATGGGGAGAAATGTGTGGCAGAGAATTCAGGATAAACTTTTTACTAGTTGTGGTGCTCCTAAATTTTTGCTGGTGTTCTACCAAATAAAAAAGGGTAATGTTATAGCAATTGTAACTAGCTTTTTGCATTTTCTGAAAGAACATGAGTGGTGTTTGCATATGCAAAACGTGCATTGCTTTCTGGCCCACAGGCAAGACCCCTACATATTGGTCAGTCCTATGGAATTTTTCACCTATTCCCAGGGACGTAATAGCACAGCTTTTTTCACCAATTGTAGGCATCATTCATGTCTGTACGTCAAAAGGTGTGAGATTAGTTTCATGGGTTAGACTAGAGGTTTGTTCAAATCACGGATCCCAAGTAAGACAGATATTTGATGATTGTCAGAGTATTCTGAAAGATAAGAAACAAGCAAACTATTAAAGAAATGAACAAACATCCCTTTATAAGAGATGAACACACTAGGGCCTGCTTTCACAGACATCTAATTAGCTTTTACAAATGCGCCTTACAAAACAAAAAAAACATTCATCTTGAGACAAAACAATGGCACTGACATATTTTAAGATAAGTCAATACAAGTTATTTTCAGTTAAAACAGCTCAAACATGCATTTTAGTCAAGGACTATACTTGAGCCTTCTCTGTGAAACCAGGGGTTTCTTTCTTCATGAAGGACCTTTTGCGAGAAAATAAATTCACAGGAAAAAGGAAAAAAAGAAATCTCAGGCCTGAAGAGAAGGACTTCTCTCTTGGTTTTCTGAAGCTGAAGAGAGGGTTATGTAAGATTTGCTTCAAATGACCCACTCTTGTTATAACTCGCATCCCACACACGGGGTCTGACCCAGTCTGTTCAATCCCAGCCGCTGCTTTCACTGAACAACAACACAAACAGGTATTTCTACTTTTATCCTACACTAAACACAAGTATTTATAAGCCTAATTCAACCGCAATTACATTAGAAATGACAGCTTGACACCCGAGGCAAAGACTTCTGTTAACCTGTCTGTCTCTGGAAAGCTAATATACTGCAGAAAGCTGTTTTACAGATATTTTCACATCTTACAAGTGATGCTTTATTGAATAAAACAAAAAGGACTTTTAGAATAAAACCGATTATAGAATATTTACATTTTAAATGATTTTCCCTCCCATACCAGCCAACATGTAAATCCCATCATGTTTTAAGTTACATAAAATAATCCAAATAAAGATAAATTACTTTTATATAAAAGCGAATCATATGATATGAAGATATATCATATACTGTATAAATATCATAATATTACAGTACCGGTCAAAAGTTTGGCAGCATTCCTACAGTTATGTTTTTGAAAGAAGTCTCTTCTGCTCATAAAACCTGCATTTATTTGATAAATAAAATACAGTAATATTGTGAAATATTACTACAATTTAAAATAATGCTTTTCTGTTTGAATATATTGTAAAATATAATTTATTATAGTGATCAAAGCTGTATTTTCAGCATCATGATCCTCCAGAAATCATTCTAATGATGATGTATTATTAATGTTGGACACAGTTGTGCTGATTAATATTGTTTATGACCTGTAAAAAATCTTTCAGGATTCTTTGATGAATGTTAAAAAAGTAAAAAAAAGGCCAGAATTTAACAATATACACTACTGCTCAAAAGTTGAAAGAAATTAATTAATAGAAAGTGAAAGAACTTAATACTTTTATTTAGCAAGGGTGTGTTAAATTGATAATTTGTTTAATAAACGTTGTTCTTTTTTAACTTTTTATTCAATGAATCCTAAACAAAAGTATCACAGGTTTTTATAATATTAAGCAGAATTGTTTCCAACATTAATAATAAATCATAATTTCTGAATAACACTGAAGACTGGAGTAATGATACTGAAAATACAGCTTTGATTACAGGAATAAATTATGTTTTAAAATGTATTAAAATAGAAAAACATTATTTTAAACTGGTACCCACTTTATATTAGGTGGCCTTAACTACTATGTACTAACATTTTAATTAATAATTTGATACATTGCACTTATTGTGTACACACAGGTTTCTACATTGTACTTACATTTTTAAAAATACCTGCATGTAATTACATCTGTAAATAATTTCTGTGGTTAAATTTATAATCCCACCACACCTGTCCCTAACCCTACCCTTAAACTAACCCATCCCACCACACCTGTCCCTAACCCTACCCTTAAACTTACCCATCCCACCACACCTGTCCCTAACCCTACCCTTAAACTTACCCATCCCACCTCACCTGTCCCTAACCCTACCCTTAAACTTACCCATCCCACCACACCTGTCCCTAACCCTACCCTTAAACTTACCCATCCCACCACACCTGTCCCTAACCCTACCCTTAAACTTACCCATCCCACCACACCTGTCCCTAACCCTACCCTTAAACTTACCCATCCCACCACACCTGTCCCTAACCCTACCCTTAAACTTACCCATCCCACCACACCTGTCCCTAACCCTACCCTTAAACTTACCCATCCCACCACACCTGTCCCTAACCCTACCCTTAAACTTACCCATCCCACCACACCTGTCCCTAACCCTACCCTTAAACTTACCCATCCCACCACACCTGTCCCTAACCCTACCCTTAAACTTACCCATCCCACCACACCTGTCCCTAACCCTACCCTTAAACTTACCCATCCCACCACACCTGTCCCTAACCCTACCCTTAAACTTACCCATCCCACCACACCTGTCCCTAACCCTACCCTTAAACTTACCCATCCCACCACACCTGTCCCTAACCCTACCCTTAAACTTACCCATCCCACCACACCTGTCCCTAACCCTACCCTTAAACTTACCCATCCCACCACACCTGTCCCTAACCCTACCCTTAAACTTACCCATCCCACCACACCTGTCCCTAACCCTACCCTTAAACTTACCCATCCCACCACACCTGTCCCTAACCCTACCCTTAAACTTACCCATCCCACCACACCTGTCCCTAACCCTACCCTTAAACTTACCCATCCCACCACACCTGTCCCTAACCCTACCCTTAAACTTACCCATCCCACCACACCTGTCCCTAACCCTACCCTTAAACTTACCCATCCCACCACACCTGTCCCTAACCCTACCCTTTAAACTTACCCATCCCACCACACCTGTCCCTAACCCTACCCTTAAACTTACCCATCCCACCACACCTGTCCCTAACCCTACCCTTAAACTTACCCATCCCACCACACCTGTCCCTAACCCTACCCTTAAACTTACCCATCCCACCACACCTGTCCCTAACCCTACCCTTAAACTTACCCATCCCACCACACCTGTCCCTAACCCTACCCTTAAACTTACCCATCCCACCACACCTGTCCCTAACCCTACCCTTAAACTTACCCATCCCACCACACCTGTCCCTAACCCTACCCTTAAACTTACCCATCCCACCACACCTGTCCCTAACCCTACCCTTAAACTTACCCATCCCACCACACCTGTCCCTAACCCTACCCTTAAACTTACCCATCCCACCACACCTGTCCCTAACCCTACCCTTAAACTTACCCATCCCACCACACCTGTCCCTAACCCTACCCTTAAACTTACCCATCCCACCACACCTGTCCCTAACCCTACCCTTAAACTTACCCATCCCACCACACCTGTCCCTAACCCTACCCTTAAACTTACCCATCCCACCACACCTGTCCCTAACCCTACCCTTAAACTTACCCATCCCACCACACCTGTCCCTAACCCTACCCTTAAACTTACCCATCCCACCACACCTGTCCCTAACCCTACCCTTAAACTTACCCATCCCACCACACCTGTCCCTAACCCTACCCTTAAACTTACCCATCCCACCACACCTGTCCCTAACCCTACCCTTAAACTTACCCATCCCACCACACCTGTCCCTAACCCTACCCCTTAAACTTACCCATCCCACCACACCTGTCCCTAACCCTACCCTTAAACTTACCCATCCCACCACACCTGTCCCTAACCCTACCCTTAAACTTACCCATCCCACCACACCTGTCCCTAACCCTACCCTTAAACTTACCCATCCCACCACACCTGTCCCTAACCCTACCCTTAAACTTACCCATCCCACCACACCTGTCCCTAACCCTACCCTTAAAACTTACCCATCCCACCACACCTGTCCCTAACCCTACCCTTAAACTTACCCATCTCACCACACCTGTCCCTAAACCTACCCTTAAACTTACCCATCCCACCACACCTGTCCCTAACCCTACCCTTAAACTTACCCATCTCACCACACCTGTCCCTAAACCTACCCTTAAACTTACCCATCCCACCACACCTGTCCCTAACCCTACCCTTAAACTTACCCATCCCACCACACCTGTCCCTAACCCTACCCTTAAACTTACCCATCCCACCACACCTGTCCCTAACCCTACCCTTAAACTTACCCATCCCACCACACCTGTCCCTAACCCTACCCTTAAACTAACCCATCCCACCACACCTGTCCCTATCCCTACCCTTAAACTTACCCATCTCACCACACCTGTCCCTAAACCTACCCTTAAACTTACCCATCCCACCACACCGTCCCTAACCCTACCCTTAAACTTACCCATCCCACCACACCCGTCCCTAACCCTACCCTTAAACTTACCCATCTCACCACACCTGTCCCTAAACCTACCCTTAAACTTACCCATCCCACCACACCCGTCCCTAACCCTACCCTAAACTTACCCATCCCACCACACCTGTCCCTAACCCTACCCTTAAACTTACCCATCCCACCACACCTGTCCCTAACCCTACCCTTAAACTTACCCACACCACCACACCTGTCCCTAACCCTACCCTTAAACTTACCCATCCCACCACACCTGTCCCTAACCCTACCCTTAAACTTACCCATCCCACCACACCCGTCCCTAACCTTACCCTTAAACTTACCCATCCCACCACACCCGTCCCTAACTTTACCCACAGCTTATTGTACTTATTACTTGATGCCACCTAATATAAAGTGGGGCAATCAAGGGTAATAATTTTTCACAATATTACTGGGGTTTTTTCCGGGTATATTTGTGGCAATAGCCAACAATGCATTGTATGGGTCAAAATTATCAAATTTTATTTTATGCCAAAAATGATTAGGATATTAAGATGATGTTCCATGAAGATATTTTGTAAATTTCCTACCGTAAATATATCAAAAATGCATTACTATTAGTAAAATGCCTTTGTAAGGACTTCATTTGGACAACTTTAAAGGATTTTCTCAATATATAGATTTTGTGTGTGTGTGTATATGTATATGTGTGTGTGTGTGTGTGTGTGAGATGGGTAGGTGCAGGGAAAGTGTATAGAATGTACAGTTTGTACAGTATAAAAACCATTACGCGTATGGAGAGTCCCCACAAAGATAGTGAACCAGACACTATGTGACACACACACACACACACACACACACACACACACACACACACACACACACACACACACACACACACACACACACACACACACACACACACACACACACACACACACACACACACACACACACACACACGTCTGATTCACTATCTTTGTGGGGACTCTCCATACGCGTAATGTACATTCTATACACTTTCCCTGCACCTACCCATCTCACACACACACACACACACACCCTAAACCTACCCATCACAGGAAACATTCTGCATTTTTACTTTCTCAAAAAAAACCTCATCCTGTGTGATTTATAAGGCTTTTGAAAGGTGGGGACCGCTGGCTGGTGATCTCAGGTTTCACTATCCTTATGGGGACATTTGGTCCCCACAATGTAATATAAACAAGGGCGCACACACACACACACACACACACACACACACACACACACACACACACACACACACACACACACACACGGAGTGACAGCTCTCTTTGAACCATGCTGTCAAAAAATATAAGTTTTTCTTTGAGTCTTATCAGTGTTTTATTATGTCTACATTCATATTGGCCTTGTCAAGCTCAAAAGTTATGGGAAAAACATGGTGATTAATTTTGTACAGCAAAAAATATTGGTTTTGGCACAAAGCTGTGCCTGAGGTGGAATAAAGTGATTCTTGAAGGTTCAGTAATAAGAATAATAATATTCATGCAATATAATTCAACTCAGAAAGAGAGGGAGCTAAGAATGTCATGATATGAGTCCCTGTGTGAAACAACTCAGAATATTGAAGTGAACACAAATGATTTATATACAGGAAACATTTCCCTGCACATTTTCAGAGAGCTGCTAATCTTAGTCCTTTAGACTAATACTTCAGTTTATTATCATCTGCACAATAAACACTTCATTTTGCTGATGATTAGCCCACTATGACCTCTTCGCCAAATTCTGGTTCAGTGCTCGATGAGAACAACCGGCAGAGTGGAGGAAGTTAAATCCCTCTAATCTGTGAATATCAAAGCAAATGGCATGGGTTTACAGAAGTTAAGCTCCAAAGGCAAGCCACTAATCATAATAAGATTGCAAATTAGTAACATTACACAGTACAATAAGTGCTAACTTGTTTCATAATTGTGAACACTCATATTAACTGATTTTTGCAATTATAGCATAAGCGGGATTGGAGAACATTTTGGAGAAATTATTTCATGCATCCGAAAGCTGACAGCTTTTCAACACCAAACACACAAAATGCTTGCAAGGTGTCTTGTTTGTCCACATTAATATATACCTTCAGCATTTCACTGAGATGATATCTGATAAATAACACTATTAGTGTAGTCCTCTCAAGTAAGTTAACAACAGAAAATAATTATTCTGCTGTCCAAGTGAATCACTTAAACCTGAATTTGTATAAAAAGCTAGAGAGGATAAGCAAAATAATTTGTCATTATACACATTTAAAAGGGACCTATTTTTACAAGATGTAATAAAGTCTCAGGAGTCCCCAGAAAGTGTCTGTGAAGCTTCAGCTCATAATACCTCACAGATCCTTCATTATCCCAATTTGTAAATGCCCATTTTTGAGTGGAAGGAAAAACATGGTGTTTTGTTGCATGTATCTTTAAATGTAAATAAGCTGCCCATATCCAGAAGAGGGCAGAGCCTGTACAGCTTGTACCTCGGATACTCTGACAAACACTAAAACATCTGTTTGGTTTTGATTATCATCTCTATCGCGGTCACACTCACATGACATTGCAGTTCTTCATCATCATGAAAGTCTATAATTTGCATGCGTTTTAAAGCGTATCAGTCTAAACTTCTGATTAATGGTTTTCTGTACACACACATCCGAAGCACACGCACAGAAAGAAACTACATGTGTATATTAGATCTGTGTATCAAAGTGAAAGCAGCGTAATATACAGTACCTACTGCTACATACTGTTAATGTGAAACAAACAACAAAAGAAAAACAGAAAATCACTCACTGCTCTCGACTGAGTCACTTTAGTAGCTTTTAGGGGTGCACAGATATTTGGGTGCTCGAGCCCCTGCCCTTTTTCAAAATGAATCAAAAGTGCCCCTCTCAGACAAATATCAATGATAATATTTGTGGTCAATAAAAAAGGACAATGTGTCCAATACTAACAAACTGCTCAAAAGTCGGAAAACTTCTGTTTATTTTTTCATATCAGTCGGTCTGTGGCTTTACGGGAGAAAAGCATTCCCCCAAACAAACCAAACTTTTTTTTTTCATCAATTATCAAAGCTAATGTGTTGATTTAATTAAAAATCTATATATTTTATGTTTTAAAATATTACATTCATCGTCAATGCCCGGGCCGTTTGTCATACACCAACCAAACGTGATCTGGCAAAGTTCAGATTTCACTGGACAATGTGAAGTGGATTCTGAAGTGGAGAATTGGACATGTCATTTTTCATGAAAATGACATGGACAGACGAAATAACGTTTGTGGAACGATTTCGTGACAAAATAGATGTTAACTGACAACAAACAAAGCACTGCACAAAACCACGCAGCACCAAAAGACGCATTAATGTAAGTAGTGCTAAATTCACTTTATGCATATTGATACACGTTTACTATTTGATGAAACTATCACAGTTAATGAAGCCCAAGTGCCACCGGCATCTACAGGCCAATTATGTGAAATAGTGGCGTGAAAGGACTTTATTATTTTACCATTTTTGATAATTATGCAGCATTATGAAAGAAGTCTCGTATGCTCATCAAGCCTGCATTTATTTGTTAAAAAACAGCAACATTGTGAAATATTATAATAATAATGGTTTTCTATTTTAATATACTTTAAAATTAAAAGTATGTATGCCTGTGATCAAAGCTGAATTTATCATCATTCAGGGTCACATGACCCTTCACTAATCACAGATTTGACGTCAATGTTGGAAACAGTTCTGTTGCTTAATATTTTTTAACCTGCTGTGATACTCAAGATGAAAGATTCTTTGATTTATAAAATGTTAAAAATAACGTCATAAAATCTCACAATATTAGGCTACCGTTTTTTCTGTATTTTTGATTAAATAAATGTAGGCTTGATGAGAATAAGAGACTTCTTGCAAAAACAAAAGTTAAAATGTAGTATCTAAACTTTTCACACGTGCACAGCCGCACATTATTATTATTACTTATTTTTTTAGATGTTGCCCCTTTTTTACATTTGAGCCCCTGCCTCTGAAGAGCTCTCTGCACGTCCCTGGTCAGTGGTGTTGTGCATCTCCATTCCGGACCGCGGTTCACTTGGCGCTCCCTTCCTAGACTAACGAGGACACCAGCGTGTGCATGCATGGGGAGAGAGAGACTATAGTCTCCTGAGGAGAGGCGCCCTTGGATTTTAACAGCAGCAGTGATGAGGCGTTGTGATATTCAGGTGTGCCTCGTCACTCGTCATCATTTCAGCGCTCCTCTCTCTCTCTCTCTCTCACCCACACCAGTCAGGAAACTGGCGAAGGGCGCCGATTTCAGGGATGGGGTGGCGCTGATAATAAAGGAGAGGCAGCTGTTCCGTATATATAAATGGCCGTATATATATAACTTAATATAAGTAAAAACTTATATATAGTATGAAGAAACCATTTTCGGCTCCAGTTTCGGATTTCAGCCAAATGCATCCTAAATTTCAGGTTTCGGCCCAGAATTTTCATTTCGGCGCATCACTAGTAGCTTTAATAAGAATAGCCTACATTTCTTACTTAAATGCTCTGGCGAGGAGATAAACATGGCGGACGGTGTATGGCATTGGTCATGGTCAACTCCACTGGAAAATAGTGTCTTCTTGACATGTTGACAGTCTCTTTTTAATAGTGAGACTTTTGTTTTTGTAATCAGGCTCTCAAAAATTATATACATTTTTGGATTTAGATTTATCTCCAATATATCGGTTATCGGCTTTCCAATACAAAGAATTATCGGTTATTGGTATCGGCCAAAATGTTTATGTCAGTGCATCCCTAAATGTTAAGTTTTATATTATGAATCCCAGATTATAATGGCCTCCACTGTGAATGACAATGTGACTCACCCCTTCATCTTTCTCCATCTCCAGGCCCATTTCACGCAGGTTTTCCTCATACTCATCCCTGCGGAGGCGCTGGTCGTCCTCATGGTAATCCAGCCTCTGCTCTTGAGCTGCGAGTTCGGGATCCACATGAGCCGGTGAGCTGGTCCGTTTACTCTTGCGGCTCAAGCAGCAGGAACGGGACTTCTGTTTGCGAGTGTTATGGGGTTTCTGGATGTGGTAGGTGAGGACGTAATCTATCCGCCTTTGGCCATCCTGGAAGTACGGCCACAGTTTCGAGTCCTTCGGTTTCTCTTCTAACGGCTGAGCTTTCCGGAGCTGAGAAAGAAATCAGAATTATATGCATCTGTATAACAGAAGAGAGACATTTGTAATAATGCATTATGACATGATTTCATGTAAATATCTCAACATTTGTTAGAATAAAGTGAAGAGATTTAAGGACAGAAGTGATAATGGGATCTGGAAGTGACCTCAAAACTAATTGACTAAATAACATTAATCTTGGTAATATTTAGTAAACTGTCTATTCCAAACATAGACGTAAACCTGCCTGTGTATGTAACAGACTTCCACTAATTCACTACTTTATGTGAAGGGTGTGGTCCTAGTCCTGGTCCTTTAAAGCTATTTTTGTGTTAAATACTTCAATATATTCCACCGTAGTAAACTGAGACCTCTATAAGTAAACCATTCATTTAGACTGATATTACAGAAGATGGTAAACACTGCGGCTCTGTTGGTTCGATTGCAGTGAGTTTGGGGCGTTGTGTGTTATAACAAGGACACATAGAAACACTGAGGCAAGAGAGCTAATACCCACCAACCAAATCCCAGCTAACAGATTTCCTGTTCATTTCTTAAATGTGTTGAATTAGCTGTTTTTTATTTTATTTTACATCATACTGTTGAAACCTATTTATGCATTTACACAACTGTATTTTTGGGGTCAGAAGGATTTTTTTAAAGAAAGTAATATTATATTCAGCAAGGGTGCATTCAACTGATCAAAGGTGAGAGTAAAGATTTTATATTGTTACAAAAAAAAATCAAATAAATGCTGCCCTTTTGAACTAGCAAGTATTTACAAGTGGGATTGTCTCACAGAAAAACAGAGAACATTGTCTTCAAAAACCAATAATGAAAAGGACAGAGACAGAGTGAACATCTACTTTTCTTTTTCGAGAAATGAGCAGTACAATAACACATTTATCAGGGCAGGGATGCAATCAGCCCGTGCTCTTAAATTCCCCTCCAACTCAGATTTAATGTTTATTCCTCAATGCCACACAGGCACACACAGAAGTCTTTTTTGTTATTTACCACTAGATATACCTAGTATAGTTTACTGCAGACTAAAACCCTATTAGGATGGGAGAGATGGGGTAAAATAATTATTACCACCAGAGCTTCTCAGTGATTTTAGTTCTGTCCGAATGTGCCATCTCATTACAGACAATGTCAGTAAAGATTAAGGCGACTTTTACCTTCTGTAATGAGGTGCGGAAAAATTACCCTAGGTAATGCTAATCCTGTGTGAATAGACCAGCTGTAAACACACTGTATTGCCAAAAGTATTGGGACACCCCTCCAAATCACTGAATTCAGGTGTTCAATCACTTCATGGCCACAGGTGTATAAATCAGGCATGCAGACGCGTCTACACACATTTGTGAAAGAATGGGTCGCTCTCAGGAGCTCAGTGAACTCAGCTGCCAACCTATCACGGTACCCACGCTGTGCAATAAGGCCATTCCTGAAATGTCCTCACTACTAAATACTCCACAACTGTTAGTGGGATTATAAAGTAGAAGCAATTGGGAACAACAGCAACTCAGCCAAGAAGTGATAGACCATGCAAAATCACAGAACAGGGTCAGTGCATGCTGAGGGTCACAGTGCGCAGAAGTCGCCAGTTTTCTGCAGAGTCAATCGCTCCAGACCTCTAGACGTCATGTGGCCTTCAGATGAGCTCAAGATCAGTGTGTAGAGAGCTTCAGGGAATGGGTTTCCATGGCTGAGCAGCTCATCCAAGCCTTACATCACCAAGTGCAATGCAAAGCGTGGGATGCAGTGGGGTAAAGCACGCCGCCAGTGGACTCTAGAGCAGTGGAGACGTGTTCTTTGAGTGATCAATCACGCTTCTCTGTCTGCCAATCCCATGGACGAGTCTGGGTTAACCCTATGGATTAAGAATGGGATGTCATTAAAGTTGCATGTGCACATAAGGCAGGCATCCCAAAACTTTTGGCAATGTAGTGTATATATGTAAATATTCTGTAATTTCCTGCTTAAAAGTATTTTTCTACATTTTATCAAGTATGGGGGCACTTGAGGAAGCATTCAGATGCGTTCTAGGCAAGCACCACTTACATTTTCTTCAGAAAATGTACTAGTATCATGCTGTGTGTTTGCACATGTGATATCAGAAAACAATTTAATACAAAAAGTACCCCTCCCATTTCTGGCAGAGATTTATTATCCTGTACGAATTGGTCATTAATATAAAAGAGGTCCTGTGGTAAAATTACATTACTCCAGCTAAAACTAATCCCATCCGAATAGGGCTTAAGTGTTAAGAACATGCAGTGCACTTTGCTTGAGAACAAACTGGAAATCAGCAACTCTACTTTTCATGCATCATCCCTTGTGAGGTTAGAACCCAGGACCTTTGGGTTTCCAGCACAGTTATTTGACCACTTACCATGCCACTTCTGTGTATTAAGGGAGGTGAGAACCACAATGCAGGGATTTACGACAATACCAGTAAACAAATCACATTAGCTCATAGCAGGAAGTCAAAAAGGCAAAAGAAATATCTTAATTTCTAACTGCTAGATCTTCTATTTAGTCTTATTCAAGAAAATAGGTTAATGCCTTTTAAATTACACATATCTTATTACTGAAGCTTAAGAAGGTCAGATGAAACATTTTAATTTTTCACTTTCGCTTAGCCTTACACTTTTCAGTCCTGTGAATATATTTCTCATGGTACATTGTTCTGAATAAGATACTACTAGGGAACGCAAATGTCTGTGATTGCTGATTTTGAGCTACCTGAGCTACTGTTTGCACACCGATCTTCAACATGCTTTCGTTTAGTTTCAATATCCGACGAAAAAAACAACATGCAATCAATAAATGGAGCCAAATCGGTTCACTCTGCTCACTTATGCAAGTTTATTATAAACAGCCACTGCTATAAACTCATGAAGTTTACCTAAATATTAACAAATAATAAAAGACATCCACATCACTCATTAAAAGAAATACACATCAAGAACAGCACATGACCTTCTACAACGCCCACGTCTAGAAAACACACACTCCCACTTGTAATAAACATGGAGATGTTGGTCCTGTCTGAGTCGGTACATGAAATCACAGACGTCGAGTGATGATAATTTTAACTCAAATATCGTTTAGAAAACTAGTCTCAACCGAATAGGGCATTTTTTGTTAAAATTAACTTAATATAAATCAATACATCATCAATCCTTCTTCCAAAATGTGTTTTTGTCTTCCCCTGATTCACTATAGTAAGCCTATTAGAAGTCTTGATATTTTAGACCTGTCGGGATAGTTTTTGCTGGGAAATTGTACTTCACTCGCCCATGTGTGTCTCATCATATTCGTAAATAGAGAAAAGTTAAACACTGAACAGTGGAGAGAATGCGACAGAGCTCGTAATATAAAACAAGAATCAACACTGGTTTGGCATTTTCGGGGATAGCAAGAACGGAGCGATTTGAAATGTTGTAAAAGTGACTCGGAGATGCCATTGTTACTCAACAAGTGAGTAAGCAGGGCTCCAGACTGCCACCAAATGGTTGCATTTTGCCACCAAAATTTGAGTGAGTGAATTTTACATCCAGTCGCACATGTGTGACCAGTACATTTGGGCGTGTTCATTCAATAGATCACTCCAATTACATGCTCTCTAGAATGCTATATTTGCTGACGTGACACATCAGATCTATTTTAACCAATACGGTCACATTTTTTAATTTGTTTTACAGTTTTTATTGAAGTACATGACATGACTCAAACATAATGAAGTCATTTTATTTAAAAGAAGAAACCTGTTAAAACATACCAGTGCTTCTGTACTGTAATCATTTAACCATCAGCCTGCGTTATTACACTGTTTTCATTACGATGGTAAAGTGTACATTTCTTTCTTTGCTGCAAATATGCCAAACTACACGAGCCAAGCTCTACCTGTTCAGTTACCTGTAACTGGTTCATTCCGTTAAGTTCACGAACGACGTGTACCAGTTCGTTCAATTCATTCATGAGCTAGATGTCTCGTTCAGACTCAAAAGCATCTCGGTCAGTAAAGGGCGTTTTCATTCACTGAATTCAACAAATCACATTCTCCATCACATCTCATACTCGAAACACTATTGGCTCGAGGTTTTGGCATTCTTGGAGTATTTATTAGTAATACAGCCCCTACATTTTCAGTTGGGGCCACTGTGCTCCTAGTGAAAAACGTTAGTCTGGAGCCCTGGTAAGGTATTCTTATTGAACAGATTAGAGTTAAATTCCCAGGTAAAGATCAGATACATTTCCATTCGTAGCTCTCCAATATCCCTTTTCCACCAAGGCAGTGCTGGTGCTGGTTCAGAGCCAGAGCCTAGTTTCAAATCGGCACCAGCTCCGAACCAGGAGAAAGTGGTTCTTAAGTAGCACCAAAACATTGCTGGTCCAGAAGTAAGAAGTGCTTGAGTCAGAGGCTGGGGGCGAGGTTACCTTGACCAAAAATACATTTTTGAAATACCAGCAAATGAGCTAACATTTGGATTCGCTGTGTTTTGATGCCGATGTAGGATCGTAAAGCCATGCGCATCAATAGTAACACAACGTTCACCATTGTTGTTGAAAGGCTTGTTCGGGATGCAGCGGCGCTGTGCAGACCGATCACCGTACGACATCAGACCAGAGCATACGACTCCTTATGCTTTTGAAACGCTCATGCAGTTTTTTGATATCATAAGCGGATCGGTCTGCGCAGCGCCGATGCATCTTGAACAAGCCTGGTGTTTTTCAGTGTTTGTGTTTCCCGCTGCCTCGCTAGCGTTGCTGAGAAAGATGAGGCGTATACAGTGACGTAAGACCATGCTCTGGGGTGGCTATGTGGAAAGGCAAACCGGTTCTTAGAAGGCTCGTCAGTCGAACTAACTCAGAACTGGCACTAGCACCCGGTTCATTCTGGTGGAAAAGGGGTATCACAGAGTTTATTGTAAAGCATTATCTATTGTGAAGGCTCATTTCATCATTTCATTATGGTTGTTGTAGTGCTGTGCTGGAAATCATTTTCTAGGAAGTACCATGTCTATTAATGGGTAAAGCTACAGTAGTAAAGCTACATCAGCTAGTCATGAGATCCTTTCCATCTAAACTGGTTCTCTCTTAAGCCTGCAGTAAGATAACCATATTCATCCACAGTCACTCAGAGTCAAAGCACAACCAAACCAATGTTCTTCCACAAAATGTTTTGTTTTGTAGTACTAGTATCCCTTTAAGCTATTGGTCATCACAATCTTGAATATGTGGATACACCCTTTTTAGGACATGCAGCACACTTCACTCAAATAGTACCAAATCTATAAACAAGCACCAAACACATGGTTGAATAAATTTGTATAAAGTCATTCAGGATTAGCAGAGGGTATTTCAAAGTGACCAGTCTGCCCTGTAAATTTGCACAAATGATCAAATAAGCCCTCAGGATGCAAAATATTTGAGCACACCCGCAGGGTACTATGATCTGCAGTGCTTTATGTTTACTGCACCATCTGGAGCAAGGAGGGAAATGTGTTGGGCAAGCTTTAGCTTTTCGTGAAATACATATATTTGGTTGTTTTATGAATGATCAACTATGATAAAAGCTAATAAGAAAGTATTTGCCTTCCATAAACAAAATGCAAATGTGACTTTTCATGTAATTTAGCATCCCTAGCTTTAATTTCATATCACCTGTTCTCAAAGGCTGCAAAAAGTGTAAACTGAAGCATTCAAATGTCCATATATTTGCTCAAAGTTTGACTTGCAAATCATGCTGTCCTAGAAAGACAGGAAAACACGGTTGTTTAAAGTGGAACTGGTAGTATGTCTTTATCCCTGGAATGAAATGAACGAGATGTGTGCAGAGGAAGCTTTCCTCAGTTGTTGTGACTTACAGCAGAGCCAGTCTGAGGGTGTAGAGAGTCCCTCGTGCCTTGTGAGTTGTCTTCATCAATCCCCTTCACGTCCAACGGGACAGATTCATATCTCTCATTCCGCCACATGCTGTCCTGTCCTTCCGGCCCTGATGGCTGCTCCTCTGTGCTGTTGAAACCCAAGAGTTTCTCACCTGTTGAAGAGAAAACAGAAATGCATCAGTGCAAACATTATTGCTTTGTGATAGGAACACAAGTCAATCTCAACGGGGTCATTCCGTGTCAACTCAACCAAAGGTCCCCGGCTAAAGAATTTGATTTTGGTGAAAGAAATATGTAAACAAAGAAAAAAGCCAAAATATGAAATGTCACGGATGTATATTTACAGAGTAATCCAGTATTTTGTAGAGGGGGTCAAAATGAGATTTGGAGCCAAATTACAGTGGGGGTAAAAATGACTTTAGACAGATGGCAGCATCATTATTTTATTTTCACACAGAGATTGGTAGGTCTGTTAGTAAAATCTGTTGCCTTTAGCAATCTGTGTTGCATTATATGCCAATAGTGACAGTTCAAAAAAATGGGGAAAAGCACTTGGGCACTTGAAAATGGGTAAAATTCTACAAATTGAACGTAGAGCCGTATTTAGCTCACCATATCTCTGTTATTGAACCACATTGGGCCTTGAAAATGAAGATTTCCAAAGAAAAGTTTGTTAAGAACCAGAATTTAAAATCATATTCTGATACCTTTAATAATTTTTGAGTGACAGGCATGCAAACTTGGGAAAAAGAGTATTTATGGCACTCAGACAGGTACAGTATTGTTCAAAATAATAGCAGTACAATGTGACTAACCAGAATAATCAAGGTTTTTAGTATATATATTTTTTGCTACGTGGCAAACAAGTAACCAGTAGGTTCAGTAGATTCTCAGAAAAAAAATTAGACCCAGCATTCATGATATGCACGCTCTTAAGGCTGTGCAATTGGGCAATTAGTTGAATTAGTTGAAAGGGGTGTGTTCAAAAAAAATAGCAGTGTGGCATTCAATCACTGAGGTCATCAATTTTGTGAAGAAACAGGTGTGAATCAGGTGGCCCCTATTTAAGGATGAAGCCAACACTTGTTGAACATGCATTTGAAAGCTGAGGAAAATGGGTCGTTCAAGACATTGTTCAGAAGAACAGCGTACTTTGATTAAAAAGTTGATTGGAGAGGGGAAAACCTATAAAGAGGTGCAAAAAATGATAGGCTGTTCAGCTAAAATGATCTCCAATGCCTTAAAATGGAGAGCAAAACCAGAGAGACGTGGAAGAAAACGGAAGACAACCATCAAAATGGATAGAAGAATAACCAGAATGGCAAAGGCTCAGCCAATGATCACCTCCAGGATGATCAAAGACAGTCTGGAGTTACCTGTAAGTACTGTGACAGTTAAGAAGACGTCTGTGTGAAGCTAATCTATTTTCAAGAATCCCCAAAGTCCCTCTGTTAAAAAAAGGCATGTGCAGAAGAGGTTACAATTTGCCAAAGAACACATCAACTGGCCTAAAGAGAAATAGAGGAACATTTTGTGGACTGATGAGAGTAAATTGTTCTTTTTGGGTCCAAGGGCCACAGGCAGTTTGTGAGACGACCCCAAACTCTGAATTCAAGCCACAGTACACAGTGAAGACAGTGAAGCATGGAGGTGCAAGCATCATGATATGGGCATGTTTCTCCTACTATGGTGTTGGGCCTATTTATCGCATACCAGGGATCATGGATCAGTTTACATATGTTAAAATACTTGAAGAGGTCATGTTGCCCTATGCTGAAGAGGACATGCCCTTGAAATGTTTGTTTCAACAAGACAATGACCCAAAACACACTAGTAAACGGGCAAAGTCTTGGTTCCAAACCAACAAAATTAATGTTATGGAGTGGCCAGCCCAATCTCAAGACCTTAATCCAATTGAGAACTTGTGGGGTGATATCAAAAATGCTGTTTCTGAAGCAAAACCAAGAAATGTGAATGAATTGTGGAATGTTGTTAAAGAATCATGGAGTGGAATAACAGCTGAGAGGTGCCACAAGTTGGTTGACTCCATGCCACACAGATGTCAAGCAGTTTTAAAAAACTGTGGTCATACAACTAAATATTAGTTTAGTGATTCACAGGATTGCTAAATCCCAGAAAAAAAATGTTTGTACAAAATAGTTTTGAGTTTGTACAGTCAAAGGTAGACACTGCTATTTTTTTGAACACACCCCTTTCAAATAATACCCCAATTGCACAGTCTTAAGAGCGTGCATATCATGAATGCTGGGTCTTGTTTGTTTTCTGAGAATCTACTGAACCTACTGGTAACTTGTTTGCCACGTAGCAATAAAAAATATACTAAAAACCTTGATTATTCTGGTTAGTCACATTGTACTGCTATTATTTTGAACAATACTGTATATTCTATACAAGAAAAAAACAAGATACGTTTCAAGTTTCAACATTATTTGCTGTTCAGATTTGCTGTTCACTATTTCTCTTTAAAACAAAACAAAAAAAAAATCATCAGCTGTAAGCAAAGTGACCCACATTTTGTTTGGTTTTTGATCACTGAAAATGTGTACAATTGCCCAATTGACTCATGGAGCCGCATTAAGATCTCCATATCTCTGGGATTTAGCCATATAGAGCCTTTAAAATGAAGATACCAAAAAAAAAGTGTATTAAAAATACAGAATCAAAAAGGATATTAAGATATCTTTAATACTTCTTGAGTTACAGGCATGCAAAAAAACACAAGTAGTGCTTTTTCCCCGTTTGTGAGCTTTCACTGTTGGCATATAATGCAACACAGATTGCTAAAGTCAACAGATTTTACTAACAGACCTATCAATCTCTGAGTAAAAAAATAATTATGATGCTGCCATCTTTGTAAAATAATTTTTACCCCCCTGTAATTTGGCTTCTCAGGAGAAAATTGTAATTTCAACCCCCTTTACAAAACAGTGGATTTACTCAGCAAATATACATTCATTAAAGTTAACATTCTGTCTTTCATCACTATTTATGCTCATCTTTCTTCTGAAAAAATATTAAAAAAGTGAAAAATTTGGGCTGGAGAAATTTCTGAAATTTGGCTGCTTTGACATGAAATGACCCAACAACTATTTGTGTCAAAGGATTGGAAATAACCATCTGGTGTGAAGATTAGTTTGACTTGAGTTTAAAGAGAAAAAGCAAGTTTGAATGCAAAACAAATCTATCTCAAGAAATGCAACAAGAATGTAAGTGCCTATAAGCTTAAGTGTGATCAAAATAATAATAGTGTTATCAATATACGAACATTAAATAAAAAAGCCCAGATGGTCAGTATTCTAAATATGATTAGTAACCAAGAACCATTGTGTAGAATCTTAAATATTTATTATTTTCACATTATAATGTTTCTTTGTTCAGCATTTGAATTTTCCAAAAAAAAGTCTCAGAATTTTGGAACATTCTATATTTAATGAATTGTGTTGCTTTTTATAAATCACAGGAGGAAAAACGGAGCGGTCAGCAGGGATCAACATATTTTTCTAAATGAATGTAAGCACTGATAACAATAAAGCCTCCCAAGACAATTATAGAGCAGCTGAAAGCAAATACAGTTTCTTTGGGATACTGTACACATCAAATATTCCATCTTAAGATAAATGATAAAACCTAATAGATAATATCATGTTCTTAAAAATGGAGTGGTAATACAATGGTGCTATTCTATGGTGAAAACAGCGTCCTATAGATAGGCATGGCTAAATTCTCCTCCCTAGAATGCATATGTAGGTCATTGTGTGATGCAAGTGTGTGTGTGTGTGTGTGTGTGTGTGTGTGTGTGTGTGTGACCTCAAATTGCTCCAAGGGGATTGTCACTGCAATGATGTCAGCTTGCCTTTTTTTCTCTTGTATTCAATTTAAAATTGAATGTGATCACAATAAATAACACAAGAACAATATTTCTGACGGATATACTGTATGGAGACCTGGGGTTTTAATACAACCTCTTATCTAGGGGTATTAATAAAAATCATTCTAATAACAAAATAGCATTTTTAAATGTGAAACTAATTAGGTTATTAAATATTCATGTCATTTTATTATATAATATCATATTTATATTATTATATAATATTTACTGTAATAAGTAAAAAATCTTTAAAGCTATTTTCATTTATAAAAAGTGATCAGTTATAAGATTTTGTTGAATTAGATGTATGTTCCTGCAGGGAAAGCCATGTCATATCAGTGTAAAGTGGTCGAGTTGGTCCAGTTGAACACGATAGCTAGTTTGTTATTGGTCCAAGTAGGTTTACCAGCTCAAATTAGTTTGGTAAAAGTCTAACGGGACAATCTCAGCCACATGAGCTGGTAGTCCATCTGATCCATCAATTCAGACAAGCTAATAACCAAAATGAGCTAGCATGTTCCTGGGGATGCACGGGTATGAAAATATTGGCCGATAACCGATAATTCTTTATATTTTTAAGGCCGATAACAACATATTGGCCGATAAATCTAAATCCAAATTGTTAGCCTGACTACAAAAACAAAAGAATGGGGCCATGTATCGCGAGATCTTGGCCAACAGCCTCCTTCCCTCAGTAAGAGCATTGAAGATGGGTTGTGGCTGGGTCTTCTAGCATGACAACGACCCAAAACACAGCTTGGGCAACTGAGAAGTGTCTCCGTAAGAAGCATCTCAAGGTCCTGAAGGATCTGGAGAAGGTCTGTATGGAGGAGTGGGCCAAAATCCCTGCTGCAGTGTGTGCAAACCTGGTCAAGAACTTCAGGAAACATATGATCTCTGTAATTGCAAACAAAGGTTTCTGTACCAAATATTAAGTTCTGCTTTTCTGATGTATCTACGTCTGATGTATGTCATGCAATAAAATGCAAATGAGAAAATGCAAAAATCATACAATGCGATTTTCTGGATTTTTAGATTCTGTCTCTCACTGTTGAAGAGTACCTATGATAAAAATTACAGACCTCTACATGCTTTGTAAGTGGGCAAACCTGCAAAATCGACAGTGTATCAAATACTTGTTCTTCCCACTGTATATATTAGTATTTACCTCAGCTCGTGGGAAGGCTACTTGAGATGAATTTGATTCATTGTGTGATTCTCTCTTTAGCATCAGTGTTATATTAAATGTCAGTATATGTTAAAAGCACAAAAGTGATTTAGCAGCAACATGGCCCCGTTAATTATTCTGGCAACCATATACACACCGATCAGGTATAACATTACTTTCTAATACAGGTCCTTCTCAAAAAATTAGCATATTGTGATAAAGTTCATTATTTTCCATAATGTAATGATAAAAATTAAACTTTCATATATTTTAGATTCATTGCACACCAACTGAAATATTCCAGGTCTTTTATTGTTTTAATACTGATGATTTTGGCATACAGCTCATGAAAACCCAAAATTCCTATCTCAAAAAATTAGCATATTTCATCCGACCAATAAAAGAAAAGTGTTTTTAATACAAAAAAAAGTCAACCTTCAAATAATTATGTTCAGTTATGCACTCAATACTTGGTGGGGAATCCTTTTGCAGAAATGACTGCTTCAATGCGGCGTGGCATGGAGGCGATCAGCCTGTGGCACTGCTGAGGTGTTATGGAGGCCCAGGATGCTTCGATAGCGGCCTTAAGCTCATCCAGAGTGTTGGGTCTTGCGTCTCTCAACTTTCTCTTCACAATATCCCACAGATTCTCTATGGGGTTCAGGTCTGGAGAGTTGGCAGGCCAATTGAGCACAGTAATACCATGGTCAGTAAACCATTTACCAGTGGTTTTGGCACTGTGAGCAGGTGCCAGGTCGTGCTGAAAAACGAAATCTTCATCTCCATAAAGCTTTTCAGCAGATGAAAGCATGAAGTGCTCCAAAATCTCCTGATAGCTAGCTGCATTGACCCTGCCCTTGATAAAACACAGTGGACCAACACCAGCAGCTGACATGGCACCCCAGACCATCACTGACTGTGGGTACTTGACACTGGACTTCAGGCATTTTGGCATTTCCTTCTCCCCAGTCTTCCTCCAGACTCGGGCACCTTGATTTCGAATGACATGCAAAATGTGAGCGACAGTCCAGTGCTGCTTCTCTGTAGCCCAGGTCAGGCGCTTCTGCCGCTGTTTCTGGTTCAAAAGTGGCTTGACCTGGGAATGCGGCACCTGTAGCCCATTTCCTGCACACACCTGTGCACGGTGGCTCTGGATGTTTCTACTCCAGACTCAGTCCACTGCTTCCGCAGGTCCCCCAAGGTCTGGAATCGGTCCTTCTCCACAATCTTCCTCAGGGTCCGGTCACCTCTTCTCGTTGTGCAGCGTTTTTGCCACACTTTTTCCTTCCCACAGACTTCCCACTGAGGTGCCTTGATACAGCACTCTGGGAACAGCCTATTGGTTCAGAAATGTCTTTCTGTGTCTTACCCTCTCGCTTGAGGGTGTCAATGATGGCCTTCTGGACAGCAGTCAGGTCGGCAGTCTTACCCATGATTGCGGTTTTGAGTAATGAACCAGGCTGGGAGTTTTTAAAAGCCTCAGGAATGTTTTGCAGGTGTTTAGAGTTAATTAAATGATTCAGATGATTAGGTTAATAGCTCGTTTAGAGAACCTTTTCATGATATGCTAATTTTTTGAGATAGGAATTTGGGGTTTTCATGAGCTGTATGCCAAAATCATCAGTATTAAAACAATAAAAGACCTGGAATATTTCAGTTGGTGTGCAATGAATCTAAAATATATGAAAGTTTAATTTTTATCATTACATTATGGAAAATAATGAACTTTATCACAATATGCTAATTTTTTGAGAAGGACCTGTATTGTGTTGGTCGATTGGATTGAGATCTGAGGAATTCGGAGGCCAAGTCAACACCTCAAACTCATTGTTGTTCTCAAACCATTCCTGAACCATTTTTGCTTTGTGGCAGGTGCAATATACTGATGAAAGAGGCCACAGCCACCAGGGAATACCATTTCCATGAAAGGGTGTACATGTCTGCAACAATGCTTAGGTAGCACTGTGTATTCTGCAACCCGATCTCACGGCAATTCGTACATATTTTACGAGGTGGCTAATTCGTACGAATTTGTATGCGAACTCACTCATCTTAATTCATACGATTTTTACTAAATCGTACATATTTGATTTGAGTTGGCAAATTCGTATGAATTCATACGAATGACCTACCTCAACCCCTCCCTAAACCTACCCATCACTGGGGTTTAGGCAAAACGTCTGAATTAAATGCAGTGAGGTCGTACAAATTTGTACGAAATAGCCACCTCGTAAAATATGAATGAATTGGTCGTGAGATAGCGTTGGTATTCTGACACCTTTATATCAGAACCAGCATTAACTTCTTGAGCAATTTGAGCTCCAGTAGCTCGTCTGTTTGATCGGACCACACGGGCCAGCCTTCGCTCCTCACGTGCATCAATGAGCCTGGGCCGCCCATGACCCTGTGGCCGGTTCTCCACTGTTCCTTCCTTGGAGCACTTTTGATAGATACTGACCACTGCAGACCGGGAACACCCCACAAGAGCTGCAGTTTTGGAGATGCTCTGACCCAGTCATCTAGCCATCACAATTTGGCCCTTGTCAAACTCGTTTGCCCATTTTTCCTGCTTCTAACACATCAACCTAGAGGACAAAATGCTTACTTGCTGCCTAATATATCCCACCCACTAACAGGAGCCGTGATGAAGAGATAATCAGTGTTATTCACTTCACCTGTTATAATGTAATGCTTGATCAGTGTAGCTGCCGGTTTTATTCTGTAAAAACAATTATTTATATGACGTGTATCATATATCATATTTGGGCTGTTGCACAGCTACTCTAGCTGATGTATTATTTACTTGCTTGCTCATAACAGTACGCATATCAATCATCATAATGAATCAGAACTGCTTTAAAAAGGGTCCTACCTTAACCTGAAAACGAATAACCCAGACCCATTATCACGTTATATTCTTTATGATTAAGAGGATTCATTTGTCATACTCATTTATAGATTGTGAAGCTTGATTACATCCACATAAACAGGGGTGCCGCTAAGGGGGGGAAAGTTAGGACGATTCTAAGGGCCCATGCACTTTTGGGGGCCCCCAGAGATTGGTTTTATTAGTAGTAACAGTACTAGCAGAAAAGAATCTACCAGAGTAACAAATAAAAGAAAATTACGTCTTATTTCTGCATTTCTGGCAAAATTACCCCCCTAAATGATACGATAGGGGGGCCCAACTTCATATTCTTTTATAGGGCCCAAAATTGCTAGCAGCGCCCCTGCACATAAATGATTTCAGACAAATGAAAACATTTTCCAGAATGACACCTATTAATTGTGTCACATTTTTAGATAAATATGGAAAATATTACAGGTTTTATCTATCATGCATACATTCTACAATATTCTATTAACATTCTCTCTGCCACATGCCTTAACTTTCCCCAACTGAGAAAATCCCCTATGCCAGCTCAGTTGACATGCACCGCCCGCTCAGAACAGCATCTCTCTCTCTCTCTCTCTCTCTCTCTCTCTCTCTCTCTCTCTCTCTCAGGTGAAGATGATGCTGCGATGGATTTTCCTCATGTGCGCTGTGTGTGTGTGTGTGTGTGTGTGTGTGTGCTGCCTGCAGGCAATGCGTGACTGCACTAAACCCACTGCTGCTCACCTAATAATACAAGCTTCAATGTCCATACAGCCTATCTCACTTTAATATGAGTATTATTTTATTATGCATAACAAGTCAACAGGTTTTCAAATACATTATTTATAGGCTAACATACCTGGATATCATAAACTGTATTGCAAAGCAATCTGTGCATTATAACCTATGCGTTAGAAATTAATATTTCAGCAGACTGGTGGATTCTGTTTGGCTACGGAGCGTTATCTGTCGATATTTAAAATCCATTGTCAAAATAATAAAGCAACCTCAACACAAAACACGCGAAACTCACCCGAGCCATCAGCCTCCTCATCTTTCATCGCAGTATTTGCATCATCTTCACCCTTCATTGGCGCAAATGTGCGTTGCATCTAGTTTCCAGGTGGATGTAGTGGAAGTTGTGTCGTGTACGCGGTGTGTGTGTGTGTGTGTGTGCGTGTGTGTGTGAGTGTGTGAGAGAGACGACCCTCCGCGATCGTTGCTGTAGTATTAACATGAAAGACCGGATCCGTGCGAATGCGTTTTTATCTCGCGCACCGACCACACACATCTACATCACACCCAGACACACGAGCTCTTCCTCTAATCAGATGCGCTTTTGGGCAGTTCCTGAAGCAACACCAGTTGAATGCGGGCTTCTCTTTCTGCTCTGGTAAATATGTGTTGAACTCACTCTACTGCATGCATGTCGGCTTTGTCACACCTTTTACTCCAGCTAGCGAATTTCCCCAGAGTAGACTAGATTTTACCATTTTAAAGGTAAAACAAACAAACAAAATTGAGGAACACCCTCAAGTCGAAAATTTAAATGCAATGAGCTCGCAATCATAACTTCAGGTGAGAATAAGAACATTTTCGATAGCATAGGTGATGGCAGCATTAATCTGGAATCGGATTGGGCAGAGGCGCTTGATGATTGGACCAGCGATCAGCCTGTTTGTACCACACCAGTAGACAACTGGCTATCTTTATTAGTGAATAATTCATTCATTGAACCGATATCGATTCAGTGAGTCATTCAGGGATGAAACAAGTTGCTTAAACTACTTGATCTTTGAGAGCCCCGTTTTAGCATTTATTTATCTCCTTACCATAGCCCGGTAAGCTTGTAATAATGTGTTATAGTTTGAGTGGTACTGGTCGATTTCTGCTGTATTTGAGCATGTCTTTGCGTCATTACGTCATGTCTGCATACATAAAGGCGGATGTGAGGATGCTGCAGGTGGCGGATCATTTATAGCTATACACAACTGGAGATTCACCCGTAGTCAAAGGCAAAAGATTGACTGTACAGAAACTGATACCAACAGGTAACGTTAATACACACTAGGCCTAAATAAACAGTCACACAATGCTGATGTTAACATTAACAATTTGAGAACAAAGTATAACAATAATAATATTTTGCCCGGTTTGATGTGATATGAGCTAAGCGATTGTTAGATTTAATCACCGTTGTTTGAGCGATTTATAGTAATGCTTTTTTCCCTCAGTTTGTCATACATGTTACGTACTTGTTCAGATGATATTTTGCGGGGGAAATTATTATTTTGGTCGTACTCCCAAGACGTAGAATCAGGGATTCTGAAGTACAGTATCCAAACCCATGCGGTGACAGCCTACACATATTACTCCTCAAAACATTAGATTCATCTGAGCCGTGATGATGCCCAACCCGCATAAAGATGATAATTCCGCAAATAACTGCAATTGCAGGTTTCAAACAGAGATGGCGACAAAAAGGCAAAACTTACGGACTGCAGCATCAAACTTAGGGCGTTTTCACAGCTGAAAGTCCACACCAGTTCATGTTTTGATACATTTGATACATTCGGTTGGTTTTGGTTTGGTATCACACTGCAATTATGCGAGTGCACTAAAGACCTTTACATTTGCGTCCAGTCGTCATCAGTTATGTGGGCTCTTAACATTGATTGGCGTGTTGTCAATTCGGCAGGTAACTTTTACAAGATGAATGAAGTGAACAGACGCATATCGTTGCCACTATGCTGTTATTGCTTTGGCATTACTATCTGCAGCACCAGCTAGATTCACACTAGTTCAAATTCGCCAAATGAACATCCTCGTTCTGCGAACATTTTATCGGCGCCAACAGGAAAGGAGAAGACTCAGACCATATTTTAATTAAAAACCTTGTCTACTCCTCTCCCCATATATGGCTAATTCTTCCTGCTATCTTCTGTGACAGTTCTGGTAGTTCTGTCTCCTTCTGTTGTCTGGGGTACGCGGGAACCAACGGAAGTTCCTGTAAAAGGTTTAAAAGTCCGAACCATACAGACAACACTTTCACCAAGCAATGAACCGAACCTTTGTTAAGTTTGATCCGGACCGAGACTATCACTTTTCGTCAGACCAAATTTCTTCTGTTTGGCCTGGACCGTGGTCCGAAGGAGGTTTCACACCTGTAATTTTGATTCGGACTAAACTAAAAAAAGTCAGAAAATCCGGACCAAACAAGCAAGGTGAGAAAACGCCCTTAGACTGCCAGCGCTCACTGTAAGGATACTTTATAACAAAAGGTTATGATTTCATCGGTGACATAGCAAGAAGATTTTTTTCCATTATTATCATTTGACCCAAAGAACAAAAGCTTTCAAAGATGCAGGTGAGTGAGTGTGATGTTGCTCTTATAGCAGTACTCGCTCTCAAAGGGCATACACAAATTATTATATCCTTGTTTTGAGTAAAAATTATGTTTTTGTTATTTAATAATTATCACTCTGATATAATTAATTAAATGTGTTAAATTAGTCAAAAATGTTAATAAGCAAAAGTTTTTTTTTTTTTATTATGACTTTGAAGTAGGAACGAGTGGAAGGCTCTTTTGAGACGCCTTTTTTAATTGCAAGGATTGGTCCGTTTCAATTCCTATTATATTCAGTGTGATGTTTAAAGTTTCTTAGCTAGGCTACATAACATAACCACCATGTGCGGTAACATTTTGTGATTATTTCCAGACAATTGGTTTGTCAACTGATTAAACTTTACAGAGATCAGCTGAGGGCGAGCACACCTTAGACTCACACCGGCAACACTAGACAGTCGCAAGGCTAGTCAATACTTCCAGAAAGTGAGCAATGTCTTGACGTTTTCAAGTCACCTTTGCTTCAAAGCTGGAACCGTTCACTTCACAATTTGAGAAGAATGAAAATGTCAAATCTTACTTGTGCTCGGAGAGGAAATCGCTCCAGCTCTTGACTCCTGCTCACCTGCTCAAGCGCTTTACCTTTCAAGCACTCAAGCACATGTAAAGACCTCTAAGCTTCACACCTTGCAAAAAGCAAAGTGTTAAACCTTAACTACTGCACTTTTCGTTCAAAATCGACGCGACGCAACGCGATGTGTGGACAGCGCGTGCACAGCACTGCTATGACGTATTCATAGGTGTTCCCTCACTATCAAACCCAGCAGGTCAGGAATGTGGGCAGGCGCGGGACGGACGAAAAATGATACGTGCAGTCTAATTACTGTGTAAATGTTTTCTCTGTTAACACACACACACACACACAGAGTGAAATCTTAAACACACACCGATCATGCACGCACACAGTTTGAACATCTCATGTCCAAATTTGATGTCTTCAAGTAGGCTACTTTTAATGTTTAAGTTATGCACCACGTGAGGTCCATCACATTAACCACAGCTCTCGGACGGAAGTTGGGATTGGTACGGACACTTAACAACAACATCCCATTAGTAACGTTAGTAAATGCTTTAGAATAATTTTTAATTGCTAGTTTGTGAACTAATGTTAACACATGGAACCTTAACAATCGCTCTTCATGAGGCTATCCAGTAATTACAAATAAAACATAAAAAAGAGGGTTTGGGATATCTATCTATCTATCTATCTATCTATCTATCTATCTATCTATCTATCTATCTATCTATCTATCTATCTATCTATCTGTCTGTATGTCTGTCTGTCTATCTGTCTGTCTGTCTGTCTGTCTGTCTCTATCTATCTATCTATCTATCTATCTATCTATCTATCTATCTATCTATCTATCTATCTATCTATCTATCTATCTATCTATCTATCTATCTATCTATCTATCTATCTATCTATCTATCTATCTATCTATCTATCTATCTGTCTGTCTGTCTGTCTGTTTATCTATCATCAGTCAGTCTGTCTGTCTGTCTGTCTGTATCTATCTATCTATCTATCTATCTATCTATCTATCTATCTATCTATCTATCTATCTATCTATCTATCTATCTATCTATCTATCTATCTGTCTGTCTGTCTGTCTGTCTGTCTGTTTATCTATCATCAGTCAGTCTGTCTGTCTGTCTGTCTGTCTGTCTGTCTGTATCTATCTATCTATCTATCTATCTATCTATCTATCTATCTATCTATCTATCTATCTATCTATCTATCTATCTATCTATCTATCTATCTATCTGTCTGTCTGTCTGTCTGTCTGTTTATCTATCATCAGTCAGTCTGTCTGTCTGTCTGTATCTATCTATCTATCTATCTATCTATCTATCTATCTATCTATCTATCTATCTCTTTCTGTCTGTTCCATATAGTTAAAGCTTTCATATGTGACTTGTTGGGGCCTCTGTTGTAGCTCGTCATTGCACTAGATAACAAAGTGTCTCTGTGAACAAGTGATGCTGGACTCTTTCTCAGAAATATATTTGTTTATGCCAGTTGCATAAACTTAGCCACTATGTTGACCAACTAGCAGTTAGATCAGAGGTAATCAGTCTTTTCAAATTATACCGATCTTCCTTATTTATGAAACTGACTTTAAAAAAGTTAGGACCAGTCTTGAAGAAAAAAAACAAAAAGATATCTTTGGTACACTTAACCCAATGTTGGGTCAAATATGGACTAACCCAGCAGTTGGGTTGTTTTAACCCTGCGGTTGGTTTAAATGTTTGCTTAAGACAACCCAATCGCTGGGTTAAAACAACCCAACTGCTGGGTTAGTCAGTTTTTGACCTAACATTGGGATGTTTTTTTTAGAGTGTAACCTCATACTTTAAATTAGGCAAGTCAGAAGCAAAATCCTAATCTGGTTTCTGTACCAGATTAAAGTGAACTGATTAAATGTGTATCGCTTTTGCACAACTTATATGATTTACACATGGTGCCAAAAATAAACATTGATTTGCATATGCATGACAGTGTTAATATTATTAATTTGTTCTGAGTCATTTTTGCAATTACATTTGCCAAACTGATTTATGAGCAATGAACCCTCAAGTTCCTATCAGAGTATCCACATGTTCATCACATTAACTATAGACCAGTTGGACAAGTCTGACAAGTGCCCAGGTGCTCGTAGTTTTGAGCTGCATATCTATTGTTAATAAACAAAATGCTTGTGAAATATCTTGCTTATGATTATGCTTGTGTTAAATAAATGCCAGTTAGTGCTTTGTTTTGTTTCTAATGCAATGACATTCATACATTTTTAGGTGCAGCTAATAATTATTTGGTGCAGAAAAATTGAAATACATGTTTACCTGCTCTTTGCATTGTCCCAACAGCGTGTCTGTTTTCCTCTTCCGTCCTCTCCTTCGGTTTAAAACTTCCTCAACTCACTGCAAATTGTAGCATACAGAAAGATGCATGCACTGTATGTCTGTGTAAATGAGTGAAGGCTGGACTGCTAAAGAAGCCCTCAGCCTGAGTGGGCCGTCTCAGTCCATCCATGGTGGGAGATCCTCATTTTCACTGGTCTGGAAGTACCTCCCAATTCCCAACACTAAAGGAGTTAGTAAACGGGCACCATTGACTTATGACTTCCTTTCCACTGTGGAACACAAAAGAAGAAAACACAACAAAAATAGCCTCTCGTTCATTTTAATTGATTAAAATGAGATAATGTAACATGATTTTTTAAACATTTTGTCACAACTTTTTTTGTTGACATAACTAACTGAACAGTGGATCTGTAGTTCCCAGCATACTTTGCAAGGAACTGCATTAGGAGAGTAAATTAAGGGATTATTTGTTCATTTTACACCAATCAGGAATAACATTATGTAACGTGAAGACGTATAGATTATAAAACTGATTATCTCTTCATCATGCCACCTGTTAGTGGGTGCGGTGTATTAGGCAGCAAGTGAACATTTTGTCCTCAAAGTTGATGTGTTAGAAGCAGGAAAAATGGGCAAGCGTAAGGATTTGGCGAGAGTTTGACAAGGGCCAAATTGTGATGGCTAGACGACTGGGTCAGAGCATCTCCAAAACTGCAGCTCTTGTGGGGTGTTCCCGGTCTGCAGTGGTCAGGATCTATCAAAAGTGCTCCAAGGAAGGAACAGTGGAGAACCGGCCACAGGGTCATGGGCGGCCCAGGCTCATTGATGCACGTGAGGAGCGAAGGCTGGCCCGTGTGGTCCAAACAAACAGACGAGCTACTGGAGCTCAAGAAGTTAATGCTGGTTCTGATAGAAAGGGTCCAATGTATTTTCCAATGACAAATTTGTGTACAGTGATCACAAACTGTCATCATTTCCTCTTCCTCCATAGTTTTTAATTGTTCATGCTAGGTTGGACATCAATGAAGCCATCAGTTCATATACAGGGTTGGACAATAAAACTAAAACACTGGCCAATAGTGTTTGGTTTTACGCCTATGTGGCCAATCTTCACTGATTTCATATTCCATTAGTAAGAGCCAAGTATGAAGGTTGAATTAGCAGAGCAATAAGTTCATAAAATATTGGAAACCACACAACATAATGGGAGCCATATCAGAGTTTAAAATAATATATGCATATATAATTGTTGCGCATCTCACTGGCTCATTTCTTACCAAGATAGAAACTGTTTGTGGTGTATCAAAAGCCACAGTACCTATAATGCCAGTATACATCCATGGAGGTCGAACCACATCCAGCAGAAGTAACTGTTGATGCAAGAGGAAGCTGAAGCTGTCTGAAATGGATGTCCTTATACTAACCGAGTTTGTATCCAAAAAACATAAAACCACAGTTGCCCAACTCACTGCAGAGATAAATGTGCACCTCAGCTCTCGTTTCCATTGGGAGCTCCGCAGGCTCAATATTTGTGGTCGGGCTGCTACTCTCCACATCCGAGAGAGTTACGGTGTTTAGTTTACCAGCTGGACTGTTGCAGGTTCCCAGAGAGAAGCCCGGGGTGGATCAGTGATGGTTTGGACTGCAATATCATGGCATTCCCTACTGGGCTTGATAGGCACATTGCCAAGGACTGCCGAACCATTTTGGAGAATCATGTGCAGCCAATGGTTCAAATGTACCCATGCACCATTACACACAGCTAGACTGTTAACTAGGAGTGTAATGATACACAGAAGTCTTGGTTTGGTATGTACCTTGGTTTTGGGGTCACGGTCCGATATGAGTTTGGTACAAATACAACGGCTGTTTGATTAACATGTTGTGAGTAGCCCACAATGTCACTTTCTTTGAGCTTCAAGCCATCCTAGGTGTATATGACATTCTTCTTTCAGACGAATACAATCAGAGTTATCTTAAAAAAATGTCCTGGCTAATCCAAGCTTTATAATTGCAGTGAATTTGAGGCCCAAAAAGTGCATCCATCCATTATAAAAGCACTCCACATGACTCTGGGGGGTTAATAAAGGCCCTCTGAAGCAAATCGATGGGTTTGTGTAAGAAAAATATCAATTTTTAAAACTTTATTAAGTAAAATATCTAGCATCTTCCAGACTACCTTCTGTATTCAACCTACTAAAAGTCGTCTGACGTACCGTAAGTGTTTTGAACTATTTATGTTTTGAACACGAAAGTCAAGTCGAACATCTCCCATGGCCTACACAGACACCAGATCTGAATAATTTTAATCCCTTTGGGGTGATTTAGAGGAGCGAGTCAGGAATCTTTTTCCTCAATCAGCATCACCTGGCCACTCTTCTGGAAAAGGAATGGCTCAAAATCCCTCTGGCCACTGTGCGAGACTTGTATCTGTCATTCCCAAAATGAGTATTGGCCACAAAAGGAGACCCTACACCAGGTGTGCAAAACTTCCTGGAGGGATACAGCCCTGCAAAGTTTAGTTCCAACACACATATCGTTTTCAAATACGCCTGACGGATTTGATTATCTGGATTAGTTGAGTTTAATTAGGGTTGAAGCTGCACACCCCTGCCCTACACTATACTAAAGTATAAAGTGTTTCAGTTTCATTGTCCAACCCCTGTATGGCTCATAATAAAATTTAACATGCCAAATGACATTTATATAATCTAAATGCACACATGTATGCTAGAAGTTCCAAATGATGAGAAACAATGAAAAGCTTACATCACAAATGTTAATGTCATTCTATGTATCAACACAAGTCTATTTTAATGCACTCATCCTAAGTTTTCAAATGTAAAAGGTTTATATGTCACTAAAGTTTAACCTCCACTCTGACCAAGCCAAAAAAACACGATTTTGTTTTTGTCTCTCACTCTCTATAGTGATGCTATATTTAAAACTTCTAATCCTGTTCTCACAGTAAATGACAAACATTTGTGTTCAGAATCTCTGCTGCATGATGTAGCATTAGATAAAGGCGGGAAGCTGATGATGTTTTACAAAAAAAAATCCTTCCATTGGGAATTCAGCAACAACAGCATCGCTATAGGCTCCACCACCATTTCCCGTTTGTCAGAAACTTTGTCCTGACCTTTGAACCCAGGCCCTCCGTGGTTGTGCTGACATATCCTCGACAATCTAACCCCATGTTTATTTCCGCTTTTTACACCACGGAGACTTAAACATTTGGCTTGTCCTCTCGGAGCCCAGAATAACTGGACAACTATATATATCTTTTATACTCACATTTAACCAACATTTTGAGGGATGCTTGCCCATTGCTTACTGTCTCCGATGTTCTAGTCTCTATAACACAATCTCGCCAGAAAAGTAATAACCTAAAAGTAAATCTTTCTCTATTTTAGGCTCCTTGTGTCACTTACTGGTTGTTCTTCCAACTAGTGTTTTCATTTTCGGGCTTTAACAGGACATGAGACTCCCGAGCTTCTAAAAATCAATTGAAAGTTTTTATGTTCACCGTAAAAGATCTGCAGTCGTCAGAGGCACTTTACAGTCAGTTATGTATAAAAAGAGAGAAAGTGAGTGACATGAAAGAAGTATATAGGAGATTGGCTTCCCAAACGTGCAGTGTTGATTTAAGATTTTATACCTTCATTCTGATTGGTCAGTATCACAATCTAGTGGTTCTTCTAGTCACCTGACAATGATGTCATGAGGAATCAGGTCTGCAGTGCAAATGAAGTCCAGCTAAACACGCCAATCCAACATCAAGGAACTACACTCTAAAAAATGCTGGGTTATTTCAGCCCATGTTTGGGCCAAATATGCACAAACCCAACCGTTTGGTTTAAAAATTTAAAAAATGTAAAGCAAATGTTGTGTTAAAAAATGTAGGTTTAAAAAAAATATTTAAAAAAATGAAACCAACGATTTGTTTTGTCCATGTTGCCATATGTGACCCAAACATGGGCTGAAATAACCCAGCATTTTCTACAGTGTGGTGATGAAGAATGACTGTGTTGCCTCATGGCTGGGCCAAAATGTTGCACTTAAACACACTGTAAAGACCAGCCAATGGCCAACTAACACGTATGTTCTTTCTGTTTATACACTCTATAAAATTTTGGTCAAATATGGACAAACCCAGCCATTGGGTTAATTTTTTAAATTAAAGTTTAATATTTTATCCAAATTTGGGTTAAAACAACACAATGTTTTTTTAGAGAGTAGCATGCGAACATTGTGAATTTTGAAAATAATAATATTATAATAATAATTTGTTACATTTATATATCATTTTTCTAGGGGCTTTACATATAGAAGGGGGGATCTCCTCAACCACCACCAATGTGCAGAATCCACCTGGATCATGCGACGGCAGCCATATTGCGCCAGAACGGCCACCACACACCGGCTTATGCTGGAGAGGAGACTGATTGATGAATGTTCGTCGATATATATATATACCCCTACTCTTTATCGAAGGACATCCTGGGATTTTTAATGAGTCAGGACCTCGGTTTAACGTCTCATCTGAAGGACGGTGCTCTTAGACAGTACAGTGTCCTCATCACTATACTGGGGCTTTAGGACCCACACAGATCACAGGGTGAGCGCCCCCTGCTGGCCTCACTAACACCTCTTCCAGCAGACACCTAGTTTCCCCAGAAGGTCTCCCATCCAGGTACTGACCAGGCTCAGCCCTGCTTAGCTTCAGTGGGAAACCAGTCTTGGGGTTCAGGGTGATATGGCTGCTGGTTAAAATAGCCTAAGGGGAACTTACAGTAGGGGCCAAAAGTAATGTCTGGCCTAGGAAAATTGACATCTTCACCCTTTACAAAAAAAAAATAATAATAATAAAAAATAGCACATTGCGTAGTTGAAGTAGCTTGGAGTCAATAATTTTTTGTGATAATAATTTTTTGTTTTTTGTGCCAAAATTGTGTGGCTCATTTTTGGCCAGGCTGACATACACATACACAGAAATTATGAACACAAACTCCAAAAAAAAAAAAAAAAATTGGGTTGAGCCTTTTGGGACATTTTTGGGGGTCAGACGTAACATCCCAGTGTTGGGGTAGTTTTGTGTTACCCAGCTCTGGGGTTAGACGTAACAACCCAGTGTTGGGGTAGTTTTTGTGTTACTCAGATCCTGGGTCAGTCGTAACAGTCCAGTGTTTGGGCAGTTTTTGTTTTACCCATTATGCTGGGTTAAATAATTTGCTGGGTGCTCTGTCCTATATTTACCCAGCCCTTGGGCTAAAAACAACCCAAATTGTGTTGTTTTTAACCCAATGTTTTTTAGAGTGCATGCAAAAACAAGAGAAAACCAACAAAATATTAACTCATGTTGTAGTGAATGCATGCTTTTTCATGTGAGCTCAGTTTTGCATAGTAAAATAAAACTGTGAAGCTGTAATTTCCCTTTTATTTTTAGCCAAAAAATAATTTTCTCAGACAAATGCTCTAACCAAGTTTAGTGTTTTGTTCTTTTCCTCATATTTAAAAATATTTTACAACAAATATCCCCTCCCTTGCACCAGACATTCTTTGTTCAAGTGCATTCATTTCCAGCACTAATTTACATTTTACAAATGTTTTGAATTTTAGAACATTCCTACTTTGTAAACCTCTATTATACGATCAGACACTCCACTGAGAATGAGATCTCAGAAATGTTTTTTGAACCCCAATTAATTATGGACTATAAACATTGTGATAGTGTTAATGCACTCTCCATGGGAAATATGACCATTACTCTCCTCACCCCAATCCGAAACAGTTCCATTAACAAGTTCCCATACACTGACCACTTCCTCTTATCCCCATATTTCCTGTCACAATTCTCAGCTTAAATTGAAACAGGCTGGTGGATCAGCTTGCAATCTATCCCAAACAGTCAAAGTGAAGGCTTGTCACGCAGCCTAGTTGTTCTTAGGATGCTCTGAATATTTTCTCACAGGCTCAGTCAAGTCAAGTAAACTGAGGGTCATTTGGAGACTACAGATCATTTGAAGATGAAGCGTCTACACTAAGAACAAAGAGAAACATCCTTTCCATTAACTCTCCAGAACATAAATCTCAGGGACTGCGATGGCCAACAGCATCGTTTTGGCTCAAGGCAGTGTGTGTGTGTGTGTGTGTGTGTGTGTGTGTGTGTGTATGATGGTCAGAGTTTTGGTTATGACAATGCTGAGGACTGGCCGTCGTGGGACTACTAAGTTTGGAATTTTTGGAGGGAGAGCTTGTACATCCTGTGTGTGCTGGGGAGGATGTTTTTCTCTGAGTGAGGTCACAGAAAAACACTCCAATAATGGATATCATTGATCTTACTGCCCTCTTAGTCAATTCATCTTTTTTTTTCATGTTCTATTCATGTATCATGGATTTATTTATTTTTCACAGCCAAAAAAATTGCCAATGTTAATTGCTTTCTGAAATATAAAAAGGTTATATGATGCTTGTGGGATTTAGGGTGTTCACACTTGGCAGATTTCGTTCAATTACTCTGAACTCTGGTGCGATTGCTCAGTTAGTGCGGTTCATTTGAATAAGTGTGAACGCTGCCATCGAAACCCTGGTGAGCACCAATCAAGCGGACCGAGACGCTGAAACGATGGCGCTCGCTCCGCTTCCAAACCAACTCTGATGCGGTTCAACTGAAATATGAATGCAACACGGACCAAAGACAGGACATGATGTCACGAGATGCAACCCTAAAAAGACAAAATAATCAAGCGCACACTGTAAACCCTAACGCTCAAAATAATGTATTGTTTTGAGTAGAGCCAACTCAAATTAAACAAATGAGTTCAATCAAATTAACTTTAATGAGTATTTAGATCTTTCTTTTTATTTTAAGTTCACATTTTAAGAAATCTGAATTGTTTCATTGTTTTGAGTTTTACGAACTTGTTTCTTTTAATTTAGACAAACTGAACTGAAACTGGGCTGGGATTTATATTTCCCACCATGCTTTGCTATGACACTCAAAAGGGAGAGTAAATGTTAAAATTAAGTGTTAGAGTATGTTTATTGTGTAAGATTAAGTAATGGGAGATTTAGCAATGATTTAGCAATGTTAACGGATTGGTGCACAGCAAATCATCTTCAGTTAAACACCATAGAAACCAAGGAGGTCATTATTGACTTTAGGAGAAATAGGGGGGATTACGCACCCCTCTACATAAATAGAGATTGTGTAGAGAGAGTGACGTTCTTGAAGTATATATTTCAGACACTCTTTCCTGGACCACCAACATCACTGCACTGATAAAGAAGGCCCGGCAGCGCCTCCACTTTCTGAGAGTACTCAGGAAAAGTGGGTTGGAACAAAGGTTGCTGGTGTCCTTCTGTCAGTCCACTATCCAGAGTGTGTTCACTTATTCTATCACAGCATGGTATGCTGGGAGTTCGGCTGGAGCCAAGAAGTCATTACAGAGAGGGTTATAAACTCAGCTCAAAAGATCATCTGTTGCCCTCGGCTCTTCCTAGGAGATCTCCAGCTCCCGGTGCCGCAAGAGGGCCGGGTCCATCGTGTCAGACCCCTCACACCCAGCTAGACGAAGTTAGACGAGACTGACATTGTATAGAATAGAAAACAGAGTAAAAAGTTTAAAAACAAACAAAAGACATGACATTTTTATAACAAATATTTACATGGAGAAAAAACATCTAAACATGTTGACCAGTTTGGCTCACACAATGACAAAACCACTTTGTATTTTAGTGGACCTGGCCACTTTACTGACACATTTGAAGCATGAATTAAATGTTTTGGGTGAGTAGCGATGTTGTGATGTTGATGTTCCAGCAAACAGTTGTGACAATCGAGCTTCCAGTTTAGAGAATGTTTTAAAAAAAGCCAAAGCGAAAAAACTGTAAATGTTACAAATAAAAAAACAACGCTGACCATGAGATATATAATTGCATGTGGCCAGCCTAAATGAAAGGAGATGTTCTTACACACTGGGAAACAGCATACAGGATGTGGGAAGGCTGGATTCTCTTCCTTCACCAGTATCATCTTTCTCTTGTGGTGGGAATCCAGCGGTCAGACACACCTCTACTCGAGCTGAGAGCATTGCTTCGGCTGATCCTGCAGCACCTGCTAATGTGGCCTGGGTCAAGTTTGTTCAAAAGGGAGCTGGAAGTTCATTACGAGAGTGCTGGTCCTGTTGAGGTCAGGAAGAAATCCTCATGACATTGGGTGAATCATGCCACAGTGTCTCACTTTCTGTAATGTTAAGTGAAACTGGGAACTGGCTCTCACAAGTACATGCATGCAATTCGGCGGGAATACATTTTTGAAAAATTGACCTGTCCACATACTCAGATAGCTAAATGCTGTATTTTAGGAAACTGATGCTAATGCTCGTCGTAACCCTGATCCTCAGTCTGATAGCGACATCTTGTGGAGAATTATGTGCGTTACAGTCGATAGATAGATAGATAGATAGATAGATAGATAGATAGATAGATAGATAGATAGATAGATAGATAGATAGATAGATAGATAGATAGATAGATAGATAGATAGATAGATAGATAGATAGATAGATAGATAGATAGATAGATAAAGCAACACTTTAGAATAATGGTCATTAGTTAACATTAAAATAATATTACAATGAACTGCGCTTATAAAGCATTTATTTATCTTTGTTAATGTTAATTTCAACATTTACTAATGCATTATTACAATCTTGTTAACATTAGTTCATGCACTGTGATCTAACATGAACAAACCATGAACAGCTGGGTTCATCTTAACTAACGTTAAGATGAACAAATACAGTAACACTGCTGCTCATGGTTAATACATTAACTAATGTTAACTAATGATCATCATTCTAAAGGGTTCCCAGCATTTAGATATTTCCCAAAGCCTCTGAATAAAGATTAATCCAAACTAATAAATAAATAAATAAATACTCGCTTCTTGTGTAAACCTATGCTTTAAAAACAACATGCAAATACACAGCACACTATGTATTAACATCTGTTATTGTAGCCTATTTAGAATATTTTGTGTATAATATTGTGTGTATTATTGCCTATTGTGTGCACTTTATTTGTATGTGTATTATATTATAATTAATATATTATTCCTGTGTACTGGAAGCTTAACCAAGACACTGATTATTATCATTCTAATTAATTATAATAAAAGTTACACTATTTTCTGTGGGTTCAGTAAAGATCATGCAATAATGTTATTTCACAACTTACAAAACTGATGACAGCATTAGCTTGATTATAGTGAAAAACCACTAATATAACGGGAGGATGGATGTTTGTGGGTTATTCTTGGCAATCGGCTCATAATAATAACAGCTCGCGCCTGTCGCTTCATCATTTCCGCGTTGGTATTTCCACGGCGTTAAAGCGTTCCTATGGATTCCCGGAGCTCTTCTTAAAGCCTCTCGACCACTTTTAAAACTTTCATATAATGGTTTTAGCATTCTAAAGGTACTCCCGAACAGGACATATAACCACAAGCGTCGATAACGTGACTATATTATGTTGTGTTGTGTTGTAAACTGTGAATTTAGCGGATTCAGAGATTGTTAAACTGGTCCGGCTAGTTAGCAAAGCTATCACTCGAGCCGGGCGGTGTTTGCGCCGAATAAAACCATGGCAGATGCCAACAATGGAGAGAGGACAGACGAAAACGAGATGAATGGGGCAACAGGTGGTGAAGGTAAGACGAGGTACAACTTTTAAATGAATTAGAGTGACTCCTGGGAACTAGCCATCCATTTCTAGCTCTTTGAACCAGACGTGACGTCACAGGATTCTTCGACGGCGTCTTGACTCTGAACATATTCATAATATCTTAAATAGGCCTAATACTAGACTGACTAATATTCATTTGATGATATATTGTGATTTTCAGTTAAATTAGTTAATTGTATTTCGTGTTTAGCCTTATAATCGTTTCGTTTCAATTATTATGGAACCTCCTTTTTATTTTTTTTTATTACCAGTCAGATTATGAGTTATAAACATAAATGAGCGATAACAAGACAATTATCGATTGTTAACAAAATATATAACATTTCGTTTCATGGAACTTCCTCTGATGTCATACTAAGTCTGACGTATGTCGGGGCGTGTTGGGGTTTTTCAGGACAAAAATAGAAATAGTGGCGACTGAATGTTTTTAATTTGGTGTTTGTTTTGTTTTGTTTTTGTTTTTTAACAGTAGATGGCGACAAGTAATCTTGTTTTGTGTTTTGAGTGAATGTTTGGGGCTGTTTTTTTAGTTATTTAAAGGAATGAAATAAACGTTTAAACACCAATAGTTAAAGAAAGATAATTAAGTAATCATTTTGAACTATTTATAAATAAATATAAATTTTTTTTTTTTTTACATTTATTTGTTTTTTGGTTCTATACAGGAGGTTGCCACAAACATCCATGATGACTTAAATGATTTACACAAACACAAGACCAAAAAAAAAGCATTAAAATCAGCTAAAACTACTTACGAGATTTTGCTTGTTTTAATTCAACCCCTCAACAAGTGTTTCATAAAAATAAAACAAATAAAAATAGAAAAAAGTCTACACTTTTTAGGAATGATAAAATCTTATAATTCAGTTTTATTTAAACCAATTCTAGTTATGTCAAGCTTTAAAAAAAAAAATCTGGTAGAAAAAGTAAAAATCGTTGTCCAGTAAATCATGAATGACCGGAAAAATCACGGGCCCTTTGAATATTGTTGTGGACTTTTTGGGGTCATAAAGGTTGAGAGCTTATAAATTCTTGTCTTGTCACTTTAGTTATAGATTGCATAAATCATGCAAATGATAGCCTATCGTTTCACCAAAACCACTGTTACATAATAAACGTTTACTTGTATTTTGCCTCACACTCTTTCACAGTTAAAACCGAAGAGTGTTGTGTTGGAATTCATGCACTCAGTTCACAATGTCAATGGTGGCCCTGCACTAAGGCCCTGTTTACTCCTGGTATTAAGATTGGTTTTTGGATCACAAGTAGACGAGGGAGACACATTCCCATTTACACCTGGTGTTTTAATCCGCCTCTTTTGTCCACTTTCAAGCACTTCTGTCCTGATTCCTTAGAGGGGAGGGTCTATGGGTGGGTAAATGTATGGGCTTTTGCAGATCTTTCCATCTAATGGACAAAATAATATCACAAAATTTACTTATGAACACGACTGGAGACGACAGAAAAACACACAGAGAGCATCAGCTTTAGTTTCTGCTCTGACAGGCGAACGCTGTGAGTGTGTGTTAGAAATCAGGAATGGTGTGAGAACATTGTGCTGGTACATTTTTAATCTTCAAACCAAACTTGGGTCTTCAGCCGACAAAGATTAAATCCCTTCTGATGACTTAAATGATTAACATCCCATGTTGCATGTTAAATGATTAACATGCAACATAACGCCAGCAGGGGTCACTCCAACTTCTTAAACAGTTACTTCTGCTGAAATACATAAATCACAGCAATGTAAAGATATCACAGGTGTATGGTTGTAGAGTAATTACAGCTGCTCAACCAATCGGAATCAAGGATCGGGACTATCTGCTTTATAATGCGTCTTTAGACATTGAAAATTATTAAAATATAGATAGATTGATATAAATAAATGGTAACACTTTAGTTTAGGGTCCAATTCTCACTATTAACTAGTTGCTTATTATCATGCATATTACTAGGATGTTGGCTGTTTATAAAGCACATATTAATGCCTTATTATGCATCACTTAATCCTAAACTTAACAACTACCCTACTAACTATTAATAAGCAGTAATTAGGAGTTAATTGAGGCAAAAGTTGTAGTTAATAGTGAGACATGGACACTTAAATAACACACACTAATGACATCAAGCAAAAGGGTCAGTAGATTATTCTTTAACATTAAAATGTATACTTTAAACCTATATGAGACGAGATTAGACAATCAATCTTTAACCAAGGCATTGACCAGAAGACAGGAAGTGAGTGTCAACATTTGGCAATAGGGTGCTTTGGCTACACCACAAACCTTCTCATAAACCTGTGGCATGACCAGCCAGTTTCAAAACAGGAAGTTGGGAGTTCAGTGTTCACCACATTTATAATATAATCTCACCCCATTATCACGCCCAGGAATACAAAGATTGATTCCTGTACTTTGCCCTTCCAGTGTTATGAAGATTATTGTTCACATGAACTCAATTTAATATTTGTTTTCCCTTTATTTGCAGATGTCGTGGATGATGCAATCCTTGATCGGACTGCTGTTCTGCTAAGAGGGTAAACTCATGCGATCCTCAGTTTTGTAAAGGCCATCTATGTGTTCTGTATTATTCTCATGAATTTGTGTGAGTGAATGAATGCATCTCTCTCGAAGGTATATTATTGAGCAAGCTACTGTAGAGGATCCATCCATGCATGTGAGCCATGAGGATCTAGGGGGAAGACCTGAGGACGGAGATGATCCTCAAATCAAAGAGGTCGTAGGTCAACTTGTGAAGATAGCAGATGAACTGAACAAAAATGCTGAGCTTCAAAAGTATGTTTTTAATTTTGTTCCTGCTCAATTGGTCTTTTTCTGTGAATATGAGATTTTGTGATTGGAAAGAATACAGCTTAAAGGGTCCTATTTTAAAGATCTGAGGGCATGGTCTGAAGCTCAGAGTCTCATCTCCCATTCCCAAGTCAGTTGCGCTCGCACAATGGTGGATTCACTATATACATGGAGAGCGGAAAGACTGAGCTCTTCCCAGAGTAGAATCCTTTTATTTTTAATATTTAAAAATGTGTGTGTGATGCTGCTCGTCCCTGTGTGTGTAATAAGCAGAGTGTCTGCGCATTGTGCACCGCCTATAGGCTCATATTACTAACACACCCTTTAAATAACACACAAAATACTGCACTATTGACTTTAGAGCAGGTGTGTGTTGGTCAATGGCCGTCGTTTTCAGTTCCTCAAAATAGCAACACACCAACAATGCACCTGAACACACCTGGTGTTCAGACGAGACACTCATGGGCGAACAGATGAGCGCGAGTGCGTTTGCTATTTAAACAACGTGGAGCTGGACGTGAAAATGAGAACTGCGTCTGGCTGAAACTAGCGAAAAACACTTGTGTCGCATTGCACTGGGTGTATGTATGAAGTGTCTAATCCAGTGGTTCTCAAACTTTCTGACTTGAAGGCCTCCCATTTTCCATCAAAATCCTGTCCTATAGACCTTATTCACAGCTGTGCCATCTTTGATTTTTGATTGAGACTGAGGGATAAACATACAGTACATCTCTTCAGCAGGTTGTACTGTAATTTAATGTATTATTGGATTGTTCTGCTAACAAAATATCAGTAGACAAAAAAACTCCAGACAACATGAGCTTGGAGCTTTTTACAGCGGATGCCATCGAAAACATGGCAAGTCTATCCCTCACAGCCTCGCTTTCTTATCGGTCATGGCGCTGCTTTGAATAAGGTCTATATCAGTGGTTCTTAAAGGGATAGTTTACCCCCCCCCAAAAAAAATCTGTCATCTTTTAGAGATCGTCCCGAGAATGTACAGTTTTATATGGAAGCTTGTTTCCTCCACGGGGTAAAAAATGACAAAAGCCAATTGGGACTTTTTATCTGGCCTTGACTCTAAAGTTGGCTTGGAAATGTAATGCACAGTATGAATGCATCTACTGCTGTGAAATAGAAACTGAAATAGTAAAAGCCAATAATTTGCATAGGGTTTTGCTTAAAGATTTTTATATGTTGCACTTCCATCTGCGTCTGACACCTAACGGCATGGATGCAAAGCAAACAAATAAGGTTACAGACGCTATTGTAGAAATGCTCTATTTACTCTATTTAATGCTCTCTTTGCGTCTGGTAACATGAGGTTATCAGGATGAAAGAAAGTGTATTTGAATGGTCATGTGATCTCGAACATCTGAAATGGCTTTTATTCTGTTTCACTCTCATGTGGGTGTAGATCATTTTAAACATTTTTCAAAAGTAATATTTTCTTTATGTGTGAAACCTTTATAATGAGGAACAAAAGACTGAATGACGGCACTTTAAAGATTGCAGAAATCAGTGAATGTTTTTAGGCTAGTCATAAAAATTACAGAAGCCGTCTCACACACACACACCAATCTTTTAGCAAAATTCGTCTGAAAGTAGAACACTGAAATTGAAAACAGGCTTAATTTATGTGTAGTGATGATCTTTTCAGAGAAAATCTTTTTCCTTGGAATTTCAGCAGAAGGGCTTTTTTTTGCACTGCACTTAATCCTGGGTTAATATATTTTTAAACCCTGGGTCAGGGGCAGTTTTAACCCTGGGTTAGGAAGCCCTGCTTCTAACTAAACCAAAGCAACAACAAACACGTTAACTTGTGTGCAGATATTTCATTTGAATGGTGTTTAAAAGTTATTAAAGGGCCTCAAGATAATTGTGTACAGTATTTGCCCAATTATTAATCTCATAAATATGCAATATGACTACCTAAGATTAGTTCCTAAACCTGGATTTGTATGAATAGTGCGCAACATAGAATAATGATCCATTGTCATAACCAGTTCCTCCATTTACATTGAAAATCAGGGACTGGCCCATATGAATGGTATTTTTTTTTCTCCAAAAGTATGGTTGTAGAGGAACTACATAACATAACAACGTAACCTTTTTCCCCCTCACAGTCTCATCAGCACTGTTCAAGCAAACTGCGCTCAGGACGTCTTCATGACGGTGGCCAGGAGCATCTTTGAGGATGGCATCAACTGGGGACGCGTGGTGGCTCTGTTTCACCTCGCGTATAGGATCATTTACCAGGTAAAACTGTCATTTGGCCTTTTATTTCAAAACAGCATTGTGGTATTCATGATTCATTTTGTTATCTTTCATTAATTTTAAATGAAAATGTGAAAGAATTACAACACCATTTGTTCTTCAATCAAAGTGTCATCGGCATTGCATTATTGAGAAAAGGAAATTAAAAACACTCCATCACTGCAAAATCTTCATGATTTATTAAAGGGATAGTTCACTTTTCAAATCATTTACCCACCCTCATGTCGTTCCAAACCTGTAAGAGATCTTCAAATCTCAAACAAACACGAACATTTAATCCAAGTCTTCTGAGGAGACACGATCGTTTTATATGAACAAATTGAATTTAGGCTTATGTTCACATATAAACACTGATCTGGGAACGTACATAGAGCACTAAAATCTGGAAAACGGAAGCTCAATCGTAGTTGTTTGATGTGCGAGAACCAATGAGGTTCATTCTCGTGTTACGCAGCACGATTGAGTTTCTCAAGAACCAATGAGGTTCATTCTCATGTTACGCAGCACGTTTGAGCTTCAGCAAGAGCCACTGAGGTTCATTCTCGCACATCAAGCAAACATGCTTGAGCTTTTGTTAACCATATTTTTTTGTGCTTTATGTATGTTTGTTGATCAGTGTTTATATGATAATAAAAGCCTCAATTAAATCTGTTCATCATATAAAGTGATCGAGTCTCTTCAGAAGACTTGGATTAAACCACTTGATTCATATGGATTTATTTTACGATCATCAGAGTTTTGGGTGAATTGACTTTCAATGGAGGGTCAGAAATCTCTCAGATTTTCTTACAAATATCTTTATTTTTGTTTCAAAGATGAACAAAAGTCTTGTGGGTTTAAAAGGACATGAGAGCGAGTAATTGATGACAGAATTTTCATTTTTTGGTGAACTAACCCTTTGAGGATAATACAGATGTATAAAAACGTGATTACTTTTCATTCCTCTAGGCTCTGACTCAGAACCACTATGAAATTATCAAGAGGATCATTAGCTGGGTTTTACAGTTTATCAGGGAAAACATTTCTGCCTGGATCAGACTGCAAGGAGGATGGGTAAGTTGCTGTTTTTGTGCATGTTGTCTGGCCACCCATGTGGAGCCACACAGGTCGAACCAGACATGGGCCACCACACACTAAGAGACGCACCCACTCGAGCCAGGAAGTACATGAGCACAATCCCAGACACATCCTGTCTAGGAATACCCAGACACACAAACCCACTGACCCAGAATGGCACGCGACTAGATAGAAGTGATCTGATCCTACACCTCTTGAAAATCCATATCGAGAATGCCTAATATTGCGTCTCATCTCTTGATGTTATCATACATCAGTAAGATGCTGTTTGCATGTGCGCTGCAGAGCCTCCACTGAGCTGGCTGCGTTTCCCGAGGCCACTCAAGTTTAATAGCACACATATGATCATAAAGCAAGCAGAATGTGGGGTGCTGGGTTTAGACTTCAAACACTCGGGCGTCATGGAGCATACTGTGGCCCTGAGAACTGCCATATACTAAACATGTGACAATATTTACTGTGCACTAAGCAGCATGAGCCTGAAGAATGCAAACCCAGCGAGGGATGAGACGTGACGCTTGTATGCTTGACCCTGATTTTTGGGGATTTGAGGAGGATCAGGCACCTGCTTTCTATAGTATTTTAGAGATTGAACTGCAGGGGAATGCAGCACTAATATAACAATTCAATCAGTGCAGTAACATATGTACTTAATTACTGAGATTATTTTTTGACTGGATCCAGTTGAGAGCTGGAGTACTTTTTTTTTTCTCCATTATCCAAGTTTTTCTTTCTTTGCCACAATTGCTTTTGGCTTGCACACTAGGGAACTAAGATATGATGTAATATGTTCAATATGTTATGTATAAGCATTATCCTGGGACTCTAAATTTAACTCTGAAATTTTAACCCTGTCATTTATAAACATAATTTATTCATGGCAGTGATACACATAACTAAATATTAATTAGGCTTGTCACTTCACCAAATTGCTATAAATTGAACCTTAGGAGATTTCATAAACCTCAATATCACCACATAACAAATTAATAACTCCAACCTACAACTCCTGAAAGTATATCCATTTTGGGGCGTGGCTACTGTAGCAGGCTGAGAGTTTGGGGGTGTGGCTACTGTAGCAGGCTGAGAGTTTGGGGGTGTGGCTACTGTAGCAGGCTGAGAGTTTGGGGTGTGGCTACTGTAGCAGGCTGAGAGTTTGGGGCGTGGCTACTGTAGCAGGCTGAGAGTTTGGGGCGTGGCTACTGTAGCAGGCTGAGAGTTTGGGGTGTGGCTACTGTAGCAGGCTGAGCATTTGGGGGTGTGCAGGCCGAGAGTTTGGGGGTGTGGCTACTGTAGCAGGCTGAGAGTTTGGGGTGTGGCTACTGTAGCAGGCTGAGAGTTTGGGGTGTGGCTACTGTAACAGGCTGAGAGTTTGGGGTGTGGCTACTGTAGTAGGCTGAGAGTTTGGGGTGTGGCTACTGTAGCAGGCTGAGAGTTTGGGGTGTGGCTACTGTAGCAGGCTGAGCGTTTGGGGTGTGACTACTGTAGCAGGCTGAGAGTTTGGGGTGTGGCTACTGTAGCAGGCTGAGAGTTTGGGGTGTGGTTACTGTAGTAGGCTGAGAGTTTGGGGTGTGGCTACTGTAGGAAGCTGAGAGTTTGGGGTGTGCAGGCCGAGAGTTTGGGGTGTGGCTACTGTAGCAGGCTGAGAGTTTGGGGTGTGGCTACTGTAGCAGGCTGAGAGTTTGGGGTGTGGCTACTGTAACAGGCTGAGAGTTTGGGGTGTGGTTACTGTAGTAGGCTGAGAGTTTGGGGTGTGGCTACTGTAGCAGGCTGAGAGTTTGGGGTGTGGCTACTGTAGCAGGCTGAGCGTTTGGGGTGTGACTACTGTAGCAGGCTGAGAGTTTGGGGTGTGGCTACTGTAGCAGGCTGAGAGTTTGGGGTGTGGCTACTGTAGTAGGCTGAGAGTTTGGGGTGTGGCTACTGTAGGAAGCTGAGAGTTTGGGGTGTGGCTACTGTAGGAGGCTGAGAGTTTGGGGCGTGGCTACTGTAGTAGGCTGAGAGTTTGGGGCGTGGCTATTGTAGCAGGGTGAGAGTTTGGGCGTGGCTACTGTAGCAGGCTGAGAGTTTTGGGGTGTGGCTACTGTAGTAGGCTGAGAGTTTGGGGCGTGGCTACTGTAGCAGGCTGAGAGTTTGGGGTGTGGCTACTGTAGCAGCCTGAGAGCTTGGGGTGTGGCTACTGTAGCAGGCTGAGCGTTTGGGGACGTGGCTACTGTAGCAGGCTGAGAGTTTGGGGGTGTGGCTACTGTAGCAGGCTGAGAGTTTGGGGGCGTGGCTACTGTAGCAGGCTGAGAGTTTGGGGCGTGGCTACTGTAGCAGCCTGAGAGCTTGGGGGTGTGGCTACTGTAGCAGGCTGAGCGTTTGGGCGTGGCTACTGTAGCAGGCTGAGAGTTTGGTGTGGCTACTGTAGCAGGCTGAGAGTTTGGGGCGTGGCTACTGTAGCAGGCTGAGAGTTTGGGCGTGGCTACTGTAGCAGCCTGAGAGCTTGGGGTGTGGCTACTGTAGCAGGCTGAGCGTTTGGGGCGTGGCTACTGTAGCAGGCTGAGAGTTTGGGGTGTGGCTACTGTAGGGCTGAGAGTTTGGGGGTGTGGCTACTGTAGCAGGCTGAGCGTTTGGGGGTGTGCAGGCTGAGAGTTTGGGGTGTGGCTACTGTAGCAGGCTGAGAGTTTGGGGTGTGGCTACTGTAGCAGGCTGAGAGTTTGGGGCTACTGTAGCAGGCTGAGAGCCTGGGGTGTGGCTACTGTAGCAGGCTGAGAGTTTGGGGCGTGGCTACTGTAGCAGGCTGAGAGTTGGGGCGTGGCTACTGTAGCAGGCTGAGAGTTTGGGGTGTGGCTACTGTAGCAGGCTGAGAGTTTGGGGTGTGGCTACTGTAGCAGGCTGAGAGATTGGGGTGTGGCTACTGTAGCAGGCTGAGAGTTTGGGGTGTGGCTACTGTAGCAGGCTGAGAGTTTGGGGTGTGGCTACTGTAGCAGGCTGAGAGTTTGGGTGGCTACTGTAGCAGGCTGAGAGTTTGGGGGGGTGTGGCTACTGTAGCAGGCTGAGAGTTTGGGGTGTGGCTACTGTAGCAGGCTGAGAGTTTGGGGTGTAGCAGGCTGAGAGTTTGGGGTGTGGCTACTGTAGCAGGCTGAGAGTTTGGGGTGTGGCTACTGTAGCAGGGGGAGAGTTTGGGGTGTGGCTACTGTCAGGCTGAGAGTTTGGTGTGGCTACTGTAGCAGGCTGAGAGTTTGGGGTGTGGCTACTGTAGCAGGCTGAGAGTTTGGGGTGTGGCTACTGTAGCAGGCTGAGAGTTTGGGGGTGTGGCTACTGTAGCAGGCTGAGAGTTTGGGGTGTGGCTACTGTAGCAGGCGTGGCTACTGTAGCAGGCTGAGAGTTTGGGGGTGTGGCTACTGTAGCAGGCTGAGAGTTTGGGGTGTGGCTACTGTAGCAGGCTGAGAGTTTGGGGTGTGGCTACTGTAGCAGGCTGAGAGTTTGGGTGTGGCTACTGTAGCAGGCTGAGAGTTTGGGGGTGTGGCTACTGTAGCAGGCTGAGAGTTTGGGGGTGTGGCTACTGTAGCAGGCTGAGAGTTTGGGTGTGGCTACTGTAGGAGGCTGAGAGTTTGGGGCGTGGCTACTGTAGCAGGCTGAGAGTTTGGGGTGTGGCCATTGTAGCAGGCTGAGAGTTTGGGGTGTGGCTACTGTAGCAGGCTGAGAGTTTGGGTGTGGCTACTGTAGTAGGCTGAGAGTTTGGGGTGTGGCTACTGTAGTAGGCTGAGAGGTTGGGCGTGGCTACTGTAGTAGGCTGAGAGGTTGGGCGTGGCTACTGTAGTAGGCTGAGAGGTTGGGCGTGGCTACTGTAGTAGGCTGAGAGGTTGGGGCGTGACTACTGTAGCAGGCTGAGAGGTTGGGGCGTGGCTACTGTAGGAGGCTGAGAGGTTGGGGCGTGGCTACTGTAGCAGGCTGAGAGGTTGGGGCGTGGCTACTGTAGCAGGCTGAGAGGTTGGGCGTGGCTACTGTAGGAGGCTGAGAGGTTGGGCGTGGCTACTGTAGCAGGCTGAGAGGTTGGGCGTGGCTACTGTAGCAGGCTGAGAGGTTGGGCGTGGCTACTGTAGGAGGCTGAGAGGTTGGGCGTGGCTACTGTAGCAGGCTGAGAGGTTGGGCGTGGCTACTGTAGCAGGCTGAGAGGTTGGGCGTGGCTACTGTAGCAGGCTGAGAGGTTGGGCGTGGCTACTGTAGTAGGCTGAGAGGTTGGGCGTGGCTACTGTAGGAGGCTGAGAGGTTGGGGCGTGACTACTGTAGCAGGCTGAGAGGTTGGGCGTGGCTACTGTAGGAGGCTGAGAGGTTGGGCGTGGCTACTGTAGTAGGCTGAGAGGTTGGGCGTGGCTACTGTAGGAGGCTGAGAGGTTGGGCGTGGCTACTGTAGCAGGCTGAGAGGTTGGGCGTGGCTACTGTAGGAGGCTGAGAGGTTGGGGCGTGGCTACTGTAGCAGGCTGAGAGGTTGGGCGTGGCTACTGTAGCAGGCTGAGAGGTTGGGCGTGGCTACTGTAGGAGGCTGAGAGGTTGGGGCGTGGCTACTGTAGTAGGCTGAGAGTTTGGGTGTGGCTACTGTAGTAGGCTGAGAGTTTGGGGTGTGGCTACTGTAGCAGGCTGAGAGGTTGGGGCGTGGCTACTGTAGCAGGCTGAGAGTTTGAACAACGTACTTTACCTTTAAATTCTTTACAGTTCCCATCCCTTAATAGAAGTCATTATTCAATGAAAATCTTCCCCTCAAGTGTTGCTCTCTAATCTAATTAGCGCTTTGATACATGCAAAAAAGTCCTTCCTTTGATGTATGTGTGAAGGTCTTGTGTTCATATGCAGTGTGTATCTAATGCTTTCTCTGGCCTGTGTTGCAGGAGGGCATTTTCCGCAGCGTGTCAAGGTGGCGCACCGTGTCTTGCATCGCTGCAGTGGCGTTCATTGTAGCTGTTGTTTACTGGAGAAGATCTCGCTAAGATAAAGGGGGAAATTCACGTGCCAGATTCTTAATTCTCACAAATGTGGAAACTCATATCAAAAGCAATATAATGTCTAACTGGTGCAATCATGTGGACCAATCACGAGTCATACAGACCAATCATGCTTCATGTAGCCTTGCTATGGTTAAAGACTTAACGGAAACAGCCACTGCAAAAGACACTGTAGCTTTTTATTTAGATTTGATGTTTTTTATCCCCTGTCTGCTGTTGTTTCCATTTCAGTTCAGTTGAGTCATCTTTCGCCTTGTTTTATTTATTTAGAGGGATGTAATGCTATATTCAAAGGTTTTTAAGACGCTGCACCTTTTCTCCACCAGTGCCTTTTTAGTCATTGTAATAACTTTTCTGGCTCAGGTATCAACTTTTTAATGTGCCACAAAATACCAGCCCTACCTCAAATCAGCTTCATATGAGACCGACTGTTTACTAATGATTTGCTTTTTTAATTATATCATTAGGAACACAGGGACAGGGCTGAAAAAACAGGTAAAATAAAATAGATGAAACGTTTTAAGAACGCTAAACCTTTCAAATGTGATGAATGATGGAAAGGTTTAGCATTTTATTGTTGAAATACAGTGAATGTGGACAATTCTAGCACACCTTGAAATAAATATGATGATGAATTGCTGAGATATGTCTATGTATATTTTTTTTCTCCATCTAAATTGATGTGTATATTCCTGGTTGGAAATGCAACTTGTATTGTTTCTTATAAACAAACCATGTGATTTTTGAACATATACAATGGGAATGTTGTATTCTTTGAAATGTATTCAGTACCATGTTTAAAAGGTACTATCAATTAAAATGACAAAAGCACAGCAAAATCGCAAAAAAAATTACATGAAAACAAAATATAAAATAATAAAACAATTGAAATAACACTGCAGTGTATCAGTAGTCACAGTACTCTTATACAGGGTTTCTGTGGGTCTTAATTTGGCCTTTCACAATTTAAGGCCTTAAAAATATTTTAAATGGATGGTTGATTATGATTTCACTTCTTAAACTTTAGTTAGTGTGTAATGTTGCTGTTTGAGCACAAACAACATCTGCAAAGTTACAACGCTCAAAGTTTAAAGCAAAGGGAGATATTTTCTTTTACAGAAATGGCTTTTTAAGGCCTACAACAAACGGCTGGTAGGGACTACACAAGCTTCTTCTCGGGTTATTGACATCACAAACCCTGAAATTTGCATAAACTCCACCCCCCAGGAACATGCAACAAAGAGGGTGAGATTATCATGACAGAATATGCTAACCGATGACGTGAAGATACTCATAAATTCATCAACTAACCATTCAGAAACGTCCTGTCTCATTCTACATGTTGTCTCTTCTTCTTGAGTCTCTCCATCATTGTCTGACTCCGGTTTGAACATAAAAGATGGAACAGTTTCATTGTGTGTCTGTGTGAGGTAATCAGAGCTGCTAACATGAGCTCTTGAAGCTCCGCCCCATGAGCAGCAGCTCATTTGCATTTAAAGGGACACAAAAACGGCATGTTTTTGCTCACCCTCAAAAAGTGACAATTTTGCTATAAAATATGATCTGTGGGTATTTTGAGCTTAAACTTCACATACACACTCTGGGGACATCAGAGACCTATTTGACATCTTGTAAAAGGGGGCAATCAACCACCCCTTTATATTGGATCAGGAAGTCTTAAGTTCAGTATCATGGCATTAAATGAGGGCCCTATGATTTCTGCGATGCAGAATCTATTCAAATTTTGGATCAATAAATCAAAAGTAGGTTAGTACACTTAAAGAAATAGTTCACCCAAACATTCTAATTCTGTCATCATTTACTCACCTTAATGTCGTTTCCAAACCCGTAAGACTGGTTCATCATATAAAGCGATTAAGTCTCTTCAGAACATTTGGACTAAACCGCTCAATTCATATGAATTCGTTTTACGATCTCTTTATGACCTTTTTGAAGCATCAAAGTGGAAGTTGTGTATAATGGAGGGACAGAAAGCTCTCAGATATCATTAAACATATCTATTTATTTATCCAGAAACATTAAAAAGGGAATAAACTATAAAACAAAAGAATAAATAAAACAGATTTAATAGGGAACTACATTAAACTGCATGCACTGTAAAAAAAAAAAAAAGATTTTTGTTTTCCAGTACAAATTCAAAACATCCTTAAATCAAGAGACATTAATGCCATGCACAATGAAGAAATTAAGTCTTGTTTTCTGAGAAATTGAACAAAATGAAGTGATGCCTGTCATTGGGTATGAAAAGAAGTATGTGGTTTCGGAGGCAGCCAGTGTCTTGCTTGTTCTCAACAGCTCAGCTCACTAAATGAGAGCGTGTATGAGTGAGTAACAGTCAGTGCTGGGCGGAGGGCACTTATCGTTTCATTATTGGACACATGCATATTCATCCTGAATCATATTTGTAATTGGATCTAGTGGTTTGAGATCCTGTTGTCTCTCAAACAACTAAAAAGAGAGTTTCTCTTCCAGAGAGTTGTATATTCATTAAGTTCACTGCAGTCCATGCAATCACAATTCTTCTCAAATATGTCAAAATATCAGTCTTGTTACCCATATTTTTAGAGTGACAGTTGAGGCATGTATACAGAAATATTCTCTGTATTTTACTCTTTTATCCTGCTGCTTATTGTGCTACTACAGTACTCATTCCTTTGCTTTTTAGAAATGACGTCAATGCTTCCTAGAATCCACTGTAGTGGCTTTGAACCCAGTGACGGCAGGCTTTTGGAGGGAGCCAGCAGCGGCCGGCCCGTGTCTGTGTTAGCTCAGCTGTTAGAAGACTGTTACACACCGCATCTCACGCAGGACAATGACCAAAGTTTTCAGAACTCAGATTTCACGTGTCGTTATGAACCTGTGCCAGCTATAAACCTTGTGTGATCAGCTGCAGGGTTTCAGAGGCCAGACGCAGTCAACAGCTGGGTAAAAAGAGTCTGCTTAATTTTGATCTGATGGTGTGAGAACTGGATAAAAAAACCTGCTGTATTACCACGTGCTGGTTGTATATTTAATTACATAGATGTTTATAATTCAGTATGCAATGTGTGGTCTCATGATATGACCTTATGACTTATGAACTTATTTTTAAACTGTTCATTTATTTAGTAGTATGGAAGCCTGCTTTCACTTTGTAGAGTAAAAGGTAATTGCGACATTATATTTCTTCCAGTTGCCACTACAGTATATCTTACAATTGTAACTTGATTATTTTTTTTATTAAACTCTCACTGAAGTGCCTGGAAACGTGCAGAATTATTTAATGTGTTGATGTAATTTCCACTGAAACAGGAAGACAGGACGGGACATATCGAACAGCTCCTCCCCTTTTTTAAAATAGCCAATAGCGTTTAGTTTATAGCACAGCTCGGCTAGAGACGTTGAGCTTGGTAAAGCCACAGTTTCCTCCTAATCTCCTCCATATCGCTTTAAAATACAGCGTTCTGTGCAGAAGTCAAATGGGTCTGATGCACTTTCTGGTCAGCGCCGACTCAATGATATGATCCGCTCTGTGCTCTCGTGTCTCTGGACTGGAGCTGCAGCGGTACCTGACACTTACATAAAACCAGACTTTATTTGCCCCAATGGAAAGCATATTTACACTGTCTGATCACTCCCTATCCCCTATATAGTACACTGTCTGATCACTCCCTATATAGTGCACTGTCTGATCACTCCCTATCCCCTATATAGTGCACTGTCTGAATCGTTCCTGATCCCCTATATAGTGCACTGTGCAGTGAAGTGCAGTGATGTCATCAAAATCATTGATCCATATTTGCAGAAGTGAGAGACTGTAAGATTTGAATGCTTATACGTTTTAAATGCAATTGTTTCGGAGCACACTAGCTTATAGATAACAGTAAGACTAACATATGCATACTCAAAGCTGAAGGTCACGGCTGCTTAATCTTCTGGAGAGGTCAGTGTAATACTCACGTGTGATGAGTGTAGATGAGCACAGGTCACTGGCCTATCTCCAGCACACACAGCTGTACAAATGAGGCCTGCACCTGAGCTCTTGCTTCAGATGAATGAACAGGTGGCTCCTATCATGGAACAACAACAACATATCTGGAAATATTGTGTATCCAATTATGCAATGCGTCTGTGTGTGTGTGTGTGTGTGTGTCAGGGTACGTGTTGAATTAGAGGAGTCCCTCTTGAGCGTATCCACCTGGTTGGTCTTGCATTCATGAGCAGTACTTTATGCAGGTGTAGAGTTTGTTTTCTGGGACATGTCTGCATTCAGACAGTGCTGGAATGTAATTTAAGTGAATGTGATTTGATTGGAATATTCCAGGATTCCAACATTCCAATCAACCAATCATATTCTACTGAAGCCGTCATAGGCGAGCCAGGAACAACATTGCAGTCAACCAATCATATTAGAGTTAATGTCAACTTCCATGTTAGGACCATTCTTCTACACCATTCTTATTCACCTGTCATTTCCTCTGATTTTAGGGATAAGTTATGGGTAGGGATAGGTTTAGGTGTAGGGATAGGGTTCAGATTATATTTTTGGATAGGAATGTTGTTCCAGGATCAACAAAAGGAGTTAACCCAGGAAGACGTCTTTCTTGGCAAAAATCACTTCATAGAAGCATAGAACATTAAAAATGACTTAACAAACATTGTAGAATAAAGACACTTCATATATAAAACCTTCTTTATGATATTCTGTTCTCTATATTCAGCTTCTTCAGTTTAAAGCAGGGGTGTCCAGTCCTGCTCCTGCAGGATTAGCCCCAACTTTAATTAACACACCTGAACCAGCTAATCAAGGTCTTCAGGATAAGCATTTAACTCCACTTTTAGACACACACTCGCAAACTTCTCTAAGAACTTCCCCTCAGGCGAATCCCCACCGCGATTTTGAAGCGCGTTCAACTTCGTCAAGTGGACGAGGGAAGTTTATTTGGACCTCGTCGACCCCTCAATTTTCCCAGAGGGAGCGAGTCTACTTAATGGTCGTGTCCAAAATGGCACCCTAAACACTTGCGGCCTTCCTGCGAGTTCACACTTTCATGACGTAACGTCACTTGGACTGTCGGGAAAAAGTCTACTGCGGAGCTCAGACCTACCATGGACTTAATGGACACGTGCACACGGCAGTCATTGTAAGTACACAAGACCCAGAGTCCATATGAAGGCCTTCATGTGCACTTCAGGCAGCTCCCTAGACCACAATGCAACACGACTGTAATGTCACAGCAGATCAGGCTTAATTTACCCCACCCCACACATCTCTAATGTATGGGATTATTTTGACATTTAACCGCACAATACTTGTAACTACCCTATGCTGATTTGTTTTTTACACAGTTAGGCCGTGTGTCCACCAAAGCATTTTTTCACGCGGCTGGCGTATTTTTCCAGTTGTTTTCAACGGGAGCACCACGTTTTTAAAACGACAGGAGCATAACAAGCCGCTAGGCGTCTATTTCACACTGAAGCACTCTCGCTGAGAGGTGAAGAATGTTCAACTTTGGGTTAACCGCAGCGCTTACCACTGTCACTTTTTCCCAGCCGTCCAATCGCAGTGGAGGAGGGGCGGGACAAATACTACACCGACCAACCACGTCCCTATAGTTTATTGTATTGTTATCATTTTGTTTGTGTAATTTTTTTATATTTTCTCCAACAGCCCAAACATGCATACAGGTCTATATAATGGTGCATAAACAAATTTATAAGGAAAAAAAACGTAAATAATAAACCAGCTCCATTGTGGATTTCAAGTGATCAAGTGCTTAGGGTGTCCATTTAAACACATTTCAAGGGTTCTGATAGTAGTGTGCACTCGTGCAAGGCAAGCAATGATGTACATCCGAGTGAATGAGACAGAGGGAAAATATTGGACTTAGTCCCTGTCCCAAATGGCACCCTAAACACTCACGGTCTTCCTACGAGTCCGCACTTTCTTGACGTAATACCGATTTCTTTCGGGGAGAAGTCTGCTACGGACTTCGCAAAATTGTGCATCGGGGCAGGACTGGACAACCATTGTTTAAAATGAAATTTTGTGGGCAGAAAGGTTCATTGTTAGTTGTTCATAGTCGAGCGATCGATGAAGCACAGCTCACAAATGCTTGGACATTGCCCGGGAAATTTGTTGAATAATGAAAAGTGTGACCGCACATTAATTCTAACATTGAAATAATTGTGACAGTTTCTCATAAATGTGATTATATTTATCTCACAATGATCTTTGGTCTTAAGGTGCTGGTGACAGCGAAATATCATGGGCTAAAAGCTCCATCGTCTGTTGTCAATAGTCTAGCAATGTATAAAGCACAGCTCACACAGAAGCCAAACCAGCAGATTTCCAGTGGTCAACATTGCGAATCCAAGTTACGAACATGTAGCTTTTAGTAAAGAATCATATTTGAATGTAATCAGTATCAGAGTCAAATATAGACACCCCTGTATCAGCATTTATACATCACTAATAGAGATATTATTGAGTGCCTAAGCACATGAACAGACATTACTTACTTTAGGCTGCCTAAACAAGCCACCGTAAGCCCCTGCGTCTCTCAACATCCGCCATGAGCACAGTCAGTAGTCTTACGCTCAGACAGGCCTCATAAAGAAGAGATTTTCCTTGAGGAAACTGTCATGATTTGTTACGGTCAGTTCTCAGTGGAGGGAACTACTTTGAGCAGTAACCTTTCTATTGTTTGGGTGAAACACTAGTCGTTGGTCAAAGGTTATACTTAGCAATGACTCAGTGTAAGGCCCCCGTTGAGAGCGACCTCTGTAGTTGTCACTGTCCTTATGGAGCTGGACCCCCATGGACCAGCATGCCACCATCTCTGACGCAAAGGACAGCCTACTGGGAAAAGCGGAGGGGAGACTGTGGAAGCCCAGCTGTGGATCTCCCATCTAGATAAACCACATGGCCTGGCCGTAGCAGGTTCTTCTGTCTCCGGTTGTTAGAAATGGAAAGATTGGGGTGTGTGACTTTCGCCACCCACACAGAGCTGTTGGGGGTCGACCTCATTTGTAGCGCTACAGAAGTCCCGTTGTGCAATGCATCATCTTTTACACTTATTTAGCAACAGGTCAGCTCTGTTCACGTTAACCTGGCTGCTATTGTGGATTATTTCTGATCCAGCAATAAACAAATGAGTCAGTGCTAATGAGTAGAGCAACTTCAAAGTTGTGCACGACCACTTTTATCGACTTAAAACTGCACTAAGTAACTTTTTGAGTTTATTTCACTGGTGGATACGACAGTGACCTTGGACTTTATACTGACATCTGTTGGCCTGGAAGCAGCAACAAGCAAACATTTTCGGTAACCATTGCTATTGTTGAAAGGCCTTAATTATTACGTCACCCATGATTAATTTATTCTGCTGCCAAAGTTTAAAGTGAGTAATCATGTGATCTCAACATAGTCCCAGTCATGGATGGCACGTCCATATTGCAAACAATGATGAATTGATGAAAAGCTCTAATCTGATGGCTTGCTTTATCCAACTTTTTTTGTGCACAAGTCAATCTGAGGAAGAACTAATCACTGGATTTTTTCTTTCTTTCAAATGAACACAAATGATTTATATAAAAATACTCAATCTCTGAGGCCCTGTTTACTCCTGGTATTAAGATGCGCTTTAGTCGGTCAGATCACAAGTAGACGAGGGAGACACATTCCCAATTACACCTGGTGTTTTAATCCGTCTCTTTTGTCTACCTTCACTTATCACTTCTCTCCTGATTTTTTCAAGGGGAGGGAGCACTACAATATGAACATGACCGGAGATGACGGGAAAACATACGGAGAGCATCAGCTTTTATTTTTGTGTGTAAGAAATGAGGAATGCTGAGTGAACATTGTGCTGGTACGTTTTTCATCTTCAAACCAAACTTGGGTCCTCACACGTCAAAGTTTAAATCCCGTCTGGCTAGTGCCATCCCATAATGTTCACTCATTAGGTCAGTAGACGGAGAGAAGACGGTCTTTTGTGGCAGTTTGAACACATTCGACCACATGAGCGTAATACAACCCCAGTTTTTGAAGAATGAACTTTGGAGGTCCAAAACACTTACATTATATGAACTCATAGAGATGGATTATGATCATTAAAAATGCTGAAATTGGTAGGAAAACACCCATAATGCACTGGGCATGTTGCCATCCAAGGCCACGCCCACCAGTCTGCCTTAGATGCGCATATCAGAGTCAAATACCATATCTTGGTATTTTCAGGTACATCTGCCCCTCAATGGCATGTAAAAGGCCAAATAACTGTGGTTGGTCACTTTACATGTTGTTTGACAATCTCTTCTTGAACAATTCCCTCCTTCCAAGTGTTAGTTCTTGGCCAGAATAAGCTACAAAGTGGTCAAGATTTTAAAATAAATGCTGTGATGTTATTTCCATCAAGAGGTGCATTTTTGGCCCAGATCTTGTATTGTCAATGCAAGAGTCCAGCACTCTGTAAAGTAAAGACCAGCACATCCCAAAGACTTTCAATGAGTTTAAGCTCTGGACTCAGAGGTGCCAATTCATGTGTGAAAATGATTCTTCTCAACCATTCGTTCACAGTTTGAGCTGATGAATCTTGACACTGTCATCCTGTAAAATAATGCCATGATGTGCCTTCCTACACGGTTGTTTAAGAAATGAAAAGCTACACACTCCATCAGTTAGGGTTAGAATGGTTGTCAAACATATGCAAGAAACATAATAATTGCAATAATGATCCAATCATTGACTCTTAAGCAATTGCCTATTTAAATCCAAACATCGATTTTGTTTTTGGTGTAGGTTGTGCAGGGCAGAGACCGATGTACAGCCCTCGCGTCCTGACCTCGGCACTGGGTCATGTGTGAACTTCAGTGGAGGAGCGCTGTAGTTTCTATGACATCAGAATGACCTGGAAAACCAGCATGCGGTCTGAAAACAAACAGGGAAAAACCGCATTGACCCTTTGGCAACAACATCTAATGTCACACAGGGTGGCAAAGGGAGACATTCTCTTATATAAGACTGTTATATTTAATTCCCTTGAGTTCATACGTTACGCTAAAGGAGCCGTGACGCACTTAACATTTGGAGTGACGTCATTGCTGACAGCCGAGCGCTGCTGAAAACCCCTCTAGATACATTTTGCCACCAAACAGCGGACAGATGCCTATTATAGGATATCAGCATGACGTGATACAACATATATGCTTTGTTGGATCTATATTCTCATCAAACTATCCAAAATGTTAATTGCGATAACTGTAATATTAGTTGGAGTAAGTAAAACATTGAGCTCCTATTCAGTTTGCATTGATCGAAGACAACAACGACATACGTGTGTGTGTTTGTGTTGGCATTCAGCATTAGAAAAATGGATAACACTTTAGTTTAGGGTCCAATTCTCACTATTAACTTGCTTATTAGCATGCATATTTCTAGGATATTGGTTGTTTATTATAAAGCATATTTAATGCCTTATTCTGCATGACTATATTCTATATCCTAAACTTAACCACTACCCTACTAACTATTAATAAGCAGTAATTATGAGTTTATTGACGCAAAAGTCATAGTAAATAGTTAGTTAAAGTATTAGTTCACTTCAAAATGAAAATGTCCTGATAATTTACTCACCCCATCTCATCCAAGATGTGCATGTCTTTGTTTCTTCCAGTCCAGGATTTTTCTCGATATAATGGACTTCAATGGGGACCAACGGTTGAAGGTCCAAATCAATGCAGTTTCAAAGGAAGGGCTTCAGAGGCTCTGCACCATCCCAGACCAGGAATAGGGTCATATCTAGCCAAGCCATTGCTCATTAAATAAAATAAAATAAAAATGTATATACTTTTTAACCACAAATGCTCAACTTCAGTGTTGTGATTCTTTCGCGGTTTTAAAGGGTGTTTGATTTAGTCTTTGCACGTTCATTTTAACAATGGGTCGGTACTTTCACCTACATCACAGGCGTGACCTTTCCGACGTGATGACGTCACATGTCATGAAGAAGAACAACACCAAAGTCGAGCATTTGTGGTTAACATTTTTATAAATTTTTACTTTTTTAAGAAAATGATGATGGTTTGGCTAGATATGACCCTATTCCTGGTCTGGGATGGTGCAGAGCCTCTGAAGCCCTTCCTTTAAAACTGCATTGATTTGGACCTTCAACCGTTGGTCCCCATTGAAGTCCATTATATGGAGAAAAATCCTGGAAATTTTTCCTTTAAAAAAACGTTATTTCTTTTCGACTGAAGAAAGAAAGACATAATACCTTGGATGAGATTGGGTGAGTAAAATATCAGGACATTTTCATTTTGAAGTGATTTAAATCTTGACCCTAATCGAAAGTGGGACCAAAAAATGTTGTGTTCCTCACAGGCAAAATATACAGCCAAAAAATGCATTGTATCGAACACATATATGATTTCTCCTACGGCTTCGGAAGATTTTTACTGACAATCCCTGTCTAACTTTATTGGAAACCTTTGAAACCTCAATTATCTTTCTTTATTTTGAATGTGTAGGCATGTTAAAAAGACAAGAAAACAGAAGCAAAATGATGTATGTTGACTGGAATTGGGTTTCTTCGAACAACCCCAGCCTTCTCAGGTATTAAACTGCTGGTAAATATAATAATAATACAAATATGAGTTTAACGAATGGAATCAAAATGTATAAGATCATTAACATAATATCAAAATATAACTTTTCCAAATAACTACTTTCTTATCTGAAATGAACCATAACATCTGAAGTTCAGAGGGTGTGCACTAATATTTTAATGTACACAACAAAACAACACAACTGAGTCTATTTAAAGTCTGTTTAACATCTCAGTGCCTCCAAATGAAAGCCTTGAACCACTAGATGTCACCATCCGCCAAAGGTCTCAGCGAAATGATCACTGGACAACCTGTTAGTGTTGAAACAACAGAGTTCAGAGATCAGATGCTTTCCTCAAGATCAGCCCAAAGAGTTAAGCCTAAAGCAAAGCAAAGAGATTTAAAACCTGTTCAATCATAAACTCATCTAAACCAATGAGGACAAACACTTGAATCATTATTGTCAAAAATTAGTATTTTAGCATCAGTAAGATAATGATGCATACTTGAACATGGTGGTAATGAAGGACGGAATTCAGATATACTTATTATATTAAACAATATGAATGAATTTAAGATTTAAATATGAAAGCACACTTTTAAACAATTAAAAATAATGATCACGTTTAGCAGCCTAAGCATAGCGTTATTCATGTGATTTTATTTGACAACTGTTTGAATTTCTCTGAAAATGCATTATAAACAGATGAAACAGAATATGAGAGAGAATGGACGAGTGTTCTGTGGTCACTCCAAATTCCTTTCTGACAGCAAGAGCTCTTTAAGAACCCTGAAGTGCTCATTCAGCATAGACCTACAGCAATGTGGGTTTGGGCAAAAGGTTTTCTTTTGCTTGCTTTTTCTCTTTTTAAAGGCAAGCGGTTCACAGCAGTTATTCTAGACAAATTATCGACACTGAGAAACCCTTCAACTTAGATGTCCTCTGAAGGGGAACTTTTAACCCTTTGTGAGTCTCCGTAGCCCACCCTTAATGAATGTCCACAATGGGACGTCCCGTCAGATTGTACACATATTTTGGAGTACAAACAGGTACAGGTGCACAGAGAGCTCCAGCAGCAACATTAATGGTGTGGTGCTTTGCTTTGCTTGATAATGTTTGGTGTGATCTTGTGTGACCCGTTATCCTGTGCTCTCCATGTCTGCCCGTCTCTCTCTGCTCTGAATGGGCCTTGGGAGGTGGGCTGAGTGATTGGGGGAGTTGCTGTAGGCTGACTGAATCTGCTTTTCAGCCACTGTCTCTCTGCCTCTACCCAGCTGTGCGAGTTAGTGTTCAGGGATTTGGGATATTTTTTCCCCACTGTGGCCAGGCCTCCCTCCTGGTGGCAGAGCGCTAACTCCCAGACTAAAAGAGAATATGACCCCCTGCCTCCCACCAATAGTCCCCCAGCCGACTGCTGGGAGGCGATATGCTGCATGGTGGTCTTACCCAACAGACCCTCCACTGCTTTCTCAGGTAATACCAACAAAAGGTCCTTAAATTGAGTTCAGACCCTCTTTCTCAAATAGAAGCAACGCTTATGCTCTGTAGGGGAGCAACAATGTTTCTTATATTTTCAGATGGGAAGAATAAGAACTTAAAACAGGGTTTAATAGCAATATCACTTGACCCTTTGTCTTTGAATAAGTGATGAAGAACAAATTAATAAGATTGATTCCATTCATAATTCACAGCTGGAGGTTGTTCGTCGTCTCGTCCTTATAATGACAATCTCTATATGCTTTTCACTTGACAAGCGCAAACACAGGGATATGCTCTTAATTCCGCTGAGTAAACATTTTTACAGCACTAAGCAAATCTGGATTTTCCCATTATTTTGACAAAAGGCCACTCACCTCATCCCCTCGTCCTTGTTGCTTTTTGTCCCAGAAAATCCCAAATCAAATGACAAAGCCTGTTCTAAACAAAGAGATTATCACACACCTAATCCCGGCTGCAGACCCAGGAGACATACACTGTGCCTCGTTGAGGCCATGACATAATAAAGAAGCCCATGTCCATGTTCTCATGAGCTACAAAAGAATGACAGATTTTAAGGGATCACTGGGAAATTTAAAGGAATTGTGGCAAGAGCAGTCGGTGCGGATTAAAATCTCCAGTGGGTGATTATGAAGTTTCCTGACTCCCGTCGAAGGCTATGCTGCTTTGGATTTACTTTAATTTTTGAAGATACACGTTTAACATTAAATAAGATTAGGGATGCACCGATATGAACATTTTGGCCGATACAATAATTCTTTATATTTGAAAGCCGATATTGGCTGATAAATCTAAATCTAATTTTTGGGGAGCCCAAAATTTATACAAAAGTCTCACAATTAAAAGCCATGTCCGAAGCACACAATTAGCCTATATGACATTTGCACTTTCGTTTTGCATACATATTTTCCTTTTTGAGGTGATTTCAATCATATTTCAAGCAATTCAAACCCATCATGGCGAACAGTGCGCATCTGAAGTAGCCTAGAAATCTAGACGCACCCTAGTGGCAGCAAATTTAATCTGCGAGTGTCGTCTAGCAACTCTCAATACCCTTCTGAGCTGGAAAAGCCTAACTCTGGACGGGCCAATCACATCGTGTATAGAGTCGGTGGGCGGGCTTAACGTAATGACGGCAGAGTTAGACGACACCGCTGACACATTCGGTTCGACTTTGCTGGTGTTTTAACTACCGCCACTCCAACATGTAGTAGTTTATCGGCAACACTGTTTTTTCTTTAGTTTCTCGAAAATGCTTGATGAGTGTGCAAGCACGCCCGCAATTCTCATATTTGTTTTGCAGAAACGGCAACAGTCGTTGGTCTCCATACCGTAACATACATTACCAGAGCATCAAACTTTTCCACAACAAATACGTGGAACACTCCCCCCATCGACTCATTTCTGTCGCTCTAACTACGTCAGCTTCTTCTTTGCTCTGGTTGGTTGTAGCGCTATCCAATTGTGTGCAGAGGGAGTTTGAAAGACTTCGGATTGAGCCCTGTCAATGGTGAGTTTCCAGACCAAACATCTTGATGTGGGTCTGGCTTGTCAGTCTACATCTGAAGTGTCTCAGCTGAAGGAAATAATACATTATTTCTGTCAGTACCACTATCGTCAAAGATGATTGACTATTAACATATAGTTTGGACTGGCGGTATGGTTCTGTTCTGGGCAAGAACTCCCTGCACATCCATTCAGCCTAACATGGATAAGAGCAGGGAGAGCAGCAATAACCCCCCCTAGGGTAACAGAACAGAACCAGCATGAAGTATTGTAGATTTCATTAATGTTGATATTTAATGTACAAAATAATTCGTGAATTTAGTCTGATTCAAGGGGAATTAGAATACCAAATCCTGACTGACAAGAGGAGGAGCTGGGGATGGAGGAGGGTAAATGAGCTCCGGAGAACGCAAAAGCTGCTGATAGTACTGAAGGAGTTTATATACTGTGAGTATGCGGTGATAGACGTCATATTCCTACGTGATCAGCTGACAGACAGCTGATGCGCGTTTGACTAACGTGATCTGCCAGAACTGACGCTAACGCTTGATTTACCTGCTTTAATATATCAGCCACATTTTTTTAGCGGGTCGATAATTATAACATTAAAACTGAATATTTATCGCCGATAACAATATGGTGGCCGATATATTGTGCATCCCTAAATAAGATATTGTGCAAAATATCGGCTGTGATCTGACCATTACTAAAGGAAACCTCATTATCATCAAATAAAATCATTATTGCTCATTTGAACCGTAAGTATGAAACTTTGGTGTGTAACACATCCCACACAGACATGAATGATACATCAAATTGTGTGATAAACGGTGTGCTGTAACTTTTATAAGCAAAAAAATAAACAACCCAATCTCATGAGAAAATCTCGAATAAATTCATACACATTTACAGAAAGGTATAATACATTTACAAAAACTGACCATGAACCTCAACTTTCAAACACCGTCTTTATTTTTTTTAGCTCAACTGTCACAAATGGAAGTTATGGAACATACAGGATTGTGGTATTTTAAGGCAGACATCCCACATCCCCCTGAAGGTCTGGGAGTCTCCTGCATATTGATAGTGGCTCCCTGATGGTCGCAAAATTATTTACACCCTGCTGAAAAAAACTGCTTAAGCAAACCTAGGCTGGTTGGCTGTTCGTAGTTGGTTTAAGCTGGAAGTAGCAGGTTTAAGCTGGTCTCCCAGGCTGGCAAGGCTGATATCCAGCTGGTTTTAGCTGGTCTCCCAACTTGACCAGCTAAGACCAGCCTGATCAGCTAAAAAAGTGTCCAAACCAGCCAGGGAGACCAGCTAAAACCAGCCAACCAGATTAGGTTTTTTTTTTTTCTCAGCAAGGCAATATCCTGGAAACCGAGAGTGCAAGAGAGAAAGCCTGTTTCAACCTGCTATTTAGATGCGTTTTGGGTGAACCAATCATTACCGATGCATTTCCGTTACACCTAGTATTATTATGCATTTCAAATGCATCTTCTGTGACAACTTGCGTTCGGATTTTGTGGAGACCCTCGCCTCTTTTTTCATCACACTCAACTACATCGCATTAACATTATTCGGTAACACTTTAAAATAAGGTTTCATTAGTTAACATTAGTTAACTACATTAGCTAACATGAAATAATAATGAACTGCACTTATAAAGCCTTTATTTATCTTTGAACAAACCATGAACAGCTGTATTTTTATTAACTAACGTTAACAAAGATTAACTAATGCTGAACAGAGGTGTTGTTCATGGTTAGTTCATGTTAACTAATGCATTAACTAATGTTAACGAATACAACCTTATTGTAAAGTGTTACCCATTATTCAATGGACAAACCAGTGTTAGTCTCAGTAATGTCTCAGGAGACAGGAAGCGAAGCAAACATTGAATTTTGGCGTGCCTTGATGCCTTCCTACCTAAAAAATAATATGTGAGGAGGTCAGGCTCTGGGCCTTCTGGACCAGGATACAAATCATTCTCTGCAGGCCAGGTGGCGTATCACAAATCACTTGTAACGTGCCGGTGTTGAACACATCCATACTAGTTCATGATCAGTGGAGTATACTCAAAATCGCTAAAAACTACCTAGCAACCACCCTAGCCAAATTTAATTGGCATTTCTTGCTTCCTCTTAAGAGTCCAGCTTTGAACCTTGCCACTGCAAGTTAAGGATAAGATCCCCAGGGGTATAATAAGTATTTTTAGACCTGCCATCGTTCATGCACAAACACCATGCCCTTCTGACAGGGCCTACGAAGCCTCCGTCAAATATTTTTAGCAGTAAGGGGCCTGCCCGCATGCTCACAGTCGGTCTCATGCACAGCAGACGGATTTGCAAGATTAGGTTGAATCCTAAAGCAACAGACAGGCCATCTAGACACTCGCCAGCATACACGATTCACAGTCTCTAGATGAAGTGAAACAGTAGAAGCTGCCCACTGTAAAAGACTTAATCTAATCTAAGATTATATTCCCTCGCTCATTGAAATGTTGGTCGTAATGCAGTCAGAGATTTCAACACGGGGCCTCATCAGTGGAATATTTACAGCGTTTATATTTAGAGACTGAAGTTCAATAGGAAAAAGAGCACAGCTGGCCTTTTGCGAAAGCTAACAGTGTATCATCGTGTCTGCCGGTGGCCCTCTGATCATTGTAACACAGTGGACGTGCACTCTCCACCTTTCTGAGAACATATGCAGATCAGATGTGGTCATCCGAGACACCTTTTATCAATAGTGACTTGATCTGAGCACCAATGTGGAAGGGGTAAAGTTCCCAAGAAGTACGGCTCCCTTCCACACACACACACACACACACAGCTCTGTCCCTACGACTCAAAAGCGCACTTATCTGTGAGTGACACCGATGCATGGCGCTCTGATATAATACGAGCTGTGGTGAAGGATTGGATTGTGTTCATCAGATATGTTTATCTTCCCACTTTCAAAGCGACGGCCTCCCCTAACCCGGCCGACACGGATAAACGTGGCACCATTCGCCGCCGCATACCGGCAGGTCGTGACCTTGACAAGATCCAATGAGAGATCCAGAATGGCGATCGCAACCAGTTTCCTGGCCAGAGATGGCTCCTTCTCCCCTTCCCCCATCAATCTCCACTTCCAACAGAACCTCAACAAAGACGACACAATTGGGAAACAAGAATGCCGAGGGTCAAAAGAGAAGGAGAAAGAGGTGGAGGGCGGGGAGGGGGTCGAGACAAATCACATTTGATCCAAAGATAGTCAATGGCTCTTTAACTGGGAGCATGCTTTGGGAAGTATATGGACTGTGACTTTCAGGGCCTGTTTGCACAAAAGTGATGCGCCTTTGAAAGGGCCCCTGAATTGACAGCTTTTTCTTGCTCTGTGTGGTGCGGGCCAGGGCCCCAAGACACTCATATCACTGGGCCGTGACGGCAAGGAGAGGAGTTACACTTTGAAAACACACAGGGTTCCATTGGTCCTAGCTTTTGTTCCCCAACTCGCAGGCCACTGTTCCTGCTCGTCGCAAGAAGACAATGAGAGGGCAGCCACTGGATTGGTTGCTCCCGAATCGAATAGCAAATGGCTGCCGATGCAGAACTAATCTGTGAAGAGGTCTTTCCTGTGTGATAACCACCCCCTACCCTTCGACTGCCCTCCTCGAACCAGCAGCGCAATCTTTGATGAGAGATCACACAAAAAAGTCCAACCAGCTTTAAGGAACGCTCCGCTTTTTTTCCCGGCAGTTGCGAGGCTCCCATTCCTTCTTGTTCCTACTTATTTGATGTGGCAGCAATTAGTGAAAGACTTTTGTGCCTGGAGAAGATGGAGCAGACCACTTCAATGATCACGTTTATGCTCTGAATAGAAAACAAAAAAGCCAAGGGGACAGATAACATGTTCACATCAAACGGCCACACCGGTTGCACTTGTCACTGTTATGGCTCGCTCTCCTCTTTTATGGCGAGCCGAGCGAAGTGTTACTTTTCCCATGAGAAAGCTCGCTGGGGGCTGAGTGACATCATAGGGTGCCCCTTTTGCACCCACCTCTACAGGCGCTGAGCGCGCTCCCATTGATGTGAGCACCTTGCATTCCGCCGGCGCCCGACCCCTTTGATTGCTCCTGCTTTAATGGCCCCATTGAAAGATAATAACAATTACAGAGTCCTTTCTGAGATGGCCTGTTTATTCTTAATGACAACATTTTTTAATCAGAAGAGGCAGGAGTTGGCCACCTCTGCTCCAACCCACAGACGCCCACACAGATTTGCCACTCTCCCCCCAAATAAAGGGCGTCTGGGATTAGGTTAGTCTGTGAAGCCTCTATTAAGGGTTTGCTTATTGGGTAACACTTTATAATAACTGCATGAAGCATTAGTTAAGCATTGGTAAATAGTTCATTCGTCATGTATAAAGCATTAATAGGCAGTTTATAAATACAGCTATAAATGCTTTATTCTATAATGTGTTTAATAATTGTCTTTTCATACTTTATTAATAATTTCTAAATGAAGTATTAGATTATTTAAAAAACAGTTATTTAGGAGTCGCCAGCGGTTCATAAGATCATAAAGAAAGTGCAAGAAACTATTTAAAATTTATACATCTTATTATTTAGACATATAGTAATAGTTACTCAGTGTGTAAGTAAATGCTTTATTAACATGTATTCCTATTGTAATTCAATAATTCAGGTAGTTATGAAACATTTAGTAGTCGTCAGTGAACTATGTCATCTAAAGTGAGGACTGTTTGTGCCTCGTAAAGCTTTCACAAAGGAGACTGAACTGATTACTAAATGTTTCATAACTACCTGAATTAATTATTGAATTACAGTAGGAATGCATGTTAATAAAGCATTTACTAACACATTGAGTAACTATTACTATATGTCTAAATAATAGGCTGTGTAAATGTACATTTAAATCTTTATTAATCATTTTCTTGCACTTTCTAAATGATCTAATGAACCGCTGGCGAATCCTAAATAACTGGTTTGTAAATAATGTAATACTTCATTTAGAAATAAAGAATGAAAATACAATGATTAAATACATTATAGATATGCTTAAAAATCAAGAATAAAGCATTCAGCTGTATTTATAAACTGCTTATTAATGTCTATTAATGCTATTTACTAACGCTTAACTAATGCTTCATAGCATGCAGTTATTATAAAGTGTTACTGCTTGCAGTGTATTGCAACTGAAAGTATCCATCATTCCCATAAATATGGGATGACTGTTCTCTAACCGCAATTATCATTCGCCGTCGTGCTCCAATGCAATACGATGCAATACGAATAGTTGCAAAGCAACTCATATCGCTGCGTCTGACACGGCTCACTCATAAAATGTCTGCTTACAATTAGGAAAAAGCAGTTAAAGCAACATCATTTCATTTACAAGAAACCAGATTAATGATGGGGGATTTGTCTCGTATAGAGGCAAATGCTTTACCAGAAATGTATACCCAGCTCGTCACACAGGCACAGCTTGCGCCCTTATGTTCTTATATACAGACGCAATATATACAGACGCAAATCTACAACATCAAATTGTGACCTTGTTAAACCTGCTTAAATCACTCTGACTCCAATTAGGCCTCCAGAATGAAAGAGACAACTCAATTGGAGAGGGATCAAGGCAGGCCCCCTTAATCACATAATGAAAGATTCAAGTGCCTTTGGTGAGCTCACAATACACAAAACACATAGCTCTGGCTTTGTTTTAGCTGTTAAATGTGTGTATTCCTTCACCACGCCGTGTTGCGCTAATTGCAAGGCTGACTTGTTTATTGTGCGTGCACAATGCAATTGCCGTTGATTGAGCATTTGAAGGGACGGCTGGAGTAATGCGATAATAACACGGTTTGGGCATCATAAAGCATTTTTATGATTAAGCGGGATCTAGCTCAAACGTCTGTGGTTTCCATTCAAATGTTTGCGCTACTAAAAAGAGAACGGTGTCACTTTATAGTAGTTCCCCAGATTATATGAGCCAAAGTCAAACGTTTGTCTTGCTCCTCTTTTATATATCGAGACATTTTCAATGAATCGGTTTTGAATGGAAGGAGTCTACAGTGGCAAAGTAGCAAAATACAGCCATTTGTGTTTACAGTGATCATCAAAGATCGATTTTTGAATAGGGTGTGAATGATTGATGACCTCGCGTCCTCTTTATAGAGCCAGTGTGTGGAATTTAGTGCTCAGTCTGTAGAGTTGACAGTGTTGTCCACACATCTGTCCCATAAAAAGAAGGCAACAATTCTTCAAATGCTGCAAGGAAATGACAAGTCAGTGAAAAGTCTTCCAGGGTGATCAATAAAAATTGTTCAGCATTGTTGCCGACTCTGGACAGAAGGAGACGTATGGGGAACCGTCCCAGGTCAGGCCCTCGGGGGCTTCTCCTTTCTTTGATTGACTGAATAAAGGCTTCAGTAGGGTCTCTCTCGTCGGGGTTTAACGCAGCAATTTGCCACCTCATTACCAGCTGGATCCACATCGCCACTGCTGGACCTGTCTGGCACCACAGGCCTGCCTCATCCTCTCTCTGTCTCTGTCTTTCTCCTTCTCTTTCTGGGTGATTGGCAGGGGGAGATGGGCAGCATGCATGACAAAAGACCCGGGCTTATTCCTGCTGTTTCTGCAGTAAATACATTTAAAGCTGCTATGGACTGACATGAGAAAGTTTAAGGAAATGTTGCTCAGCGGATTCCAAACCTTGGCCTACCAGACCAGATAGAGAAGATACAGTATGCAGGTCATTTTAAAGAAAACAGTGCTATTTGCTTGTTATAGCAATAATAAAATACGGATTGTTAAAATGCACACTCAAACAGACTTTACTCGGAATTTAGGGAATTCAGAATCAGCCACTGACATTTTTTTTGTTTTTTTTTGTGGTAGTTACTGAGGTAGGAAAACATGATTTCTTAGAAGTTCAGCAGTAAAGAGTTCAAAAATGTACATTATACAGTGATGTTTTTCTTTCTTTCTCCAGACACATAAATCATGCACTCTATTAATTATATGCAAAAGCCAAGATACAGATAATATTAGATATGTAATACAAGAAAATATTTTTTCACACACACACACACACACACACACACACACACACACACACACACACACACACACACACACACACACACACACACACACACACACACACACACACACACACACACACACACACACACACACACACACACACGTTTGTTTTTGTGAAATGTGGGGACATTCCATAGGCGTAATGCATTTTATACTGTACAAACCATATTTTCTATCCCCCTACACTGCCCCTGCCCCTAAACCTACCCATCACACACACACACACACACACACACACACACACACACACACACACACACACACACACACACACACACACACACACACACACACACACACACACACACACTGCCCCTGCCCCTAAACCTACCCATCACAGGAGACAGTTTTACTTTCTGTGAAAAAACCTCATCCTGTGTGATTTATAAGCATTTTGAAAAGTGAGGACATGGGGAACGTCCTCATATTTCACCCTCTTTTTGTAATACCTATGTCATACCCATGTCATTATACACATTTGTGTCCTGATATTTCACAAAAACACACACACACACACACACACACACACACACACACACACACACACACACACACACACACACACACACACACACACACACACACACACACACACACTTTCATGTTTTATGGGGACTTTCCATAGACGCAATTATTTTTATACTGTACAAACTGTATATTCTAACACTAAACCTACTTTCTGCATTTTTACATTTTCAACGTTTTCCTCACAGGGACCAAAAAGTGTCCAAGGATTTCGGATATTGCCATCTTTGTGGGGACATTTTGTCCTCGTAACGTAGGGTTTACCTGAACACACACACACACACACACACAAGTGGTTGTCTGGTGTACTTTGGCGGCAGCAGTCAAGTTCAGATTAAAAGGAGGTGAAGAAGATGACTGAGCTTTGAAGAGCAGGTGTTATAGAGGCCATCTGATGTGCCACCTGAGAGCGCTTATTTACAGTATGACACCTCACAGCTGCTCAACACACACACACACACACACACACACACACACACACACACACACACACACACACACACACACACACACACACACACACACACACACACACACACACACACAGTTTCATGTTTTATGGGGACTTTCCATAGACATGATGATTTTTATACTGTACAAACTGTATCTTCTACATTAAACCTACCCCTAAACCTACCCATTACACAAAACTTCCAGCATTTTTACATTTCCAAAAAAACATCACTTATGATTTATAAGCTGTTTTCCTCGTATCCAAGGATTAGGGATATTGCCATCTTTGTGAGGACATTTTGTCCCCATAGGTTTACCAGGCCACAAACACACACACAGTGCGATTCCAGTGTGATTAATGAAGCCTATTTACGGTTTGTTTCAATTGACTTCTATTATGTCCTTGTTCACAGAAACAATATTTTTGCGCATTTTAATTAAGATGATGTTTAGTGATGGTTTCATCTTGAGGACCATTGGAGGATCACACAGTGATCAACCACATCTCCCAAAAGATACCAAAACCTACACACTTATAGCCAAATTGCCACTAAATCTTGATTTACCACAATGCTGATTTACTACACAGTGCTAAAGACCATGGTATATTTCAAGTGAAAACGTTTCAGAAAAGTTTGCTTTACAGTGTTGGTAAAATAAATGTTTCCATTGGCTCAACATATTATTTCTAATTGAGCCCATGTTAACAGACTGTTGCCACAAGTGATAAAATTTAATTCACAGAAATTCAATTCGGCCAAGTGAAAAATGTATCTGTGATCAGTCTAGGGCTGGGCGATATGGCTGAAAACTATATCACGATATAAGTGTTTCATATCGGTCGATATCGATAATTATTGATATTTTGTATGACCTGTTTAAAATCAGCACCAGGACAAAAATACATTACGTGCAGTCAGTGGAGGCTCGCACTGTGGAGCCAGACAAAAGGCTAAAGGTGGTAAAACAAGTTTGTGGTCTTGGTCGGGACGACGGTCTTGCATAATTTGCAGATGACGTTGGTCTGACTATGGTTAGACTTATAAAAAAAACTGCCATACTGGCGAGCTGACTGCGGCACTCATTATCTGGTTGATCTCCAAACTTGATACTGTTACATGATTGGCTGTTAGCGTGTCACTCCCTACGTTGCTAGGTTACAAGAGAGTGAGTGCCTTTGTTCATGCAACCAAACTTTATTCACAACCTCTGGTTTCTTCCGAAGAAGAAAAAAAAAACGTTTTATCGAATGCATTTTTTACTGATATCGATTGCATGTCATCAATCGTTATCGTTTTTTCGCCCAGCCCTAGATCGGTCACTAGAAAATTTAGAATTGGAGAGGCCTGAAATGCAGTGCAAACATCCACTTTGCTATGATCAGATGCTTTCTGAACTGTTGTTTTCGCACCGCTGTCATTTGAGTTGTGTGTTTATTTTGTTATTGAGAGGAAAGTATTTACATATTCATCTAAACGCTGGTCTTATCAGTGTGGACGGTCTTGGGATGTTTGCTAACAGTATATTGCTACTCACGTATTTCAAACTTATTTTTACCCCTAAACGAAGAATGAAAAATAACTTTTTTGTGAGTATATCGGGGGCCTTCATTGACTAATTTTAAATAGTTTTTTGCTTTGACATTTCTATTTATGTGAACTCATAACACATAATCCACCTTAGTAAATATAGTATATAGTATAGTAATTATGACCATTTCAGCATTGGCAAACATCAAAGCTCAATCAAGCTCCCTGTTTGCTGCTTTAACACACAGGACAGGAAGAAGACTCGGTTGATATCGCAGTGGTTAAAGGGTGCATAGAGAACAAAGTACCGGCATGCGATTGTTGTGAAAACATCAGGTTTTTATTAATTACCGCCTATTGTGTGTGTAAAGCACCTTTAGAGGGTTTCCGGAAAAAGAGAAGCTCTCAATCCAACGGGTATCTCCACAGATCCATGTGTCAACTTCCTAAAACAATATACTGATGCACCCGTGAGGAACAAGTGCACTCAGAATGAAACGGCCCACTTCACACGTGCAGCGGATGAACTGGTGGCCGCTGCCATCAAAGAGCACATACATTATCAGCTGTGTGATCAGCTGCTACATCACTCGCTCATTCTTCCTCTCTTCCTCCATCGCTTTCTTTTGTTTCATCACTCCTCTTAACCCTCATGTTGTGTTTGGGGTCTATGGCCCTGTTTACACCTGGTAATAAGATGCGTTTCGGTCGATCGGAACACAAGTAGATGAGGGAGACATTCCCATTTAAACCTGGTGTTTTAATCGGTCTCTTTTGTCCACTTTCAACCACTTCTGTCCTGATTCCTTCGAGGGGAGGGTCTATGGGCGGGTAAATCTATGGACTTTTTACAGATCTTTCAGTCTAATGGACGAAATAAGCTCACACAATTTACATATGAACGCATCCGGAAACAACGGAAAAACAGCTTTAGTTTCTGCCCTGACAGCCGCAACACCAGCCGAACGCTGTGAGTGTGTGTTAGAAATCAGGAATGGTGGGAGAACATTGTGCTTGGTGCGTTTTTCATCTTCAAACCAAACTTGGGTCTCCAGCCGACAAAGCTAGCGCTCTTCCTATAATGTTCCCGCATTAGGTCAGTAGGCGGAGAGAAGGCGGTCTTTTGTGGCTGTTTGAACACATTCGACCACATGAGCGTCTACACTACGAAAGCAATCCGGTCGAGTGTGTTCTCCACTACCTCTGGAAGTGGTCGAAAGTGGACAAGCTCAAAACGCTTTAGACCCGTTTACACCTGTATTTAGTGTCGTCCACTTGTGATCCGATTGACCAAAACGCATCTTAATACCCGGTGTAAACAGGGCCTGAGAGACCATATACTCTTTTTAATAGCTAAAAGGATATACACTGAAGAAGTAGGTTGATTATAAACAAAATATTCACATGAGAATGCCCACTATCTACAAATATTTATATTTTATAGTATATTAAAATGCATTTTTTGCATGCTAAGATTTTCAGATTGACCTATACACGTAGGTGTGTAGTAAATTTTTTCATAAGTACATTTTTGCCATTTCGATAGTATTCGATTGTATCTTGTTGCGGTCAAATTGACCAAAAACAATGTTAAACAAGTTAAATGGAGAGTTGAAGCCTCAGTTATGTTTATCAATTGGGATTTGATAAGAACAAGGGAAGATTTTAGCAAAATAATAGATTAAATTCAAAATTACTAATGTTATTTTTACATGTGCAGCCCTGGCCCAAAGCTCAACAGAACATGAGGGTTACATTTAAATCCGCTGAAACATACAATTTGTTGGATCATCATATTGACAATACTGAAATCCTTTACTCATTCAGTTCAGTCAGTAAAGCATTTGTGTTAAGAACAATGAATACAAGACTATTGGGAACAGTGTCACAAAAAAAAAAAAACAGCTAATTTTACTCTCTTTTCAAAATATCAGTCATAACACAAGTCTTTTGACGCCTTATAACCTGTAATTTGGTCTCAGAATGAGAATAAAACGTATGATGTCATTGGACATATATTATATAATTGAGTAAAGTTTGTCTCTTATAGTTTCAGTTTCACATGTTTACGTAACCTCACTTTACATTCGAAATCATGTTCAACATTGATAACTTCTGAAATTGAATTTAATATCCAATTGTTTCAGCTGCCTTTAGACCTTTTCACCGCTTCAAAGAGCGTCTGGGACTGACGGCTTTCCAAAGGCCATGTTGGTCTTTTCTTTTTGCCCCCAGCCAATGAGAAATTTGAAAAAAATGGCATTGGGTTGCAAGGTGGTCACATTTGAACTCCTTTGATGAATGGAAGGTATAGGGCTACCTTTGAATGCAGATAAAAGGTTGGGGGAGCCAAGAGATATCTGGCAAGGTGCCAGAGGAGGGGGACACACTTGATTCTCCACTGGCAGCAGTGCATGAAAATGGGAAGCTATGTGAAGAATCCCCCACTTTGTTGTCTTCCATTGGCGGAATGAGAGAGGGAGCGAGGGCTTTCTTTCCACGGGCTGACATAGTCACTCTCCCATGCCATTGCCGGGTGTGAGGCATCTTGTAGGACAAGACTGATGACACAGGGAGGGGCGGCAGGGGTGAGGGGTTGGGAGGTGGGGCAGCACCGTGTCCATTCACTTCAGAGTCCTTGTTAATGCGATCTGCTGATCGATTAGTGGAACAAGGGGAGGAACACACTGGCTCCGCTGGCAAAGGCCATTCAGTCAACCAAAGATACACTGATGCGCACACACACCTCACCCACATGAGGTCAACCCTCTCAAATCATGAACAGCAGATCTAAAGCTGGACTCAATTACCAGAGCAGGTTTCCTGCTTTATAAAGCTCGACTCGAATGAAAATGGGCAATCAGTGCTTGAGGGGGCAGCGGCTGTTGCTCACATTGTACACAATGTAATGCGGGAGATATGGGTTGCAAGACAATGTGTGCAATACACAGACCCAAATAATGTTAAAAGACCACCAGCATTTTAGGGCGCCTGGTGTGTGATGACTATTCCTGAACCCTATGGAGCAGAGCTCATACCAGCTGCTCTTAATGTGATCAGATATTAACTTCAAATGCTTTGATCAAGAGAAACAGGCTCATATTTTCCACTCTCCCTTCATGTTAAGAGTTCTGTTCAGATTGAGACTATTTTTAGAATGGCGTACTGCCTATTCCCAAAGTGTGCACTTCGACCATATCCCACAACGCATTGCACTCAAATGGCCTTTTCTGATTCCGGTGTGATTAATGAAGCCTATTTACAGCCGCACTATTTGCCATTACATACTTGGCTTATTATAAGCATTCATTAATAAATCATGATGAGGTCATTTGACAACAATGTAGCTACTACTATTTGTTTTTGCTACCGTTTCACTTGCTATTTACAAAAGCAGACACTATACAGTGCAAGCAAGCATTCTGAACCTCAGTTCTAACTCATGCTCTCAAGTTTAGCTGGTTAGCATTGCTCTGTGCTCTCTCTCATGGCTAAAACTGTAACCCTGTGACATCGAACGCAAGCTGCAACACGATATAGTGCAGTAGCCCTACAAATGGCCTCCTGCTGCTGCAGAGAGAGCTGCTTCAGATCCAATCCCATCTCTGTGCAGTATGTGCTATGCACGGCCTCATATTTATTTAAAGAGAAGCAATGTTAAACAGTATGTTAAACAAAAACATTTCAAATAGCCTACTTTATTATGTTGCATCATGTTTAATCCAGCAAGTGTATAGTATACAGAAACAAATACTTTTATTTCACATTTTAAACAAATTTTGTGTAAGATGGGGGTGCTTTCGGCACTGTTGATCATAGTCTTTTACTTGCCCACCTTGAAAGTGTTTTTGGTGTGTTGGGGACAGCTTTACTCTTCAATATGTATTTGTCACTTGTGGTTACAGGTCTGAGATTAGCTACTGGTGTTCCTCAGGGCTCCGTTTTAGGACCTTTACTCTTCAATATGTATTTGTCACTTGGGCATCTGTTGCAATCGCTTGGCCTCCCTTGTCACTTCTATGCTTACCATACCCAGATCTATATAGACTCAAAATCTGGTTAAAACCTTGATTAATAATATAATAAAAATTTCTGAAGTTATGCTTATTGGTTCCCACCAATTTTATTTTTAAAGCTGTTTCACTGACTTTGTCTGCTGATGGCTCTGTTTTGGAGACTCAAAGTTAGTTATTTTAGTTTAGTTAATATTATTATTATTATTATTATTATTATTAATAATACAAATTGCTTATGTTTCACTCATCACTCTTGAAATGAATATAAAGTCGAGTGCATTGCACTGTGGGATACTGTGTCTGTAGATGCATCTCATTTTGCACGTCTGCTCTATTTTACAGCATTTTGTAGTATAAGTAGTGAAAGTAATGTGTTTACATTGAAAAATCCATTGAGGTGTTGTGCAACACCAGTGGCCAGATGGTGTTCTGGTTCATGTTCTATTTCTTTCAAATAGAAATGACAAATTCCATTTGAGTGTTCCATTTGTGATGATACTACCCTTTTAAAATCCATACACTCATTAGAGAGTAGGTAGTGTATAGTTTAAGTCAGAGATCTTCAACCATCCTCCTGGTGACCAACTGTCCTGTAGAGTTTAGCTCCAACCCCAATCAAGCACACGTGAACCAGCTAATTGTTTGAAAATCACAGGCAGGATTGCTGAAATACACTTTGAACGACAGTGAGTCTCCAGGAGAAGGGTTGAAGACATTTGGTTGAAGTGTTAAGTGTATAGTATAGCGGCCTCCGATCCATGTTCCTGGAGGTGCAGAGTTTGGCTCCATCCTACTCTAACACACCTGCCTGGATGCTTCTTACAGTCCAGGGCCCAGTTGTTCAAAAAGTTTAATTTGGATCTGAAAAATCCCATGATTTGCTATTCAGGACCAGGTAATCCATTTGACTTTTGTGCCAGTTTTCAAAGCAAAATAGGATTGGATCACCCTGATCCAGATACACACTTGTTCAGATTACCAAATCTGGATTACAAGTGCTCCAAAATGGGGTTACATTTCACAATTTAGGCTACTAGCTGGGCATATGGGGGTCACTTTTAGTGTTTTTATTTAAGGAGAAAGAACAAACAAACATCCATTTTCAATGTCTTTTAAACAATCAGACCCCTATGGAGGCACTACCCAGTAAGAAATAGTCGTCATTACACCGTCTCGGTTAACTATACTAGACCCGATATAGTCTGGCTATAGCCCAGCCAAAATATCCTTGAATTTGGTTACATGTCGTTTTTGCCAAAATAACTTGTGAGATGTATATCCCATCATGTAAGCAAAGTCAACAGTGATTACAAGGTGTTTGGTTTCATTTCTTTGACATGTTCTGGAGGACTAGTCTATTCTTGGGCTATGGTTAGGCGTCTATTATATTCTCACTGAAAGCCCAAATTCTGCCTGGTTTTAGTCTAGACATCAGCGCTGTGTTTGGGCGGCTATTAGACACATTAGAATTAAAATTAATTAAAAGCATTAAAATTCATTCCTCCCATCTCATAGTTTTCCTCCCATCACCAAAATGAATATACATTCATAAAGGGATGCATTTGTTAAAAACTACGTCCGACTGTTTCGTCTCTGATGAGTGTGCCAATGTAGTTTATACAGCAATTAAAAACACTTCAAATTAAATATATTAGGCCCATTTTTGTTTGATTTATATTGACAGCTGTTTCTAGGATTATTTTATGATGCCAAAATCTCTTTCTAAAGTAAAGTACTGAAAAGTTTGTTCCTGAAATCCTCTCTTCTGCTGGGTTCAGGATAATCCAGATTTTTTAATCAAAGGTATACCAATCTTAGTAAAATATTTTGAGCAGCACAAACTGATGTTTTGATCCAGCTCAAAACCTGATCGGATTTCGGCAATTGAATTGGATCGAATCTTGAAAAGAAAAAAAAAAATAGTCTGAAATGGGATTAGATCACAAAATCCAATCCCATTTTAGACTACTTTCTTTTTCTTTTCAAGATTCGATCCAATTCAATAGCCGAAATCCGATCAGATTAGTTTTGAACAACTGGGTCCAGAAGACCTTTATTAGCTGGTTCATGTGTTTAAATAGAGTTGGAGGTAAACTCTGATTGTTTGTGGGCCTCTTATATAGTACATAATTTGGGACACAATTTGTGTCAATGGATGTTTACTACACATTTTGGCAAATAGTCATCCAGGTATTCCATGCATACAGAAAAATTGGGTTACACTTTATTTTAAGGGGTTACACTTTTTACACTTATTATTTTAAGGATTAGGTTTGGTTTAGGGTTAGTTGCATGTAATTAAGCACAATTTACTGTTATTATATGGTAAGTACATGTTACGTGTAACGTGCACTGTAAAATAAAGTGTTACCAAAAAATGTATATGTTGCATAGTACACATACTCCATGAACTGTTTGCATGGTCATGCTATTCCATTTGTCCCTCCTTTTACAGTATAGCAGCGCTCCTGGCTGTTGTTTGTGAGAAAACATGTTTTGCAAATCAAAGCCCAGCCCACTGGTCTAACAGATGTCAATGGTTTAGCCATCAGACTTGTTTGCGTGCAACATTTCAAGCAGCATTTGTGTAGATAACCAGTTCCCTGCAAAATTACACCCTCCGATGGGACATATTGACAACAAGAATGTGTGCCTATGGCCTGCATAAACATACACATCGCATACACAGGAGGAAAAATGACTAAGCGATAATTGCACTCTGAGTAAGAGAACCTCACAAGCGTCCTCCCATTTAGCGGCTGTTATATTTGGGACTTTTCCCCCTTGATTTAATTGCATGTGAAAGTGCCAGGCACATTTCTAGATTGCGGTGAGTGGCCAAAAGGACTTGGATGTTTTCAAATTGTCGAGTAGTTTCTCTGGTTTTGGCAGAGGACCAGCTCAAATGTGGCGTAGCGCAGATCTAAGAAGCCAGCACTAAATCCACTTGCCTCTGGCAGCATAATACATTGTTTTCAGAGTATTGAGAGAAAAAAAATGCAAAAGATGACCATGGAATCAAATAAACTCAGAAAATGCCCAGAGGAAAATTATATTGCTTAAAGATTTCACATTGTGCAAGCGACTTTGTATCTCCTTAAATTCCTAAAAAAGAACTAACAAAGACTCAAATGAGACAATTGTTGACATTAGTTAAGGGTATGGAGTTCTAAAATGAATGTGCATAGCATAGCATAGCTCAGTCAGAAGCATTTTGATGACTATGAATAATTGAGTTCCTATTGAAAGTTTGGTAACACTTTAGTTTAGGGTCCAATTCTCACTATTAAAGGATTAGTTCACTTCAAAATGATTTTTTTTCTGATAATTTACTCGCCTCCATCTAATCCAAGGTGTTCATGTCTTTCTTTCACAGTCGAAAAGAAACTATACGTTTTTTTGAGGAAAACATTCCAGGATTTTTCTCCACATAATAGACTTCAATGGGGACCAACGGTTGAAGGTCCAAATCAATGCAGTTTCAAAGGAAGGGCTTCAGAGGCTCTGCATGATCTGGGGGAAAACATTTTTATATACTTTTTAACCACAAATGCTCAACTTTGGTGTTAGCTTCATCACAACGTTTGACGTCCGAAAGGTCACGCCCGTGACTAAAACTCCATCTCATGTTCTCGCCCGACGTCGTTGTTTTACCTTCATTTTAGTGGGTGTTTGATTTAGTCTTTGCACGCTCGTTTTAACACTGGGTCGGTACTTTCACCTACATCACAGGCGTGACCTTTCCGACGTGATGACGTCATATGTCGTGCAATTGCAGAACACCGAAGTCGAACATTTGTGGTTAAAAAGTATATAATTTTTTCATGTTTTAAAGAAAATGATCAATCGTTTGTCTAGATAAGACCCTATTCCTCGTCTGGGATCGTGCAGAGCCTCTGAAGCCCTTCCTTTGAAACTGCATTGATTTGGACCTTTAACCCGTTGGTTGCCAATGAAGTCCATTATGTAGAGAAAAATCCTGTAATGTTTTAAATTTTTTTGACTGAAGTAAAAAAGACATAAACATCTTGAATGACATTACCTTTAACTATTAACAGCTACTTTTGCCTCAATAAATCCCTAATTACTGCTTATTAATAGTTAGTAAGGCAGTTGTTACTAGAATAAAGTTATTCAATTCAATTCAATTCAAATTTATTTGTATAGCGCTTTTCACAATACACATTGTTTCAAAGCAGCTTTACAGAAAGTGCATTTATAAATGTACATTGAAAAATGTTAGAAAAAGTTAATCAATCATGTATTATTTTAGGCCGCTATAACAGCGCTGGCGTTGAGTCGTCTCATCACAGGCGTCAGTCGTCGCATCACAGGTGTTGGGGCATCTGAAGTCTCCATGAGAGGCTGGATACAAACTGGAGCTGACCAACTATTTACCTCGGGACTAGTGTCCCGAGATAATAACAGAAAAGCAGATGGGAAATAATTAGCATAGCTGCTGTTCAGAATATTAATTCTTTTGATCCGATTTAACTGTAGTATAAAAGGTAATTATAATGTGAATGCTTGGCTAAAGAGATGCGTCTTTAATCTAGTTTTAAACTGGGACAGCGAGTCTGAACCTCGAACAATATCAGGAAGACTATTCCAGAGTTTAGGAGCTAAATGTGAAAATGCCCTCCCTCCTTTAGTGGACTTAGATATCCTAGGAATGACCAGAAGCCTCGAGTTTAGTGATCTTAAAGAGCGCGATGGATTGTAGGGCGATAGAAGATCCGTTAAATACACTGGAGCTAAACCATTTAGGGCTTTATAGGTCAGTAGCAATACTTTGTAATTGATACGGAACTTAATAGGTAACCAGTGTAGAGATGATAAAATTGGTGTTATATGATCATATTTTCTTGACCTAGTAAGAACTCTAGCAGCTGCGTTTTGGACTAACTGTAGCTTGTTTATTGAGGATGCAGGACAACCAGCTAATAAAGCATTACAGTAATCTAGTCTCGAGGTCATGAATGCATGAACTAACTTTTCTGCATCAGAAATAGATAGCATGTTACGTAGCTTAGCAATGTTTCTAAGGTGGAAAAATGCTGTTCTTGTAACATATGAAATATGATTTTTGAAAGACAAGTTGCGGTCTAATATAACACCCAGGTCTTTTACTGTAGTGGATAAAGTGACAGGACGTCCTTCCAAGTTAAAGTTGTGTTGTGAGAGGTTTTGTGGGCGTTTTTGGACCAATAAGTAATACCTCTGTTTTATCTGAATTTAATAGCAGAAAATTACACGTCATCCAGTATTTAATATCTTCAACACACGCTGTCAGTTTAGATAATTTAGCGTTTTCATCTGGTCGTGATGAAATATATAATTGAGTGTCATCAGCATAACAGTGAAATTAATTCCATGTTTTCTTATAATATTACCAAGTGGCAGCATATATATTGAGAATAGCAGAGGGCCTAACACAGATCCTTGCGGCACCCCATAGTCTACTGGCGTTATCTTTGATTTTTCCCCATTTAGACAGACAAAATGGTAGCGGTCTGATAAATCGATCTAAACCAGTTTAATGCATGTCCCTGAACACCAGTGTAATTTTGAAGTCGATCTAAGAGTATTTTATGATCTATAGTATCGAGCAGCACTAAGATCGAGTAGAACTAGTATTGAGATACAGCCTTGGTCAGAAGCTAGAAGTAAATCATTTGTGATTTTAACGAGCGCAGTTTCTGTGCTATGGTGTGGTCTGAATCCATTGAAATTTTTCATAGATATCATTTTCTTGCAAGAAAGAGCACAATTGAGCAGACAACTTTTTCTAGTATTTTAGACATAAATGGAAGATTTGAAATGGGTCTGTAATTTGCTAGGTTATTATGATCTAATTGTGGCTTCTTAATGAGAGGTTTTATGACTGCCAACTTGAATATTCTTGGAACATGACCTAAAGATAAAGACGAGTTAATAATATTGAGAAGAGGCTCTTCCACTACAGGTAACAGCTCTTTCAGTAGTTTAGTGGGTATAGGATCTAATAAACATGTTGTTGGTTTAGATGCAATGATAAGTTTATTTAGCTCTTCCTGTCCTATAGTTGTAAAGCGGTGTAGTAGTTCTTGAGGGGCGATAATTGAGGTTGAATCATAAGACATCATTAAAGGTTGTACATTTACAATTCTGTTTCTGATGCTTTCTATTTTCTCAGTGAAGAAATTCATAAAATCGTTACTACTAAACTGTAACGGAATATTTTGCTCAGGCGATGCTTGTTTATTTGTTAATCTAGCCACGGTGTTAAATAAAAACCTTGGATTATTTTGGTTATTTTCTATTAGTTTGCGGAGATGCTCAGCCCTGGCTGCTTTTAGGGCCTTTTATAACGTGACGTACTATCTTTCCACGCGATTCTAAAGACCTCTAAATTAGTTTGTTTCCATTTTCGCTCTAAGTTACGAGTTTCTCTCTTGATAACATGTTATGCAGAATAAGGCATTAATATTTGCTTTATAAGTACTAATAAACAGCCAATATGCATACTAATAAGCAACTAGTTAATAGTGAGAATTGGACCCTAAATTAAAGTGTTACCGAAAGTTTTTGTTGAAAGTTCTTGACAAATTTCTTAGAAGAGAAAGAAGAAGCAGGAGATTTTAGCGATAGCCTTCTCATTAGGAGAAACAATTGAGACGTCAAAGCAATTTGTTTGTGATCTTTCTTTCATGTCCATAAGTGTCCAGTCTTGTACATTTGTGTCGCGCAATGCTGCACTGCTATGTCGAACTACAGACTTGTGAAGAGACGAGACCCATTAAGACCTATGAATACAGACCTCAAGCTTAAGGAAAAGTGAATGAAAGAGGATACCGAAGGATCTTTCAATCCACTGGGGCCCTAGAGAACACAAGAGGCTTGTCTTGTCTCCTCATGTCATTGCTTAGACCTTGAATCAAGCGAGTGATGTGCAGCCCCCAGATCGGACACCGTAAACCAAACTCTTTCACCCTGATTAACAATGTGTTCAACAAATCACAACATTATTAAGGGCTTATGTCTAAATTATCCCACTGAAAGATCCCATAGCCTTGTGGACGGAGGTCAAGTGATCTGAATACCTGCTAACAGGCCACACTTTCCACTAGGGACGGAATGGCTGTCTTATCTAGAGGCTTCTGTCGGCGGTCTTATCCTCACCTAAATAAAGAGAAGGGGTGAACAGTGACAGAGGGGTTAAGAGCATGACACGCAGAGGTGTCTTTCTCCTCTTTCTACCGGCTAAGATAACGCTGCCTCTTGGTGATGGAGCGTTCCCGACCTCGGCTGCTTTTGTCCTTTTGTGTCTTTGTGTCCACTTATCTTGAGACATTTATCCATAGATGCTCCAAAGATCCTTGATCCCTCCCCCGCTCCCCCTTAGCTTTTAAAGACCCATGAGTCTTTTATTTCAGCGGGGTAAACAAATAAGTACACATTCAGAGGGCTTTTCGACCGGGACAAAAAGTCGTTTAAAGAAAGATTGTTTTTATGGTCTAACACATCCCCACAATGCCCTTGTGTTATCTTGACGTATGATATCCACATTTGGCTAGAGTTCCATTTAACTCAGAGAGATGGGATGTCCAGTTTCTTATATGGAAAAGTGCATTAAAACAGTGATTTAATCAGATTAAAACCCAGATTTTTAACCCCCAGATGTGGTTGTTTTTAAAAATGGTGACTACAGCTATTGATATACATCCACTTTTGAGGAAATAAATGAATCAATGAACCCAAGTCGAGAATAAAACCTACAAAATAAATAATCGCCTTCTCGGACAACCGAATGTGGGAGATCCTGAACTACATGCATCTAATTTTGACATAGACAAGGCTAGTTTCTAGTTTCTGTTTGCAGAAATCAACCATTCTACCTCAAGATCAAAGTATTGTGTAAGTATGTGTGTTAATTTACCTGTTTTGTGATGATCGAATATCAACACACCTAATGAGTCATTTGGGCACAGTGATGCTCCCAAGAAGAAGCTTAATGCTGTTTGCCTCAGATTTGTAAGGTGCCTACTATTTTACATTTAATAAAAAATGCATGGTAATCTCTGTCTGTTAAGGTCAGTAATGTGCATGTAAGGTCAGGAATTAAACCCTAGTACCATTTCATGTTAATCCAAACATTTGTACATTCAGTGCCAGATTTAACAGGGCAAATAAGTGTGAGAGAATAATTCCATAAAAGCGCAGATGAGAGTTTATAGAACAGCGCGTGATCTACTGAAGACATGCAAATTTAAGAACATTAAGGATCATTTCCATAATGACTAACGCAATCTACCAAGAGCAAGCAAATTAACGTTTTTTTGGGCAGTAAATAATTCCACAAATACCAGTAAATTGACAAGCACCAACCTTTGTAAATCATCTTGCATTATTTATTAAATACTCTCCTCGCATACATTGCATCTGAAAGGGAAACTCTTACAAACGCATATGCAATAAAGTCAGCCGCAAAAATAACCCTGTCCACACCTTTCCAGTGCTCATTTTTCACTGCATGTCTTTAGTAAATCTTGACAGTAATTTTTTAACAGCAAAAGAGGGTTTGTGCTGGAGCAAGCTGTTAGTAAATCTGGCCCTTAGACTGCTCACAAATGTCTAGAAAACTACTAAGTAGTTTCTTTTTCCTTTAGTCATGTCTTACCTTACATAGTGCACCCAAAAACGGTGCATGACACCCTTTCCCCTGAGGCAGCTACTGTCTGTGTCGTCACTTCAACTAAGAGGAATGAAAATAACGGCACAGAAGCAGGGAAACAGTATGCAGACAGTAAACAGCATACCCTAACCACACTGATGTGAATCAGAGAGTGGGTGGGGTTGGGGGGACTAGACAGGAATGTATTGCTGCTGGGGACATGGAGAAATGTGGACCCCGGTGTGTTGGCTGTCTCTGGAATCGAACAGAAACCCAGCAACCTCACTTTGAGTCCCAGCAGGGGGATGGGAGTGGGATGTGATTTAATTGTCTATCCCTTGTAGACTGGCCAAATCCAGTCTGAAGTTGTGGGCTGATTTCTTCTGCATTGCAGAGTGGCTTGACGTGGTACGGGCCACACTGAGGACAAGCCCTGTCTGCGAGGCAGGGTAGCCCCAACTCATCTAAGCTCACAAAGAGAAGTCAATCCTAGATGTAGGGCAATGGAATGTATAAAGCAACCAAAATACAGGTGACTCCACATTTCATCTACAACCTGGCATTTTCCTCAGGAAAAGATCTCCTCTAAAAAGTAGTACTCACTACGCAGATCCAGATCTTTTGACACTCTTTGCAAGTGACTCACGAGATGCCCAATGAAGCTGTGACGTCCGAATCCATTTACATGTATGAGCTATTCAGGTCTTTTATTCTCGGTGGGTGCCCTTTGGAGTAATAGCTTGTTTAAGCTGCAGTAAAACAACCAAATTAAAACAAGGACGCAAAAATACAGGGGGCAATATAAAGAGTCATCCAAATGAATGGCCTCAGTCTTGTTGACACATTGGAAATACATGCAGTATTGTGTTGTAGTTTTGCATGGTGCGAATCATCTGTGGAATCCATGGCATCATGAAGGCAAACATTGAATAGTATCTCTGTTTTGGAAAGGGCTGTTGCGAACTGTGGTTTCCTTGTAAAAGCACCCATTTGGCTTAAATAGCATTGGTAAATGTTTCTATTGAGTGTGGCCAGGAGAAATATTTTGTGCCGAACTGTTTGAGCAAGGGGACTTGTTGATAGAGCTACTGAACAAAGTCTGGCCACTAAAAACCTTCACAAGCTATTGAGTAGTCTACTGAAGTAAAGCTAGGTGGCAAATTATGTTTGCATATGCAACTAATGGGTCCTATCATACACCCGGCGCAATGCAACGCCAGTTGCGAGTGTTTTTTTTTCTAGTTTCAGCCCGACGCGGTTATCATTTTCATGTCCAGCTCCACATTGTTTAAATAGCAAATGCTGCATGCTGGTCTGAAAACCAGATGTGTTCAGACGCATTGATGGCACGTTGCTATTTTGAAGAACTGAAAACGACTGCACCATGGACCAACACAAACCTGCTCTAAAGTCAATAGTGCAGTATTTTGTGTGTTATTTAAAGGGTGTGTTAGTAATATGAGCCTATAGGCGGTGCACAACATGCATACACACTCTGCTTATTACACACACAGGGACGAGCAGCAGCACACACACATTTTTAAATATTAAAAATAAAAGGATTCCTCCCTGGAGAAGAGCTCAGTCTTTCCACTCGCCATGTAAATAGTGAATCCGCCGGTGCAAGCACAACTGGCTTTGAAAGGGAATGGGAGATGAGACTCTGATTGGTTTATTGCACGTTACGCCCAAAACACACCCATGACTCTTTAAGAGACTAGGGACAACCCTTTTGGACCATGCGCAGGACACGCCGACCGTTTTTTCCGTCGTTAAACTAGCAAAAGTGGATTCGGACACGCCTTAAGTGCACCTGCATCATGCGCTTCAGACCATGCCCTCAGATCTTTAAAATACGACCCTGTGTGTTTACTGGGAATCAAAGCCTTGACTGCAATGCTCTACCAATTGAGCAACAGGAACCGTAAGAAATAAACATACACTCTTATTGTACAAATTATATTCAGAGCACTTTTAGTGTGTTTCATGGTAAAGTTTTTGCACATCAAATAAAGTTGCTTTATGAAAACCAAAACAATCTGACTGAGGTAGTTTTGGTTTCCAATTTACAACTGTGCTTTATTTGGAGCTGATATAACAGTGCAAATGCGATGTATAGCTGATGTTTAAGCGTATAAATCTTTCAGTAGCTCTCACGACAGCTTGTTTGCATAGCTTTGAACACACTGGTAGAACTGGTATTGTCACATCAGAGGCATGCGTGTAGTCTGCTCTAGCATCTGAACAGTGTAAAGCCCTCCTCTTAGAGGTACTGCTGGGTAAAGCATTTATAAAACCCATAAAACCTGACAAACACTCTTCCATCTCCAACTCTTCCTCTAGAGGGCCAAGCTGGTCTTCATTAGACGTTCCAAACAGCTCTTACAATAGAGGATAAAGAGCTCTAATGTCTCCTATGGGCTATATCTTTATAGCCATGTTCTGCCCATCTCTAACGCCCCTTTCCCATGGTGCTACATGGGGCCCACCTGAGTAAGAACTCAGGGAGATCAATGTCTTTAACACTCCTGGTCTCGGTACTTAATATTAAGTGCTTGAACCGGGCCGTGTGGCAGTCCTGAACCACCTCTTATGTTCAACCATACTTCTAAATAGTAACACCTGCTGAAAGCCACAAAGCTGCAGCCCAGGGACAACACACAAACAAAAGGGACAAAATGAAGGAGAGGCCGTCTCCTGGAGATGAAAGACAACAGCAAGGAGGGCCTTTCTTCTTTTGATGAAAACAAGAATCATGCGATGGAGACTAAAGAGCCTGCCATGTCATGGCTTCGTTCAAAAGCCACACCTGCTGTTTGCAGTGGCTGTCTCTCCCGCCGCACAGAGACGAAACAACGCTGCCAGAAAAAAGTTCAGAACTTCAAACAGTCGGCTGGTTTCTGCTCATGCCGCCACACCCGGCTTAAAAAAACACTGTTTTTGATGCCTATATGTAGCGCTGTTACAAGTAAAGACAGGTTGTCACTGAACCCCAAAGCCTTATTTAACCTGAAGATGACACTACTCACGAAAAATGTATATTTAACGCTGTTTATTAAATTAATTCAGCGCGTGAACTGTTTATTGATATGCCAGAGTGCAACTGATGTAAAATTGTTCTTTGTAATCTGCTTATGTGACACAATGCTCTTTCATATCTGTTTGTGATGTTACAGTCTTCAGATTGCAGGTGCATTTCAGCAAACATATTCATTCACACAGACTGCGATAGTCTGATTACTGGCATCAAGACATTTGGATGATATTTTTTATGAACCCAAATAAACAGAATAAGCATAAATGAAGACATGGGTTCATTTGTCAAATTTGAAAGGAAGAATAAAAACAAACCAAAAATCTGTCATTATTTACCCTTTAGATTGCACCAAATATATGACAGAAAGTGTACATCCTGACCGTTGTTACACTGGTAGAACTTGTCACAATACCAGTTGTCCGCTCCAGCATCTGAACAGTGTAAAGCCCTCCTCTTAGAGGTACTGCTGGCTAAATGAATGAGAACTAGGGCTGTCAAGATCCTGAATGACATAAAAAAACACCATAAAAGTGGTCTGGCACTATATTTAATGTCTTCTGAAAGTGACTTTTTGTGTGTGAGGGACAGACCTCAACACCTGAACAGTGCATTCATGCACTGAAAAAAGTTAATGCCTTAAAATTAAGTACATTTCAACTTAAATTACATTAAAATTACTTAAAAATGAGTGGAATCATGTAAACGAATGTAATATATATATAATTTATTTATTTATTTTATTAATTTTTTTACAGTGGGAAAATTCATCAGTGGACATTTAGGAAGTAAGAATGTCTGAAAAATAAATTCACAAAGTTATATTCCCCCTCATTTTTGAACGAACCATTCTTTTAAATGATGCCTCTGCAAACACCTGGATGATTTTTTGTTGAACCCATATAACCCCAATAAACCCAGAATAAGCATAAGCAAAGACATGATTAATTTTTCAAATATGAAAGGAAGAAAGGTAAATTCTGTCATTATTTACTAACCCTTCATGTCGCACCAAATATATGACTTGCTTTATTCTGTGGAAAATAGAAAGTTAAAATTTTTTGAAGAACATCCTGGCTGTTGTTGTCAATTTAATGACAATGAATGAGGACTAGGGCTGTCAAGCTCCTAAATGACATAAAAAACACACCATAAAAGTGATCTGGCACTATATTTAATGTCTTCTGAAAGTGTATATTTTGTGTGAGGGACAGACCTAAACACCAAAACACTGCATTTATGCACTAAAAAAAAGCAAATGCCTTAGATTAAAGTACAACCAACTTAAGTCATTTCAACTTAAATGACATTAAAATTACTTAAAAATGAGTTGAATCGTGTAAACTTATAAAAAAGTTTAAAAATTACGTTAAAGCAATGTGAAAACATGGTCACAATTTATTGATCATATATTTTTTTTACAGTGTGAGATTCATCAGTGGACATTTGAGAAGTAAGAATGTCTGAAAAATAAATTCACAAAGTTATATTCACCCCCTTATTTTTGAATAAACCATACTTTTAAATGATGAGTACACTGTGACAAAATGGCTATTAGAAAATAATAAATAACACAACATTCTGATGCTTACTTTTCAGGTATTCATTCTTTTTAATAAGTATGAGGAAACCAGATGAAGATACTACTGGTTTGTGTGTGTATAGGCCTTAATTTGAGCAGTTCTTCAATCAGAATACAATCGACTGACAATGCATGCTTTGCGTTCTTTGCCTTTAGTGATTTATCAGGTTATGAGCTGCAGCCTGTTTATGGGATTACAATAGAGGTAACCATGTGGGTACAGGGTTAAGGGCCAGCTACCCGCCATACCATACCAAGAGGTATATTTAGCCTCTGTCCTTGCTCCCTTTGCTATGTCCCTTCACTGGCTACAGCTAACAAAGGGACCTATTCACTTCAGTACACAGACACACACTCAGATCTGTCCAATGAAAGCCACAGCAGCCTCACTCAATGCAGTGACAAAAAAAACGTTTTGATGGAGACATTCTTAGATGTCGATGTTGAAAATCAAAGATATAAGTCATAGCCTTGCACTTCCTGGTGCATTAATGCATTCTGTGCTGTAGACACAAGGAACGCGTGCTAGGGCCGTGTTTTGACCACATCAAGCACAGCTCATTTCAACAGTCAACAGACGTACAATGGAGACAGACATCATCAAACAACAAGCGGCTGATTAGCCGTTACAGACTCAAACGCAGAGACACAGGTGAGACTCTTTACATAACAATCAAAAACTTGAGCCACATGCCAAAGGATAGGGGGGAGTCAATGCATCTTCCAGATCATTCCAGGTGAAATTATACTGTTCGGGAATTTTGTGAAGGAAAATCAAGTTAGATATTCCAACGTCTTCCGGGATTGGAAGTGGGTCAAATACTAACAAAAATTAAGGCCAGCGGCAGATCAGATACTAGCGATTATAGGACAAACTCTCGCGGCTCACACAAAGTTCATAAGTCTCCCAGGAATGCGATACTATGGAAACCACTCAGCTCTTTTGTCACTAAATGACGTGAGACCAGATGTACAACACATTTCGGCATGTCACCACTACAAAGGCCTGTTAGACAACACACCTTCAAATGCTGATGTGTTGGATCAGTTGAGTAATCTGGACCCCTGTGTTGCGAGCTCCAGTGTATAATGTTATGATGGTCAAAGGGTAGCACAGTAATTAGCTGAAGCAGACAAAGTTGGGATCTCCTTGTGGTTTCTGGAGGAGTTCTGCTTGCCTTTGGGGAGGGAAATGAATTTAGCTGAACACTCGCACTTTGAAACTGGAGTCATTGTGAATAGCCGACGGGCACTATTCAAACCCTTTATTGGATCCATTTTTCCTCAACTGGTCAACCAGCTGCAACCAACTTAGGCAGCACAGGAGCTATTCCATCCTGAACTCCCAAGAAAGTTTCGCATTTCTGTTATGAGTTTTAAAATTCTCCCTTATCCCATTCGGTTGGTCTGCTTTGATTCTTTCTCTGTTCTCTCCTGCATAGCTTTCAGTTTTTGTTCTGTTTCAACCATGTCAGCCATTGATGTCCCACCCAAACTTTTTTTCTCTTTCCCCTTTTGATTCCTTTTTCATCCAGCACTACCTGCATGGAGCTGTGTAAAGAGAAGGGACAGAGGGAGGGGACACAGTGCTGACACATAAAACCCGCATTTCTCAGTTTTCAAATGTCTCATTGAGGCTCTCACAGGCTTTGATATTTTAAGTAGGTATCACAACAAAGGGGCAACAAATGGCTGGAAAGGTAATGCAGAATATTAAGGCAGCTAATGGCCCAGGCCCTCTGGAGCAGAGCTGGCCCAAAAGGAAAGCCCTGTCCCACGAGTCCTATTCGGTTTCTGAGGGGCGGACCCACCTGCCTGTCTGCTCCCTGCTACTGCCCTCTGCATGACAATCATTTGGACATTTTGGTCCATTTACCATAATACCACAAGACAACAAACTACACCAAAACAGACTGTGGCGTACTTTTTACTATGCTACAGTTTAGGTAATGGAGTCCTGACACAGTCTCACTATGGGTTGTCTCCCTAATGATGACAGTCTTTTGAAATGTGCCCCCCAGGTGTGATGATGTACAATTGTACCAGCAGGAACAGGTTTGATTTAATTCAGGTTATCAAATTACATTCTCTACCAAGTGCAGATGACTTTGCTATCTCAGTGGATGCAACCGGATTTAGGCACAGTCGTGCGAAGCAAACAAACTGGTTCACTCTCAGATAAAATGTTACAGCTTGTCAAAGGGGCAGAACTCTTAAAAGGACATCTTTGTAAATTTTTTACCCCCAAAGGTGCATATTGGTACCTTAGGGTGTGTTCACACTTGACATGTTTGGTTCAAGTAAAACAAGCCCTGGTGCGATTGCTTTGTTAGTGTGATTTATTTGAATAAGTATGAACGCTTTGAACGCATCTGAACCCTGGTATGCACCAAACAAGCGGACTGTGTGCGCTGAAAAGATGGGTCTCGCTCCGCTTCCAAACCAACTCTGGAGTGGGTTGATTGAAATATGAATGTAATACAGAACAGACATGTACACAATCCAAGAAACGGGATACGATGTCACAAGATGCGACCCTAAAAAGGACCGAATGCTTTGTCACAATGTTGCCCATTCACCGCGTCTCCTCGTAACAGATCTTTATTTTTTGTTGAGTTATCAGCTGGTCAAAACACCATCATTTGTAGGCTTCTCACATACAACAAGCACATTTATTCCAACACACAGCATTGTTTTGGATGTTTGGTAAGTTCTGTTATACGAAATATACGTTAGTACCTTACAGTACCACTATGAACCTTTAGAGGTAAATAAAGTACAGCGATATCCTTTTAAGGGTACTGCCCCAGTGACAAGATGTTGTACCCTTAAGGTAAATTTTTCTGAGAGTGTTGAATTTTTCACGAGTTTTACATTTTCTGAAGAGAATGTGAGTTCTTGCAAAAGTCTCCATCCATCAAGAAGGAGTTTTGGGTGGTCGTAAGTGTGGCTAGAGGGTGGTTACTTAAGCCTGAAGCATACTTTGGCTGTCCTCGCATCATCCGTGAGGAGAAGTTCAGGAGGGTTCGCGGACATCTACACACCCCATCTGCGTGTAGCCCAATTCTTGAGACTGGTCTCTTCTTCAACACAAATGTAAGATAACTGTTTGTTCATTTTATTGTTTGCCATACCAAAGTTAAATACTTAGGGACAGGAGTTTGTTTAAATCTCTAACCCTAAGTATGAGCAATACTAATAGTGATAAACAAGACTAATTACATCACAAGGGTTTTTTGGTCAATAACAAGGCCTTACCTGGTCATTGTAATTCAGGAAACTTTTTAGCTCCCTTCATACTTAAGAGGGATCTCAAATGGTTGGTTAACATACTGAACAGACTCATCCAACGGCCAACGGTTTGAAAAACATTATCACTGAGGAACGTCATATTGGTCCATGCTACTTTATTTGCCTGAGGATGTTTTAGATAAGAAGCCAGGTAGGAATACTGACACACAAGCATACAAAGCACATGCTGGATCCCACTATGCTGCTCTCTTTAGCAAGGTTAGCATTTTGTTTATCACACTAAATGTAGTCTGTGTGCCACGTTGGACCTTCGAAGGCCACGTCTGGATTTTCTCCTCCTGCTCTCACTGTAACCCCATTATAATAGTTACTAGCTAAAAGCCACCAGTTCCCAGAGACACTAATCAACACAAGACAAACATGGATGATGGCTCCTGCCGGCAAGCACCCCTTCATGGAGGTGTAGACGCTGCTCCAAGCTCGGTTTGATATGGGAATAGAGTCTTCAAACAGGATGTCCTGGACTTTATTGGGGTATGCTAAGCATTACAGCATCACACTTCCTCACTGGGAGTTTGAAAAAAGGATTAGTAGCATATGGCTCATTGAACAAGAGCTCTGCTTTTCATTAGCTAACCCCACCACCCAGCATCATCCAACCCAGCAACTCAACTCATTTCTGTCTGTGAAAAAAAAAAACATTCCACATATGTGTGTGTGTATGTGTGTGTGAGAGGGTCTGTTTTGGCGAGGTGGGGGTCGAGTCATAGGAGGAAAATCTGGTTTTGGTTTATATATCCATTCTTTTTCCAAATAGAAAATGTGTGATTTTGATGCCCATACAGTCCAATTGTTGATATATGGGAATATTAAATTCAATAAAATGGCATCAGGTTTTTCTTTAGGGGCACTTCACACACTAACACCATTGTAATGCAAAATGTCTTGTGGAAACCCAAGTATTTTTTTTCTCACGGAAAACAAAGCATGTGAAAATGGTTTCAACAAATATGGCACCGAAGAGTCTTTTGATGTCTAAGGATGAGGAAAACTGACACTGTTTGTATAAATGACATACTCAAAGATGTTCCCGAGAGCAATAACCGAAAGAACATACAAAAGCACACATTTGCGTGAGGCTAGCAGGACAAGCTACAAGGCTAACAAGTTGTTGTGGTCGTGGCAAAGAAAGAAAAATAGAGCATTGTGCTGAAAGTAAGAGGCAGTCTCATACCATACAAAGGCAGCGTCCCAGACTCTATTTTTGGGGTGAACCAACAACACTTAACCCTTCACCTTTACTGATGTCGACAGCGGTTCCCTGCCTCCTCTCAGTCGTAGTGTCACGCAAAGCGGAAAAGAGCAATAAGTAAAGCCTCCTCCAACATGTCCGGCTTTACGTCTCTCTCTCTCTCTCTCTCTCTCTCTCTCTCTCTCTCTCTCTCTCTCTCTCTCTCTCTCTCTCTCTCATATCAAACTGCAATGACTGCACTGTCACATTTAATTACTCAAACATACAGACACCTCTCCGCCAGGCATATGGGGGTATTACCCAGTGTTTAGCGACAAATAATTCATGAGAGCTGGGGTTGGAAAACATTAGCATTCCTGTGGCTAACAGAGTTTAATAATGTTTACAAAGTCATTGTAAAAGCTGATCGGTTTAACTCTTTACGCACATCCAGATTTCACCAAGCGCAACATGTTCCTGGATCGACATATCTTTCTGAAAATCTTAACCCTGCCCCTAAACCTAACCATACCCAAAAGTTATCTCTAAAATCAGAGGGAAATGCTAGGGGAACAACACTGACGTAGAAGCGCCTAACCCAGGTTTACAGCTTGTAAACCTGGGTTAGGTTGTAAACCTAAACTTGACATAAACTGTAAACTTGTCCCTTAAATCTGATTGGTTGACTGGCATGTTGCACTTGGTGAAATCAGGCTCGGCATAATAAAACTAGAGCCTGACTGATTTATTGATATTTTTTGTTGTTGTGGTCTTTTTTGTTGTTGTCAAAGACTACATCCGAATCGGATTCAGAGAGATGATCAAAACACATCAACACCCCCAAAGCTTCACAGTCCTGTAGCTCGTCCTGGGTCAACATTTCACTTGGTAACATTAGGCAGTTTTGATTTATATGCGGTTTAATGTTGATGATCACATTATTTTTCATATGCAACTGCTTATATAAGATCACTTGTTTCTGCTTCTTCTTTGTCTGTGTTTTGGTCAGGAGATTCTGCACTACCATATGCCAGTGAAAACACGGAAAGCCGGAAAATCTCATCAATGGCAGGGAAGCGTTTTCTGGTAAAAGACGAGATAACAAAAGACAGAAACAAAATCACTCTGCTCTTGACTGGATAACTTTAATAAGGGTTAATCTATATTTATACAGGGAAGACTATGAAGTGATATTTTACATTTGGTTACTATTTCTGTAGCCTACCTGAAAATCTTATTTAGACCTACGTAAAAAACTCCAACAGTAAAAGTAGCTATAGAACAACTTTGCGGTCTAATTCAGAATGGGTGGATTGCAAGTTAGCACTCACAAACACATACTCTAGGGTTACCACCCAGCATGTCAAAGGTATCAGAGGATTTTAAACCCCCCCTTGTCTCGAAACCAGAGAGCAAGGCCACTGGCCTCTTGCTTTACAGTCTACAGCTCCATAACACCTGTTCTTAGTCTGACTGACAAACAATTGTGTCATTATTCACTGCCCAAAAAGACAGCTTGACTGCATCCAGCTCCCATGCCCTCAGCACCACTTAGGCCATAGCGAGGTGACACCGGCCGAGTTTACCAGCTCTGTTTGTTTGTTTAGTCGGCTCTGACGTGTCTAGTTCTGCAAAGAGTTGTCGGATATTGAATTTACCGACTTTCAGTCACAAATTACACCTACTATGAACATGCAACAAACCAAGTAGTAATCTGGGCACTGCAAATTTAGATGCATTTTTTCAATTCACATTTTAGTAACTTATCATCATGCAGTGCAATCAAATGTCAGCAAGATGCATTATTTTCCTCAACTCTTATTGTTCCATTCAAGATTACATGAACTGGAGCAGTCTATAAATAAAACAAATATTTATAAATAGCAAACTATTTTAGCAAACACTCTTTCCTTAAGTTTAAGAGCACAAAGTGATGGGACAATGCCCTGGAGCAACCAGGGGTTAAATGCCGTGTCCAAGGGTGTAATGGTGATCAGGTAGGAGGGGTAGGGCATATCACAGGTTTTCCCTGCCTGGGTACCTGAACGTTACAAGAACAGTTTCTTCACTCTCACATTATACAGTCATTTATTTTCTGTAATTAAGCCCCTGCTTTGCCAGTAAATTAGCAAGTTATTGCAGCAGCATTAGCCATTCTTATAGTTTTGACAAGTGGCTATGTCTCCTACAAGAGTTCTAGGTCAAGTCTTTGTTAAAAAAGTGAATTCAATGTTAATCCTAATCCCCCTCTTCAAAGCCAGCATTCAGGCCGGTATGGAGACAAAACCTCTGCTCTGCTGTTGCCCCTCGCTATGTGTCTGCATTGAGTGTATTTAGCATTGCAACAAGTGATTAATGGTTCACAGGGTCTAGGGAATTTGACATAAAACGCATAAATGTATGCAGAATACTAAAGTAAAAATTGCTTTCTGAAACTCTAGGCCTTACAACAAAACCAAGGCAAATATTTATACAAAACTGTCGATTCTCATTGAGAAAAGGCATGTAAAACATTTAGATTTCTAAGGAAGTATACCTACATTCTAAAAAATGCTGGGTTGTTTCAGCCCAAATTTGGGTCAAATATGGACAAACCCAACCAAAACCCAACAGCTAGGTTTTCCATATTTTACCCAAATTTGGGACACTTTTATCAGAGTATAAAAATGCTATAAACCTGCTGAGCATACAGTGGATATCATCCAAGAAGATACCACCAACTCTATATTTAGAGGTGGACCTTAACGCATACTTTCTTCTAATAATTGTCCATTTTTATATGATTTGCATTGTACAAATTCACATGAAATCGCCACCTTGCAACATAATTATGTTTTCGTATTCATTTAGGTCAATGGTTCTCAACTGGTTATGCTTCAGGACCCAGATTTTGCATTGGACATCAAGTTGCAAACAAACAGCACCAAACCTATAATCCATATGTAATGTAGCCTGGATTGTAATTTCTTATATAATATTGTTCATGGTTTCCAAGGATGAGGACCTATCATGCAACAAATGTAGTACCATAGAGACGGGCCTATTTAGCATTGCTAAGACTTTTTATTTGGCTACTCTTGCTGTTCATGACTATGTATTTGCAATCAGCATTGTTTCTTCACAATTCTAGCTGAAAAGACATGCAGTCCATTTTTTTGGGAAGCAACCTAACAGTTCCACTGGTTTATCCCTCATTAGTATGTGATTTGGCAACGTCTTCCATGGTCCATTTGGGAAATACATTTAGGCCTTATGGATCAAAGGCTGCTACAACTATTTACTAGTGTCACAAGCTGGAGTTGTGACAGGAAGAGGCCAAGAAACGGGCCAGTGCAAGGTCACAAGTCATTGCTCCACTGCATTCAGACCTGCTGGCAGGGTTTGACATGAACTTTTTTGCTCACCAGTCGCTGTGGCTCATGGTTTTCCAAAGTTACTAGCCACTCAGCATTTCCATTGATACCATGGGGAAAAACTGCCATAAAGATATTTTTAAAATTATGTCATAATTTGAAAGCAGAAATATTAGGCTGCTGTCATTTTAAGACCTGACACATGGATCCATTATACTGTAACACATGTTTTCTTTCTCAACTGTTTACATTCACTTAATACAGAACTGACTGTGTTTTAAACAGCGGCTCATTTAGTACTGAGCCGCAGCTCGTTGAAAAATCTATATTTTTGACAACACTACATTGCACTTAGTTCATTATTTCAATGCCTTTTAAAAGACTACAAATGAAAAATATTGTAATTTCAACCCACCAAAGTGGCTAGTAGGAGTGACTGCAGTACACACCACTACTGAAATCCATTTGGCGGGTGTTAAAGTCAAGCCCTGCCTGCAATGACACTGTATGATCAGAGAACAAGGTAGCATTTAACAAATTCACATGGATTATTTACTGTGAGTTAAAACATGCAACATTTTACATCTATCCACATTTTTATTTGTAAATCACAATATTACGAGAAAGAGGCGGGGAGAGAGTTTACACCCCCCACATCTGCTGAGCGTAAAGCAGTGTATCCAGTTTCATGGTCATTACAGACAGCCACATTCAGCCTGGTTTACACTGCCTCGTGACGTCACAATGGACGGAGGAAGAGTGAACAGTCTCATTTCTTCTTGAGGTTTAGAGCTTGTGTAAAACTGTGCTTTTGTCACTCATGTGTGGACAGATCCTGGAACCAGATGTGCAAAATTCAACCACCAGTCAATCATTCTTACCCCAACAAAAACATTCATCTGAATTTGACCCTATAGACAACCTGTTACCCTCTGAATTAACCAAAGTACTTTGCCTTTAACATCACTACACACTGTAAGCGTATTCCGCTTTACATTGCATAAGCACCTTTGTATGGAAATGTAGCAAAAAATACATTAGTTTCAGGTTACAATAATATAATCATGTTCCTGGTCTTTAATGCAACACTTCTTGTATAAATAAATATTGATTTAACCTAACATATTGTCAAGTCTTCAATGCATAAAAAAATGCAATAATATTTGAATATGCCTATTCTATGTTGAATAAAATAAAAAATTAATATTCCCAAAAGTCAAAAACTAAGAACTGTTATGATATCATAATGAAAAAAAAGGAATCTTCATTTAAAGAATGGAATTATTTAAAAGAAAACTCAATCAGGTACTTTGGAATAGTAGTTATTGGAAATAGTAGGAATTCATATTCCTGATTTTCTCAAAAAATATTTCTTAGCCAAAGCTGCTTCGCTGCTTATTAATATTTGAAAATATTTCCAGGTCAATCAAAGTCATGCATTGCATCCAACATGCACGAAAACAAACAAACAAACGAAAAAAGTTCTGTAACAAATAATTTGTTCCTTATATACTGTATATACACTATATTGCCAAAAGTATTGGGACACCCCCTAAATCTGAGACACACAGTGCACAAAAGTTGCCAACTTTCTGTAGAGTCAATAGCTACAGACCTCCAAACTTCTGTGGCCTTTAGATTAGCTCAAGAACAGTGTGTAGAGAGCTTCATGGAATGGTTTTCCATGGCCGAGCAGCTCCTCCAAGCCTTACATCACCAAGTGAAATGCCAAGCGTGGGATACAGTGGGGTAAAGCACGCCGCCAGTGGACTCTAGAGCAGTGGAGACATGTTCTCTGGAGTGACCAATCATGCTTCTCTGTCTGCTAATCTGATGGACGAGTCTGGGTTTGGGGCTTGACAGGAGAACGGGACTTGCCTGACTGCACTGTGCCAAGTGTAAAGTTTGGTGGAGGGGGGATTATGGTGTGGGGTTGTTTTTCAGGGATTGGGCTTGACCTCTTAGTTCCAGTGAAAGGAACTCTTAATGCTTCAGCATACCAAGACATTTTGGACAATTTCATGCTCCCAACATTGTGTGAACAGTTTGTGGACCCTTCCTGTTCCAACATGACTGCGCACCAGAGCACAAAGCATCGGTCCATAAAGAGGAGACTGCGAGCCAGGGCTTCTTGTCCAACATCAGTGCCGGACCTCACAAATGCGCTTCTAGAAGAATGGTCAAATATTCCCATAAACACACTCCTAAACCTTGTGGAAAGCCTTCCCAGAAGAGTTGAAGCTGTTAGAGCTGCAAAGGGAAGGCATGTACATGTAAGTTCATGTGCATGTAAAGGCAGGCATCCCAAAACTTTTGGCAATATAGTGTGTATACATTATATATGATGATATATACAGTATATACATCATTATGTAAAGTTATCGAAAATGGTATAAACATTTTTGAACACCAATGAAACCAATATGATACTATGCATTTGGCCCGTTTTAAAATATTTTGAATATTTTGTCAGACCACATTACATTTGTTTCGGGTGATCCACTTACAAATAGTCAGCCGAGACGTACAGTTATTTACACCTGGTATTAACAAAGCATCTTAAATGCGTCTCCTGTGACCACTTGTGATTGGACTTCATTTAGGGAAGGCTCTGATTCCATAACAACATCTTTCCACGTCAACGTGCCGCTGAATGTTAATGTCAGGCATGCCAGAAATGTTCTGCGAAGTGTTGTGCATGTTAAGCCACAACTCTAACAAGAAGCATAAACATCACGGGGTCTTGTTGTCTTTCAGACCACTGAAAGGCTTCAGCAAACAATACCATGGCGTTAAGTGCTTTCAAGACAGGATTCTGTCAGCACTCCAATTCTGCACGGGGAACACGCTCAGGCTTACTGATTAAGATGGAAAAACGCAAGAAATTAGATTAAGTAAAGAGGAATCCATCTAATTAGGCTTAGTGTTTGCTTCTCCCTAAAAGATCAAATTGGACTGGCAACCATTATGAAAACATCCTGGGGTGACAGGCGTGTGGCGGCTGCATGTGGCCCTCTTTGGGTCACTGTGGGCTCCGTCATCACCCTTGTGGGACTGCTCACTTACGTTAGCACAGGCAGAATCGTAACGAGGGATCGAAGCACAAGTACATGCACCAAATATTTGGTAAATGCACTAAGTAATGTTACATCCTGGATAAGGAGACAAAACAAATAAACATGAAAATCCTCTCATGATTTGCCTACCTTCATGTCATTCCAAACCTTTGACTTTCTTTCTTCTGTCGAACACAAAGCATGATATTTTGCAGAATGCTGGGGTCTAAACAAGGACTTTCAATGGCTATATGTTTATGTTTCATGCACCCAAATAATCTGTTAGTAGTATGATTGATGGCTCAGTCGTATTGAAAAGCCTTTTAGTAAACACCTCAATCAATCCAAAATAAATTTGGATCAGATTGAAAGTAAGGCTGTATAGACCTGAAATAATCCAAGCAACAATAAAGCATGTTTAATTAACAAACTTTTCAATCAAAATACCTTTGTTGTGATCCTTATGTTTTCGACTTCATAATAAGATCTCTTTTTACATACGCATCTAAGGTAAAGTTTGTGTTTATATATGTATAATTATTAAATATATATATTAATAAGTGTGTATTTATATATACACACAGTACACACATATATATTATATAAACACAAACTTTTATTTTGGATGCGATTAATTGATTTGACAGCACTAATATACACTATATTACCAAAAGTTTTGGGACACCTGCCTTTACATGCACATGAACTTTAATGAAATCCCATTCTTAATCCTTAGGGTTTAATATGGAGCTGGCTCACCCTTTGCAGCAATAACAGCTTCAACTCTTCTGGAAAGGCTTTCCACAAGGTTTAGGAGTGTGTTTATGGGAATATTTGACCATTCTTTTAGAAGCGAATTTGTTAGGTGATGTTGGACGAGAAGGCCTGGCCCGCAGTCTCCTCTCTAATTCATCCCAAAGGTGTTCTATCGGGTTGAGGTCAGGACTCTGTGCAGGCCAGTCAAGTTCTTCCACACCAAACTCGCTCATCCATGTCTTTATGGACCGACGCTTTGTGCTCTGGTGCGCAGTCATGTTGGAACAGGAAGGGGCCGTCCCCAAACTGTTCCCACAAAGTTGGGAGCATGAAATTGTCCGAAATGACTTGGTATGCTGAAGCATTAAGAGTTCCTTTCACTAGAACTAAGGGGCACTCCCAACCCCTGAAAAACAACCCCATCCCATAATCCCCCTCCACCAAACTTTACACTTGGCACAATCCAGTCAGGCAAGTCCCGTTCTCCTGGCAAGCACCAAACCCAGACTCGTCCATCAGATTAGCAGACAGAGAAGCGTGATTGGTCACTCTAGAGAACACGTCTCCACTGCTCTAGAGTCCAGTGGCGGCGTGCTTTACCCCACTGCATCCCACGCTTTGCATTGCACTTGGTGATGTAAGGCTTGGATGAGCTGCTCGGCCATGGAAACCCATTTCATGAAGCTCTCTACACACTGTTGTTCCCAATTGCTTCCACTTTGTTATAATCCCACTAACAGTTGAGCGTGGAATATTTAGTAGTGAGGACATTTCAGGAATGGCCTTATTGCACAGGTGGCAACCTATCACGGTACCACGCTTGAGTTCACTGAGCTCCTGAGAGCGACCCATTCTGTCACAAATATTTGTAGAAGCGTCTTTACACACACACACACACACACACACACACACACACACACACACACACACACACACACACACACACACACACACACACACACATTATTATTATATAAACAACCTATAATGTCAGTCGCGGTTCAATTATTTGACGTCTTACGAACTGGTCAGTGGAGGACACCGAATATTTACTCAATATTTGCTCAAAAAAAGCTCTTCTTTCATGACACATTGTCAGCTTTCCTTTTAGGTATTTCGTCAACACAAAAAGCAGTTCTGAACCCGGCAACTAGGCACAACGCATGCGCTGAAGTTTTGTTCGAAAAACATAAATTCACATGCTACTGAAAATGTGTGAATGAATTGCAAAGTTAAGAGTTCATGGAAACAATTCATTCGAAATTACGGAAATCAGTGCGTGTTCACATACCTACTGTATGGACAAGAAAAAAGGCACAGAAGAAAGAAAGTCATACAGGTACAACATGAGGGTGAATAAATGATGACAGAAGTCATACAGGTACAACATGAGGGTGAATAAATGATGACCGAATTTTAATGTTTATCCCTTTAACGTATATTGTGATAAGTGTGTGTGTGTGTGTGTGTGTGTGTTTGTGCGCAAGTATTTTTAAGGAGGTATAGAGAAGAACAAAAGGTGTGTGAAAGTAAAAGCTCAGAGAGGGTCCATATAAATGTTGCCACAAAGTTTTGAAAAGGAGAAATGGGAACAATGCAGTTTGCAGCAAACACTCCTCTGCCATCCATCTTTTACACAATCAACATGGCCCTTTCACATGCACTGGCCCCTGCTGGGGACCCCATCCCCTCTGTCAATGGCCTTATATTTAAGGGAAATTAGGTGACATTGAGTTTCAAATGAGTCATCGACAGCTGCTTCGTCACTGTCGGTATGAGCAGTGTGCTGTTCAGCGGCGGCGGGACATTGTTCCCCTGCCCCACTGGAGAGCGGGACAGAAAGAGCAGGAAGGGACGGTACTGTACTGGAGAGATTCTGACCACTCGGGTTTGCGTTGACTAAGATGTGTAGCGGCTGCAAAATGTGTCGATTGTGTTCTTCGCTCTCCCTCTGCGCTCAGTGTGGCGACCATTGATGCCTTATACAGTTACAGACCACCACAATCATTTTACTGTTGGAAGGTGCAGAGAAATCCACTGTCCTCCCAAAAGGTATTTGAGACCTGCAGCTAAGAATCAAAGGGCTGCATATAAGGAAGACCTATCTGGTTTCAAGACGAAGTGTGGGAGAGGAATAGAGAGAGTGTGAGAGAGAAAATTAAAACGGAGAGAGAGAAAGCAGAGAGAGAGCGAGAGAGAGAGAAGTGCTGCTGGCAAATCACTTTGAGCCGACATGGAGATTTATGAAAAGTGTGTGTCATGAGGTAGATGATCTGTCCCTTGGGAACTGGAATCAGTATTAAGGGTGTTGCATTAAAATCAGTTCAAAGCAAATAAAAGTGTCCTTTGGCATGTGCAACCCTGACGGATCAATTGGGCGTGTCTACACCACAGAAATCAATCCAACACTTCTGACATCTCGCAGGCTATGAAATGGAAAAGATGCAATGAGGCGGTACGGCCAGCGCTCGTGAATCGTCCCGTAAATCTCTGGTTCTGCTGAAAAGCCAATGGACATGATGTGAGGCTCTGTCGAGGGCTCTCTGGCAAAAAGAATAAGACAAACTCGCACCAATGAGCGGAACGCTACATAAACGCTCCAAAACATACTCATGAAAATGCTTTGTAGTAATAGGGTATTTAAAGAGGTTAACCTGTTTTTTTTCTCCAAACCATCCTGGGGTAATGAGGTATGAGAATAAAGTGGTTGCCAATTTGTTTGCAGTGCGTTGGGACTGTACGGGAGTTCTTTCTGAGCCCCTGACAGGCAGGTGAGATCAAAGTGAACCCGGACAAAAGGGGCTCAACAGTGATTTGTCAGGGGACGAGAGGCATTCCCGTCTGGCTCTAGCCAGGCCCTCAGATCACTAGCGCAAAAGGGAAAAAAATGGCATGAGAAAAAGTACAGCAGAAAAGGTTCAGAGGTCAGCTTGATTTGGTCTGGATGGTGGTACCTCCTTTTCTGCAAAGGAGCCAGAACAAAAAAAAAACCCATTGACTATTAAGCTTTGTCAAATGTCGGGGCGAAAAATCTTGTACATTTGATTCTTTAAAGCACCAAAATCTTCTTCTTCTTTTTTTTTTTGGCAATATGGATCTTTTTATACATTATATAAATAGTTCTTGATGTAATGTGTTTGGAACGTTTGGAACCCCAGTGTTCTTTTATGACATCAAGCTGTAAAAGCCCTTTTTGTTCTAACTGTAAACTTTATTTAATCATGTTTTTATATGCTAAAATCTAACATTTATTCAGTAACACTTTAAAATTAGGTCTCATTAGTTAAATTATTTAGTTAACACGAACTACTTCTACAGCATTTATTAATCTTAGTAAACATTTACTAAGGCATGATTAAAATCAAATGTGTATTTGTTAACATTAGTTTATGTGAACTGACACGAACAAACAATGAACAACTGTATTCTTTTATTAACTAACATTAATAAATTCTGCAACAAATGTATTGCTCATGGTTAGTTCGTGTTAATTAATACACTGACTAATGTTAACTTATTGTAAAGTGTTACCGTTTATTCAAGTCAAAATATTATTAAACATCACAGAATCAACTGCATTACACACACACACACACACACACACACACACACACACACACACACACACACACACACACACACACACACACACACACACACACACACACACACACACACACACGTGTGTCGTTTTTAATATGACTTTATTATGAGTATTTGTGTTTTACAGATTATTGGGTAATAAATAAAGAAATATTACGAGTAATGTTAACTTAAACTAAGAATAGTTTACAATCAGGATAAACACTGGTCTGTATTTTTTTGCTAATCAAAAAATTAAAGTTACTTATAACTGTAAAAATCTGAAAGGGGGTGGAGAGTATATTTAAATATTTTATTATACACTGAAAAAAATGTTATGTTGACTTTACTTAATTTTATTGTGGTAAGTGGTTGCGAAATAAATTTGTCTAAATCCAGATATATTTTTTAAATTAACTTTACGTATTTTTTATAAGTTGAATTTACGTATATTTTATCAGCTGGATTTACGTATATTTTATAAGTTGAATTTACGTATATTTTATAAGTTGAATTTACGTATATTTTATAAGTTGAATTTACGTATATTTTATAAGTTGAATTTACTTATAATTTATAAGTTAACCGTACTTATATTTTATAAGCTAAATGTACTTATATTTTTAAGATGCATGTATTAAAACTTTCAGTAATTTCAGATTAATTATATTCATAATTTTACCTAAATTCTTATGAGTAGAATTTACTAAGAAATTTTATGTCCAGTACACTAAAATACATAGTAAAATTAAGTTTAATCCAATAGTTTTTTAATATCTTATTGTATTTTCATTAATATTCAGACAAATAAAGCAAACCCGATATTTTCAACTGTAACTTTATTTTTCTAATCCAAGAGATAGATTTTTGCTATCCCAAACAAGAGTGCCAGTAATGTAACTCAGTAGTCACCATTTCTCAAATTGCTTTCTTAGAACAAAATACCCTAGTATCATCCATTAACATAAAATACATTCATTTCATTAATTTTCATTCATTTCACATTGTGCCATTCGTGACAAAAACAATTGATCCAGAATAGCTGAAAGACAGCAAACACTGATGAACTTGTGTGAGATTGCATTAAACTGCAAACACTTATATTGAGTCAATACTCCAAAACATACCTAGTACAGATTTAAATGTTAACAACTGTGGTTGTATACATATAGCCACACACATTACTAAGGTCCATAACTCACTTTGGAACATCTTCTACAGCTGCATTTCACATCATACTAAATATGCTTTATCACTCCGTAAACACAATAACAATGGGTTCATAATAGCAGCTGAGGAAATCATAGTCCAGCATTGAATTTTGGTTCTTTAGTCCAAGGACTTTGGAGGAAAGCCTCTCCCCATCCATTTTCAAGAGCACTTTTTGAATGAATTCATAGAAGTATTTCAGCTTTTGGGGTAAGCCATGTTCAGTACATAGATGACTCCAAGCATCATTGCACATGCCTGAGCTACAGATCCAATGTTGTCCAGAATGATTACTCCTTCAACATAAATGCCAATGTCATCATGAGCTCCAATTTCTTCACCCTCCTTGTTGATGACATATATGCCCATGGTGGATTTCTGCATGTCTCTCAGGATGTCATCCCCTTCAATGTCCTGTATATTTGTTGAATATAGGTGACAAAAAAAACATGAATTTATGAAATAGATTTTAATGACCTGAAAATTCTACATTTCTTTATATTTACAATATATAATAATTATCCTGGTCAGTAAAATTATTGAAAATATTTTTGTCAGTTAAATAAAGCTTCATGTGAATTAAATCACAAATTTTTTTTATGGCATTGTGGAAAATATCCAAAATTTTCTGCAAATGGAGCAGACACAGAAGTCAGAATAGATGGACTAACACATTACATTGTTGGTTTAGGTCTTTTAACTGAAAAATAAGAAAAATAACGAATAAAGCCTGGCTTATCGTGTCAAGAACCAAACTAATAGTTTAAGATGTTTGAGCCAATTTGGAAAATGGTCAGCGCTAATGTTAATGGATTTGTCATCAATGGGCTAAAACATAAAAACACCAGTATGATCCTTTGTTCATGTTAGAGCATTTTTTTAGTTTTGTATTAGTTGATTTAAATAAAAAGCAGGCTTACACACAATAATAGCTCTAAACCCCAAAACACGACAGCATGTAGACAGTGATAGGACTACAGGTGCCACAGTTGTGGTGTTCACACACTGATTTTGTTATGCATCAGGCTTGTTTTTGGTGGGTGCCCATTTAAATCACATTGTGAAAGCCATTTTCTTCTAACTAGTGAGTTAGTGACATTAGGATCTTAAAACATTTTCTATAATACAACACAGTACATCTGACTGACAAATGAAATTACAATGACTTGCCTTATACTCCTGAATGAGATGTCCATCATCCTCACCAAGGTAGATGCAAAGTGTCTTGATGACTGCTGCCCTTTTAAGATAGATGTCACTTCTAGCCTGTGTAAAAGGATTACAACTATTAAAATATAATAATTAATTAAAAAAAATCTTGAAACTGTAAAATATTTCAAATCTGTGGTAAACTCAAAAATAAATGACAAAAATGATTTTCTTAAAATATCAGGTCTGAATGTGTAGGGCGATAGCACTATTGTAACTTCTACTTATTCAGGGAAGTTTCACTGAGAGCAATGGTCTCTTCTTCACTGATTACAACTATGTAAAAAATAAAATAAAAACAAATTTGAAAACATACAATTTCCATCCACACCAGTGTTTTAGCTGCTTATCAGATTTGATCTCGGCCTATATTAAAACTGTACAAAACTAACATCAGTTGGCCATTCAAGTACATTGGGCATGCCGGTGTAAACATGACGTCTGCTTCTACTCCGCAGTTACTGAAGATTTGGCGAAAGAAAAAAGTATACTACAGATGAAGACCAATACCAGAGATTTTCTTTGCTTGGACAGACACTTAGGTAGAACTGTTACTAAAAGTAACACTGGAATAAGCGACTGTGGCGGTGGGAAACAGACTGGCAATTGTTCCAAAGCAAATTGGCGACATTCACAGTATAAAAGTGTTATAAATAGGGATGGACCGATACCATTTTTTCAGAATTGAGTATCGGTCAATAACGATCCTAAACCGATCCGATACCAATGCAGTTTTGTTTAAAAAAATCTATGTAGAATTTCTAAACCTTAGTGTGTTGAATTGAAAATCACTCTTTTGTGAGTTAAACACAATCAACTAAATACAGACTTCATTATAAAGAAAAACAACAAATTAAAAAATTATATAAAATCACAATCTATGACAAAAATAGCTTACTACTATAGATGGTGAATAAATTAGATTAGTGAATAATTTAGCAGCAAAAGTTACAAAATCACGAGTGCACAATAATTGTTCAAAGTGGGTAAGTTAAATTACGGCATGCTTTCTATGTATGACGTTCTCAATATAATTCATAATCCCACATTTATAATGAACAACGCGTTATGGTTATTGTGTTATTACAAACTGTGCGCTGGTTTTAAAGTTGCGAAAATCTTGTATGAAAAGGCCTTAAAGAGGTGGACCCAGGCACAGGTTAAGCCGCAAAGAGACGCATCTAATGTGATTGCTAACCGTGCCTCAACATAAGGCAACCGAGCCTAGTGTGAATACACCCTTAGAGTAAAAGTGTCTACACATGATCAGTGGCAGATTTACTTTGCACTGCTGTTAGTCATTACGGTTATAGAAAGAACAAATACACAGAAGCATGCCTAGCAGGAAGGTAGACATGAAGAAAATGTCTGTGTGTACTGCTACTTTTATAGCAGCACTTCTCTATGAATTATATGATGACAAAGTAACAGTGTTGAGATCCCCCCATAAATAAAGAACAAAATGTATACCACACAGGTAACAGAACATTTTTATATTTTTCCTTAGCAGCACTGCTATGATCAGTATAGCTATAGTTGTGTTAATAGGGTTGTAACGGTATGAGATTTTCACGGTATGATAATCGTCTCAGAAAATATTACGGTTTCACGGTATAAGGTATTAAACAATCATTATTTTGCTGTTTATTATCGTTATAATCATCAACTACAATGACCCTTCAAGAAATGAAAATGGATAAGGTTTTTTGGTTGAACATAAGGTTTATTATCAGTCAGTGTATTCTGTGATTATTCTTTATAAAATTGTGAAATGCTCATTAAGTTCTCTCAGAGCAGCTCTATTAATGTCTTCACGTCGTCATATAGTGAGTGAGATGGCTGACGCTTTTCAACACCATGACGGTACTCAAGTGCACGCCTACTTGAGTATGTACTAGACGAACAGCGCAGCTCATTCACAAATATCTTAGACACGCACAACAAGCAGAATATAGATTTACAGTATATAGCAGTCTTTTTGCGCTATAAATTCATAGACAAACGCATATCACAATTTGATTTATTGCAAAGCTATATTTTTCATTTATTCATTCATCTATCAAATCACGCATATGTGACATCTGCGTGATACCTAAATTCCATTTTAATGACTGGATTCCAGGATTCAACCTGCATCACGGAAATAAAATTGCCTTATGTTATTAACAGAACATAACTTTATCTTCACGGAGGGAAGGTGGACGCAAATATGAGAACATGTTCAATGTATTTCATCCTTGTTCCGCCCCTCTTCATTCACATTTCTTGCAAACTGGATAACCACCTTCAAGAACAACCCCGTGTTTGTTTTTTGGATACCCAGACTATTCCCATACTGCAGATTTTAACTTTTATTCGGCTGAGATAAACTGCCATACCGGTATACCGTTACAACTCTTGCTGTTAGGATGCATGTTAAATGCACTGTCTAAAATGTTGTTAAATGCACTTACCAAAACAATATGAGCTCCCCTAAGAATTAGGTCACATCACACCAACACAATCAGATATGAGAATAACCTGCAACAGAAATAAAAATGAGCAGGAATTAAAAATATAAATTGTAAGCATATTGAGGAAAAAAAAGTAATTGTTCAATAATCACAAACTTGTGTCAGCACAAAACTGTTAAATCCAATGGCTCAAATCAGATCACTACAGACTATTTTTTGTGGCCAAGGTTAAATTTTTAATAATACCTTATTACTATATAATATATATGCATAAAAAATTCTAACAAATGGCAGATTAAGAGGGTGGAAGTGGACAGACAGACAATGACTTCATTTTCATGAAATAATATTTTATTTATCAACTAGCTGGTCCTCTCGTGTCATCTGCAAAGCTCCTGCTATTAGTTATGAAGCATTTGTATGCTTCTACTACATGTACTTTCAGCCCCACCTTCACGTTTTAAGTTTCGATAAGGCGAGACGGATACCTTCCACGATGACTGCTACCCATGCCACTACCACAAAGCGAAGAAATTGAGAATGAGGAGATGGTTGCTCGCTGTCACGTGACGAATTGAGCCCGTCCACCATTTTGGGATCCTACGCTACCGGTTGCCAGGGGCAACATTGTAAGAGTGATATACAGAGATGGAGCAGGAAAGACGAGATTTACGCGAAAATTTTAATAAAAAACAAATTAAGAAATGGAAAAGGCGGCAGCAAAAGAAAAGGGCCCCTATAGGGATAAACTTATTACCAGTGCCAAGCAGAGGCATTTAGAGAAGCTGGCTGATATAAAAGACGTTGACCATACGAGAGCTGCTTGCAGCAGAATGGAATAGAGACCTAGACTCTTTACCACCTTGCACCTATATAGACATTAGCATTACTTGGTTTTGGCACCAGATGCCAAAAACCAAGTAATTAACAATTTACACTATGCAATAATTCAAAAGCATGAAATCACTAGAAAGCTACGAGACATTCTGCTGCGGCTGGATGCACGACTTGGTCATCTACAAGCCCCCAAACTGTGAAAAACATTGTACTGGCAAAGGTAAGTTGCTTCACCTTTTGTCAAGTCAAAAAAAAAATGTCAAGTCACAGCGCTTTTTACAATATGTATGTATATATATATATATATATATATATATATATATATATATATATATATATATATATATAAATTAAAATAAAAAGTAACATTACTGATGTATGAATATATATATATATATATATATATATATATATATATATATATTAATGTTACTTTTTTATTATATATATATATATATATATATATATATATATATATATATATATATATACATGAACATATACATTGTAAAAGCACTTTATAAATAAAGGTGACTTAAAATTTTGACTTGACAAAAGGTGAAGCAACTTACCTCTGCAGTGAGTACCAAATGAGTACAATGTTTTTTCAGTTTGTGGCTTGTAGATGACCAAGACATGCACCCAGCCGAAGCAGAATGTCTATTTTAATATAAACATTAAAATAGAAAAGTAACATTAATGATATATGATAATTGAGATGAATATTAACTATGTGTATATATATAAACATTAAAATCAAAAGTCATGTTTATTTTTATTTTTTTAAACACATTAAATTGTATTATTTGTGTCCTAATAAGATGGAGTGTATAACTTGGAAAAAAAATGACCATTGTATTAAATACATAAATCCAGGCATTCTAAAATAGCGCGACAACCTCCTCTGCTAAAAACACAAACAATGAATGAACGGTTTTGGCGGCCAGCCTCCCAAAATGGCGGAAGAAGGAGGTGCAGTGATTTCTGGGCGCGGGGCTCTGTGTCGTGACGACATCTCCTCATTCTCAATAAGAAAAGCTTATTTTATTTTGTTCCCGCGAAGACCTGCCTCTGATTGGCTAGTGATCGTTGCATTCTTTGGTTTGGTTGGTTGGTAAGGTTTCGCAAGTCTTTGTTAAGTGCCACAGAGAGCACAGACTGTAAAAAAATAGTCAGTCAGCCGCAGAGCAGGGGCGGGTCTACGCGGAATGTAAAAAAAAAAAAAGAAACGAGAGGAAGACGGAGAGGACCCGTATAACTTCAACGTTAATATTAAAACACACACGTATCAAGTTCTTCTTACCAACCAACGACTTTTATTCATTGATACTTAATAAAACACAATCTGGTGATTATTTTTGCATTCCTGAACTCCGCTCACGACAAATACTTAAGACTTAACTCAATTGCTACTGCTGTTTGCCCCGCTCCGCGTTGTGTTTTGAATTAACTTAACGTTGGCAAATCAGGCAAATAATGTTACCTAGGACTGCCATTATGTAGAAGCATAAACTCTTGCCGTAAGTGCACATTAACCCTTTTACCAACATGATTTCACATGTGTATTTTGTCCTAATGTTAACACACAGACAGAAAATCACTGGCTTACAGCCAGTCAGGAATAACGTTAATGTAACGATAGGCTTGGCCAGTCTAACATACAAGACAGCAAGGAAGGTGAAGCTAACGTACAATTAACGTTAACATTCGTAAAAACTATTTTGCTTTCATTTGGCTTTCACAAACGAATAAATAAGTCTAACAAAACAAACACTAATTTACATTCACCACACATTTAAGTTAGACTTAAGCTAAGTTAACTTACTAACGCATTTACACAACTCACGTTAAGCTAGTCGCTGTAACGTTAGCTAATGTAATTTATATTTAAAAAGCCCAAACTTATAGCATTAGCTAAACACAATATAACACACCAATGATTATAAACTGCTTACTTACCGAAAATGCAGAGCTGGATGCAGCATTCAAAAGAGTGCTTCAAAATACTCCTTGGCGCCTTCAGAAAAAAATGGCGGTATGTGTCTGCACATGCGCAGACAGGACAGTATGTGGAAATTAAATTAAACATATTTTTTTCTAATTACTTTTAATTGAATTAAATTAATTTGTTTTAAACAATTCCAGTGAATTTAAAAATTAATAATAAAAATAAGTAGGATTAAATAACACATTAAAATCAGTAAAATTAACCAGATAAATACATGTAACATTTACAAGGGGTCAGAATCATTTTTTTGAGTGTAGGTAACAATAAAGGCGACTGGTGTCTAACACATTTCATTTAGCAGGGACTTGTTTATGTAATATTCCCATGCCTGTCTGCTACAAACTTATGCCATAAATTAATGTTGAGTAGAAAGACTGCTGGTGGCCTCTGGAACTAACAGAAAACGCAGACATGTTAAATGTCAGTCATAAATTTACTGAATTTACATATTCAAAACAATTATGTATAAAATAAATATACAAACTGACTCTCATGTTATCTCACTCTTTGTGGGTTCGCTTTGAGGAATGTTACAACCAGAAATGTTTAATTTTCTTAAATTAAGATGATAAGCTTATGTATATGTCATATCATAAAGAATATTTTCATGATTTATCAACAAAATAAAATTAATTTGCCAAAACAACTTAGATAATTAATGTGGTTCATAATAATATTTTGAGTTTCCATTTATTAAACTAATCTCCTTTATTGTATTAACTTTTTTATTTCAATTTGAAGGCAAACAGGTAACTTAATTTTAAACATTTAAAAACTCAAAATGGCAAATGTATGGGAAACATATGAATTCAACAAATATAAAAAGTCAGCAAACCTGACATTTCAAGTGTGTGTGTGTGTGTGTGTGTGTGTGTGTGTGTGTTGGTCACTCTACAATGTAAAATATGATCAATAAATTATGACAACATATGTTTTTACATAGCTTTAACTTGAAACATTTTAATTTTATTTTAGATTTTAAGTCAGTTTAATGTAATTTAAGTTTAAATGACTTAAATATCCGAGTTGACTATACTCAGAATTATTAATATTATTATTTAAATGTTTGCCTTTACACTGACTGTCTCATGTTGTCTCACTCTTTTTGGGTTCCCTTTGAGGAGTTTAACAACCAGATATTTTATATTTTCTTAAATTAAGATGATAAGCTTATGTATATGTCATATAGCATATATCAAATAAAGCATGCTTATACAGAGGACAGCCGTTCTGTCATTTCAAATCTATATAGGCACACAAATCCAATTATAATCATGATAGAGCTCATGGTTAAACTGTTGGCGTTACAACTTATCCAATTTTCCATCTTGTTTAATTTAAAAAGCAAAGGGTCGCGGAGAAGGTAAAGAAGGTAAAGTGATAAATGAGGGCATGGTAAAGAAAACTACTTTAACATGGTACGATTTAACCGTTCAGCTTCAAAATAATCGGCAACATCCTGGAGTGATCACTCCTCCCTCCTCCTCCCTCTCTCTCTCTCTCTCTCTCTCTCTCTCTCTCTCTCTCTCTCTCTCTCTCTCTCTCATACTGATTATTACTGCTGGGCTTTGTGGGCGGCTGTGGGCCATAATTAAAATACTTCCAGAAAGAAACAGCCGACCACATCAGAAATGCAACCCACTGTCAGGATCAAACCACATCAAGAGCGTCTCTCTCAGAGATGGTCACCAGAGCATCAGTACAGGCTCATGATCGTGTTGGTCTCTGACTGCCGCGCGACTAATAAGTTATTACGCGCAGTTATGCCTACCTGTGTGACAAACAGTCAGAGACGCCAAGTGATGTATGGAGAGCGAAGACAAATGAAGGCTGCCTTCCCACGAGGTTTTCAATAGCATGCGCTGGTGTTGCGCCAAAGGGCAGGGAGATTTGTAGATGATGGTGCTAATTACGCGAATGGCAACCATAATGCGACCAAGATGGAAGCAATTTAGGCAGAAGTCATTGGCGTGTTAGTCTTCCACCCACTATAGCAGTCGCACTAGCAGTCTGAGAGAAGATGCATGTCAGTTTTAATATGCACGGTCTGCTATATTGAATAAGACTGAATTAAAACCGTTGGAGAGGGAATGGAATAATGCACACATTTCGGCACTTGGAATTATTCATCGCAAATAACAGGGAAATGTAGCGCGCGCTCTGGATTAAAATGCATGGAAAAACAGGTCTTGGTCGTTTTATTCAGAGCACTGTGATTTTATAGCCTATAACAATATTTTGCATGAATGATTGGATTGTTTGAAGAATAATGCATCAACGCAACATCACGTATTAAAGCGGTTAAAGACGCATAATTTCGTTCATATGCAATTATTTTGCACCTATAACTCAATTAATAAATGCATATCAGCAACTTGGATTTGTCAAGTCAACAGCTGAGTGTCGTCACTCACTGTTTTATATTACGGGGAAAAAATCCATGTAATATTGAAAGCCACGTGCGTGTGTCCGTGAATGTTAACATCACTGTCGAAATGTGGCACCGCGCACGAAAAGAGAATTAATAGCGGCTCACCCAGCCAGAGGCCAGTGTTCATGCTTAAATATAATTTTCGGATCTTTTCAAAAGAAGCAAACTCTGCCCTTGGATGTCTCTCTCTCTTTGTGATGCGGTTTTCCGCTGTAAGCCACCGTGTGCAGTGCTGTGTAATTTTATCCACGCTTGGTTCACACAGGACTGATACCTTTTCCTCCCCTTTTCCTTTGTATCAATTGGTCGGGGTTCGGGCTATTGTTGCAGGAGGGCTCTTTTATTTCTGCGCACACTGTCGATCAGCGAAATCTCACGATAGGCTCGACTGGCTGTTTTCTCCTCCTCGGTCAGATACAGTGTGTTTGGAGAGCAGATGAGCACCGACGAGGCTGTTGCCACCAAGCCGGCTCTAGCAGATGACCGCGACACGTTAAAGAGAGGATACAGCAAGTTTTCCCTTTAAAATGCTCAGTTGCCTGGATCACTGACAAATGAAACTTCTTTGATGGGACCCCGTGTGCCAGCTCTTTCCATTCCAGCGAGATTTTGCCGACATCCCGCCATGCCACAATGGTTATAATTCTGCTCTTGTTGTTACTGAGCTCCTTGGATCCGAGTTTGCAGGAATCTCTGGCTCCGAGGCTGAGCAGGACCCCAAGGGCGCCTTGTGCCAGGGGCCAGGCGTGTGACCCGAGGCAGCGGCGAGATGCTGGCGGGCGCGGCGGGGTTTACGAGCACCTCGGCGGAGCTCCGAGACGCAGGAAACTTTACTGCGCCACTAAATATCATTTGCAAATTCACCCGAACGGAAAGATAGACGGATCTCTGGATGAAAACAATCCTTTCAGTGAGTAAACTCCTCTCGCTTTTCACGTGAATGTCAAATTCTGCGCGTTATGATCGGAGACTTGCGCGAATAAGCATTGCGCGCGGACGATATTCATTTCATATTAATTAAAACCGAACAATAATTCGATTAAGGAGCAGAACACAGCATTCTTATCACAGTAAAGCAACTATTAGAGCGGATTGAACAACTTAAGTAACTAAAAGCTCAGAAAGAGGTCTTTAGCAGTAAATAGGTTACTGTATTCCATTATTTTGTGACTTTAGTCACTCCATCGTATCAATTCGCTGTCAGAGAGCGGAACAGAATCTTAATTTATGTTTCTTTAAATCACAGTGTTAGTTTATCTGTAGTTTTTCAATTAGTCAAATCCGAGTGCTCATGGATAATTACCATATGAAAACAGGATTCAACAGACAGTTTAACATAATGACTTAGACAACGGATGTGTTTATCCAACGTAAAAGGATGATTATTCCAAACACAAGAATGAGGAGAGCCATTAATCAGTGAAAAAAGGGATGAATAAACATCCTCTTTAAGAGGCGTTTAGTGTCTGTATATCTAACCTGACAGCCTAGCGTGTGTATATTGTGACTTAATAAACGAAAAATGACTAATTATATATATGTAAAAATTATTGAGTAGGCCTATATAAAATAATTTTTCGTCATATATATATATATATATATATATATATACACACACACACACACACACACACACACACACACACACACACACACACACACAAAATACATTTAAAACAGCATTTCATTTGTAATTTATCTTATTGAAAAACATATGCATTTCTATAATTATTTAATATTTAATTTGGGTTACATTGTAGATTTAAATGCTTAGTTTATAAAGCTATATTAATGATAAGACATATATTAATTTACTAATATTTATAGCAAATCATTGAATTAATGATTAGTAAACTTCATTTATGTAAGACTTAACGGTTACTTTTTCCGATATCATTGATTAAAATTTCAACTAATTGAATACAATAAATAAAACTACGATTTCAAATCATGACATGTTTTTGTGAAAACAGATCCGTTTATTGTGCAATTTGAAATGCTATTATTATTATTAAGTGTTTTTCCCATTTCTAGCATGCGCACTAACTAGTGCTCCACTCTTTTCCCTAGGCATACTCGAGATCACAGCTGTCGATGTTGGTGTGGTGGCGATCAAGGGCCTGTTTTCGGGAAGATACCTGGCTATGAATGAGAAAGGCCGTCTGTATGCTTCAGTAAGTGTTATGTCACGTCGGAAAATCAAGTAGCTGGGATTCGGCTAGCAGTCGGATCAGATAACAAGCAGGGCTATTTGAGGCTCTCGCCACATGGTGGTGTTTTTCATGCGGAACGAGTATGCCCACATTCTGCTGGATCACTGAGAGTTTGATTACTGAGTTTTGTTTGCCTCACCGGGGACCTTGTCGATGAAGTTTCTGGTCAGCAGAGAGAGTGATAAGCACATGCAAGGGCACTTAAAAAAATAAAGGCTCTTAGTTGGCATTGATGGTTCCATGAAGAACCTTTAAAGTGGGAAAATATTCTTTAGATTATTATGCACACTAAGAAAAAAGGTCACGGTTCTTTGTTGAACCCAAAATTGTTCAATGGCATCACAGTGAGTGTTTGCAGTGTTTTTGAAGTGTTGCAAATCCAATGTGCAGAGTTTGGACCAGTTTAAAGGGATAGTTCACACAAAAATTCTGTCATCATTTACTCGCCCTCATGTTGTTCCAAACCTGTATGAGTTTCTTACTTCTGTTAAAAACAAAAGAAGATTTTTGGAAGAATGTTGGTAACAAGACAGCTGACGGCACCCATTGACTTCCATAGGGAAAAAATACTATGGAGGTCAATGGGTGCCATCAACTGTCTGGTTACCAACATTGAGGGTGAGTAAATGATGACAGAATTTTAGTTTTTGGGTGGACTATCCCTTTAAATGTTGACTTTTCTACATAAATGACTTCTTTGTGGCTACACAAAGATGAAAACCGTTAAAAAAACAAAGCAGGCTAATTTGTATTTTAACCCTTTCAGGAAGTCTTCAACCGAGAGTGTGAGTTTCTGGAACGCATCCACGAGCTCGGCTATAACACCTACGCGTCACGGCACCATGCCACGACCCAGCCTCCCCCGGCCGGGGCCGGTGCCGGGGCCGGCAAGCGGCGTGCCAGTTCTAAAAGGCAGTGGTACGTGTCCATCAATGGAAAGGGCCGGCCCAGGAGGGGCTTTAAGACACGGAGCACGGACAAAGCGTCCCTCTTCCTGCCCCGAGTTCTGGGCAACAAGGACCATGAGATGGTGCGCAAGCTCAGAGAGAGCCAGCGGCACCAGACGGGCTCTCACAGGGCCCCTGTCGGGCGGGCGGAGCGCAGGAGACGACGACACAGGGGCTCCAAGGGCCACAGCAGAAGGCATGACATTTAACACTCTCTTGACACAGATGGAGAAGAGAGCCACTGAGACTCACATGGAACAATTTTCTCACGAGAGGATGATTTTCAAAAAAGCCTTTCAAGGAGTTATGAGAGTGAAAACTGATGTTCATGTGACCAAAATTAACACTACTGAAAGTTTCTCTTTGTTTTATGACATGCACCACGTCATGTTCTCAAGCCTTTTCTGTTAAAGACATGTAATTATTGTACATAGCTGTACAGTCATTTACTTTTTTATTTGAGCAAGATAACATAGAGTAATCATAAATTAGGACGTGCTTGACAATGCCGACGATGTGTTATGTATGGTGGTGTACAGACAAGCACTTTTTCCTTTACTGAAGTCTAAAGTAGAAAACAAAGATCCATACACATAAAAACAGACGCTTCTAAACTTACATGTGATAGGCTACTGTTCTTAAACTGCAATCAGGAGTACTTTGTATATTACTAATGTAATGCATATTTATTTTGTTTATATGTTTTTAAGTTATTGATGACATAGTTTCTACACTTCCAAATATCAAAGATTTTTCTAGTAGTTGCCATTGTTAAAATAACACTGTTGTCTTTGAACAATCCCTCTCCAGTTTCATATTTCTTCATTCAAATATGAGTCTAAGTATATGTAATGACAGCTCTGATAAATGTCATATGTATTGAACACTGTAAGAAGAGTATAATGGCATGGTTCCACACTGAAAGCTAAACATCTGGAGGAATGTCACCAATAAATTATATGGAATATATATTTTTGGTTTTATTGCTAAACATGTCGGTGAATGTATCCAGTGGCACTGATAGTGATCGCGCGGATGCATTGAAGTCTCTCGGCGGTCAAACAAAAAGGGACTCCCTCATGGGACCATCCCACTATTTTTGTTTTTGTCCTAAAGTGACATAATCTAAAAGAAAGGAACTTTTTAAAAAGCTAGAACAAGATTATTTCGGAAAATATCGAGGATTTATTTCAAATGCACTTTATTAGAATGCACGCGCAGTGTGTTTCGCATGAAGGTCGGCTTCTTCAAGCAAGAGCAGAGATCTGTGCTTTTGAAATCTATAGGAGAGAAAAAAGCCCTGTCATTCTATACTTCGCAGGTTCGAGAGCTTCCTGGCGGTCACAATGGCACATCTCTGGGGATACCTGGGAAGCCGTGTCGCTTGAGACATTCTTCTTCCTTTTTTTCTAAACGACCATAGCCTGAGATCTGAGAAACAAGGCAATCCCCGACGAAAAAAAAAAGTTTCTTAGAAAGTGTAACGCGTTGTATAGTTAGTTATGAATACCAAACTCTAATATTACTCAACAGGAATGCCGGACCGTTTGAATGAAGCTTTGTGTCGCCCTTATTTTTTCACGAACCCATTCATATATGCGTAAATAGCCTACATGGGAGGCGAGATCAAAGCTTTCCGCGACGGCAAATATTATATTCTATTAATCAGAAACTGAGGAGCGCGTTCTTTCATCATCTGTCCAAGGGAAATAAATGACAGCACATGATATGATATCTACTGGGGTTTGCGCTCACAAATCCTTTGGAACCATTTTTGGTTCTCCAAAAACCTTTGGAACAGTTCTTAAAAGAGCCATTTTAATAATTTTGAAGAACCAGTTTCCACTATAGAGAACCTTTTTGTGGAACGGAAACGTTCTATGGATGTTGCATCGAACCAAGAATGCCAATAAAGAACCTCCATTTTTAAGAGTATAAAGGTTTAGAAGATCCAAAACGGGCCTTTGATGGAACTTCTTACACTTAAACTTTATTATTTTTTTTTTTTAAGAAACTCCTTGCTGTTCATCCTTAAAAATAAAAGTGCCAGGAAGAACCAAAAAGTGTTTTTTCTCGGTGATGCCATAGAAGAACCATGTTCGGTTCCCTGAAGTTCTGCACTACAAAGAAGTCTTTGCGCAATGGAAAGGTTCTTTGGATATGAAAAGTTCTTCAAAGAGTGTTTGGTTCATCACTGACCTGAAGAAATGAAACACCAAGACCCGAATCTCTAAAGAACCACCAACTCAACAACCATATGCATGAAAAAAAACATCCTGTTAGTGGTTGTTGAACTCAAGGTGCTGCAAGTAACCTTTGTATATTTTCTATTCTAGTTACAAATATTTAATCACCCATAAAATACTGTATGTTGAACCTGTGTGCAAAGTTTTTCGTGCTCTTTGGTCCTAGTTGTAACCCACTCAGGCACACGACGCCCCTATTAGTTCAGTGGCATATAACAAGTAAACAGAGAGCCAGGGGTTAAGGTTCAGCGTCCCGATCGAGCGACTTCTGATGACCTGCCTTCAACAACGACGTGTCTGCCGCCATGTCGAGGGCATATAAGCGCTCATTAACCTTCTGCCCGAAAACTCTTCAAGCCAAGGCCATGGGATGCAGTGGCGGGTTGAGATTATATCTCGCGAACGAGGAAATAAAATTAATAAATACAATTTCCCAACCAAATCCAATGGTTTTGAAATCTATTGATAATTAAATTACCCAACGAGTGCTTTCTCAGAAATTACTTTAAGCCGCGCGCTATAGTGAAAACTGCTCCAATTAAAATCACTGCGCTTCAGTCTCATTCTTCTCTGGCCCGAGGGCCTCAAAGGGCTGCTCCTCGTGCCCATCTAATTGGTATCGTCAGGAATTCCTCAAGTATTGACCCAGCGGAGCCTGAGGGGTCTTTGTTCGTACAGACAGGCCTCCTACTGGCCATCTCTGCGGTCCTTGTATAGAGTTGCTGACCTCTGCACTAACATCACACCATATTGCTTCCAGCTTAACTATTTTTTAAGTGATACATTTATTAATGCTGATAGCTTACCGTATATGGAGATAAAGCGACATAACTCGAGAGTTTAGCTGGAAAATGCTTCATATTTTAGACTAGCTTTTTTTTCTACATGGGATATTATTACAAATACCATAATAGGTTGTATAAGAACGAAATAAGGTTTTGTGATAATTATAAGGCATTTTTTTAAGTGATGCATGCATTAATGCTGATAGCTTATCATATGCAGATAAAGCCATAACTCGAGAGTTAAGCTGTAAAATGCTAGCTTTTTTTCCTGCATGGGATATTATTACAAATACAATCATATAGGATGAGTATGAGACAAAGGACGAAAGAAGGCTTTGTGAAAATGCCCTGAGAATTATTTTATAAAAGTATAGTGCAAATTAATAAATTCCACACATCCAACTTTTCTATCATTATGCCATACATTTCACACAGACCTAAATGTTTGGAGAGAGAGAGAGAGAGAGAGAGAGAGAGAGAGAGAGAGAGAGAGAGAGAGAGAACCTTTTCGAAGAAAGGAAAATACTCTAATATTACTCAACAGGAATGAAAATACTCTTCATTTGGAGTTTGATCTCAAACCTTTTTTTGTGATTTGTTATTGTGTATACATGCAGGTGACTATTTTGAAGTCTGCGTTTCTGTAAATTGTATTTATTTGATAGTTATATATATATTGTTTATTAGTTGATTAATTAGGTCAGTTGTGATGCATCAAGCTGATATAACGCTGACCCCTTCGGGTCAAAACGTATATTTTAATCAATTCATGTTTGGGAGCAGCAGTGGCAGCGTGGCGATTTTTGTTTATTTGAGTGAATTAGTCTCACTAATACGATGTCAGAAAGGTTAATGCACTCCAAGCCCTCAGTTCGCATTTCTCTGTACTTCCAAAAGCGTCCTATAGAGGGGAGCACTGACTTCTGTCCAGCTGCTGTGAATCACAGCATCCCATCATACGGTTGTCAGTGCTGTCGCAGTAAATCTAGAATCTGAAGGGCGGGTTGTCGGCTCTGTGTCTGATATCGGTGAGATTTTTTGAGGTGCACGGCAACAATGAGGTGCACCTTTGAAGAGATGCTCGAGGTGTTGCTCTAAACGCTTGATCTCTGTAGGTAATCATTTTAATGTTTGAGAACTCGTGCATGAAATGCTCATGCATTGCAATTAATTCATCTAGCATGCAAACTCGTGAAATATTTTATGTCACTATTATTTAGCAAAAAACACGAAACGTATGGTTTTAAGGCGAACATATTTGGGTTGATTTCCACACACAGTTGCGCGCGGGACTGCAGCACCATGGAGAGCGGCGGAGCGCCCGTTATTATTACATTCACTTCATTTCTCTGCTTGTATTCGGGACGGAGATGCACATGCAAGACTCATTCAAATGTGCACCATGTGTTAGTTCTGCTTGTTTGGTCTTCCAACCCATTATTTTATCACATGCATGGTGTGTGGTTCTAAATCGAACCAGAGTTTTTGTCATGATAATTCAGGAGTGGCTTTAAAGCATTACGCGCCTTTTCGATCCAAATGAGTAAAAAAAAACAACAGTCTGTTTGATCAGTGTCTGTGTCCCCAACATGTAGCCTATATAAAACCAGCCAGACATTCTTAGATCAAATGAACCGACCCATCCCTGTGTGCAGAAGACCCCCATCAGCAAGCAGCATTTAGTGAAGCGTCAGAACTGCCTAGATACAGGTCGAGCAATTTGGGTAACAGTGTCTATTCAACTCTGCTTTTTGAAGTTGAGAGATGAGAGTGTTCTGTCAGGAGGAAACGTCGTCATGCGAAACAAAGGCGGGGCAAGCAAGAGTTATGGCAAGGGAACTCTCTGTTTGTTTGGCGTAATGATTTACATAAACAAATCAACAACAGAGAAGACTTATCAATCAAAACCCTATCTAACTAATGGAGTTCAGGACATTTACCACTCCCTCAAAATCCAAAGGCAGAGGAGTAGAATACAACTGTGTTGTTCTTTTCTTTCATTGTAGTTCGTTATGCAGGAATGAGTGTGTGCATCAAATTATGTTAAAAAAACTGCATGCATTTGGACATTTTTTGGGATACACCCGGATGCTACATAACAAAATATGTGCAAATAAATTATTTAGAGCTTACTTTATTTGGGAGACTTTGACTTTATATATCAATTGACCTCAAGTTCACACAGAGAAACCACAGGTGTAGTTCACCAACTTTACAAACACTTTTGAACAATAAATCTATTGTTTTATCATTTGAGCTTTTTGTGTATTACTTGGAAGTGCTTTCTTCAAAATAAATGTTATTTTATACATTCATAGCCTACATGTTAAGGTTAAAGTGATACTTTATACTGCATCACTGAAATGCCACTGTAAAGCCTAACAGGCGCTGTCTTTGTAAAAGAGGAACATGTAAACAACAGAATAGACACGAGTGCTTGTCCTATAAAGGGATGTGTAATTAAACCTGCTCCAATATAGTAAATCCACCCTCAAGTCTTCATTCAGCAGCTAAACTGCACGAGTAGTCGGTGTGTCGAAGAGTTGTTGATTCTGCGCAGAATGATTTCCACGCACTGTCCTCCTCACGAAAGGCTCTATCAATAGTATCGCAAATTACAATCTTTTGAGCTCTCAAGTAGGTGTCTTACTTTTATGTTGATACGTGTTTGCACCATCCCCCATGGTCTTTCCGCTTTACGTCGCATCCTCTACACTAGCAGCAGGGAGCGCGCATTACCCGGGGCCGCGGAGAGAGCTTGACTCACAGTGTGATGTTTCCAGCGGTTTACACGTTCTCCCCCACAATGCAATGACGCACAACATCCACAACTAGACACTCGTAAGAGGTCAGCTGCAGAATTGTCGGGCTGAATTATCTAGCAGTCCTTACGCTGATGTCCAAACACTCCTTTACGAACTTCATAAACGTGTGTCATTTTGCAAGCAAGTCAAGTGTTTTTCCTTTTGGCCACTTATTTTGTTCTTTTTAGAACCCTGCTTGAATGTGGAATTCGTTCGCATTCGAATTCGAACGTTTATTTTTTGTCCTGCTATTGTTCAATAATAGGACGGTGTCCTGTCTGACTCTGCAGTCTGTTAACGTTGTGATTTCAGATACATCCTCCCATACATAAATGATTTGATTCCTGTCCGATTATAAAGGAAGCGCACGCAAAGACAGACCTATACTAAACTTGAGTGTAAGTATGTATTTCATATGGAAAGTTTCATTTTCAACATCACAAAACTTTCCACCTGACGTAACCAGAAATAATAGCAAGAATGACTTGCTCGTACACTGATTTGAGAGTGATAAAGACATTATTCCCATAGCAACGGCAATGCATAGTCAAAGTTAACGAATGCCGTTCGGTTATGACGTTTGGCTCTCTCGCTTGCTCACACGCGCGCAAACACACACACACAAACACACACGCGCGCGCGCGCTGTAGTCTCACTGCCCACGGCATGGACGTGCGCACATTATAAGGAATCAGTGCGCTCGGAGTGGCGCAGAAGGCTGCTTCGTCATGCACTAGGTAGTGTGTGATGTAATTTCGCTCCAGATATAAATATCGTCGGCAAGGGAAAATTGGCATGGCTGAGCGCGGCTAGAATTCACGGTCAACACTTTCCTTAACTTTTGTGTGAAAGCAAAACAGCTTGAACACCAGTCTGAAGTATAGTGTCTTGAGAGGAAACCCACTGAGCGCGACTTCATGCCGCTCAACAGGGCTGACCGTAGCTCTGTCCTTGAGTAAGCGCGTCTTTTTGGCTAATATACCTAGAACAAGACGGTTGTTTGCTGTCTTCAACGCCTTCAGACACTCACCACTCAGAAGGATGAGTGTCCAATCGGCCCTCTTACCAATACTGGTCTTAGGACTTATGACAAGCTCAGTGCGCTGCGCTCCGCTGGCCGGTGGGCAGAGCGGCCCCGTGGAGCGGCGCTGGGAGACACTCTACTCGCGTTCTCTGGCTCGAATCCCCGGAGAAAAGAGAGAGATCAACCGGGACAGTGATTACCTCACGGGCATTAAACGACTGCGACGTCTCTACTGCAATGTTGGCATTGGGTTTCACCTCCAAGTATTACCGGATGGTAGAATTACCGGCGTGCACAACGAAAACCGCTACAGTAAGTTGGGTCTGTTATTTGCACCGTATATGCATGTTGGATTGAGATTATGAAAAATAAATAGCCTACAGAATCCATGAACATAAATCGCTGTTATTGAGTAAAAGTGACTATAAAATAATACCAAAACGTTACACGGATTCAACATCATGCATGCTGAACAACACCAACAAAGCCTGTTGCACTGTAGCGCGTTCATTTACATTTCACGACACAAGGCAGGTGAGGTGCGCGCGCCAGCATCTGGCATCATGCATTACGCACGCAACAGGTCTCTGCAACCAGAGCAGCAGGACCCGGGCCAAAATCACAAGACTAAAGTTAGTAGCGAGATAAACTCATCATTTACGGTAGATTCATATTTCACTCATTAAAACATAAATACAGGTTCTTCTCATGAAGAATCATATGTTCTTGTGCTGCTGCATGGCTCTTTAGAGATTGAATTTTCAAATGTTTTATTAAAGATGTTAGTAACACTTTACTTTACGGTGTCCTTGTTACATTGTTACATGTATTTACCATAATGAAAGTAAATTATGCATAATTACATGCGACTAACCCTCAACCAAACCCTAACCCTATAGTACATGTAACTAACTGTACTCAGTACTTAAATATATAATTACACTGTAACAATGACACCTTAAAATAAAGTGCAATCAAAATTTTTTTTTTCTGTTACACGTTATTTTGTGGCGTCTTTGTTACACTGCCATTATACATTAAAGCATTGATGGCAACACTTTATTTTACAGTGTCAGTGTTACACGTTACATGAAGTTACTTTAGTAATAACTATAAAATATGCATAATCGCATGCAACTAACGCTAAAGCAAACCCTAATCCTAAGTACATTACAGTACAGTACTTACAGTGTAACCTTAAAATAAAGTACTTACTATAGAGTAAGGTTTAGGGTTAGTTGCATGTAATTATGCATCATTTATAGTTATTACTATAGTAACTGGATGTAACGTAACGTAAAATTAAGTGTAACCCATTTTTTCAGATCAGCGAACTTCACACCAGTGCGGATGGTTTTCTGAAGAACTATTACAATGTTTTTTGTGGGACTTAAAAAGGTTAAAAAACGTGATATTGAACGTGAAATACAATATAACAAGCAGGAGTTATAAACATCTGTCAATTCACTGACGCGTTTTATTAACTCACAAACAACTTGTCACAGTCTAAACTAATTTTTATACCTAATATACCCATACAGCCTACTTATTTTATACTATAAACTAGAATAATAAAGCTGCTGTTTTCCGGTCCCATTCTCAAAAGACGCCATTGAAAAGAAAGCAAAGGGTGTTTAGAGATAAATGGCTGTTTTACAGAGAAAGAAAGAATAGATGCAATATTACATTTGGGAAATTTGAAGAGGCGGAAAGTGTCATTTCCTTCACAAAGGATGCTCTAAATGTAAACACGTACAATTTTTAGAAAGGCAGTCATCGTTGGGAGTTGCCAGACAGGGCTAAAGATACGAAGCAAACAAGGTCATTTATTTTCTTTGTTGTGTGTTTCAGGTCTTCTTGAGATATCTCCGGTGGAGAGGGGAGTTGTGACACTGTTTGGCGTCCGGAGCGGGCTATTCGTGGCCATGAACAGCAAAGGGAAGCTTTACGGATCTGTGAGTATGAAATGATTTACAACAGGTTTCCGCCCGTGAATGTTCTTATCAGAGCTCGATGACATATCACCCTGTACTTGAGATGTATCCCCTCACCACCAACATCCCACAGTCTCCGACAGCGGTATTGTTGGAGTCAGTTGTGGCGTGCTTCCAGTGCCTGGTGCTTTCATTGTGGGACGGACAAACCCAGGAACGGGTGCGCAGTAGATCATTCGGACTACGCATTCCATTCTTAGCATTGCCAGCCAACACATGCACCTACTGTCCTTCCCAGAGTGAAGATGAACTGGCCAAAGAGGACCACCCAAACACCACACTGCCATCCTCTCCGATTTCTGCACGCACAGACTGACCCTGAAAACACCTAAACTTGCCGAAGCCCCAGAAACCGACGATTTAACCAATTTATCCAACCCGATCTCACGGCAATTCGTACATATTTTACGAGGTGGCTAATTCGTACGAATTTGTACGACCTCACTCGTACGAATTCATACGATTTTTACTAAATCGTACATATTTGACGAGTTGCCAAATTCGTATGAATTCGTACGAATGACCTACCTCAACCCCGCCCCTAAACCTACCCATCACTGGGGTTTAGGCAAAACGTACGAATTCGTACGAGTGAGGTCGTACAAATTTGTACGAAATAGCCACCTCGTAAAATATGTACGAATTGGTCGTGAGATAGCATTGATTTATCCGATTGAAGTCATTTTTGACCGATTATTTTTTACTTCATCGGAATGGCACAAGACCATTAGAGGTAGAGGTTTGGCACTTGATGTGTGAACACACACACACACACACACACACAAAATAATGGAATTGATTCGAAAAGGTTAAATGGTTATGGAAAACATAGTCACACTTGTATTTTTCGCGGTGAAAAATGAGCGGTATGAATGCTGGTTTCCAACACTGAAAAAATTCAATAAAAAAGGTAATTGCTACTTTTTATCTTGCAGTTCTGACTAATGAAAAGTAGAAATTATCTTTATTTTTTTTATTTATTTTTTTATTGTGGCAGAAACATAGATGTATTGGGAATGAATGGGACATGAATTTCATCTATCTGAACATTACTGCGCCCAAACAAACTCTTACTGGAAGCTCAATTTTTGAGATATCAACCTCAAATTTGGAGCACAGCTTGATTTTCTCACAGTTTAGAGTAAAACGTGTTTTGGAAAATATATATTTCATATATAAATTGAAAATGGCATTTTTGTGCATTTTTCATTAGAATAAAAATAAAATTGTAGGACTTTTTTTCAAATTCAGTTTGTAATTTGCATGGTTTTCACTTCAGCAATAATCTGCCAAGTGTTGTCTTTAAAAATAGATCAAACCAAAGCATTCAAGATTTATGACAATATAATTGGGAAATGTCATTTTCAGGCCCATGATCAAAAAGTGGATAAATGAATTAAAACACCTGCATAAAACACAATGTTGGGTCAGATATGGACTAACCCAGCAGCTGGGTTGTTTTAACCCAATGTTGGGTCAGATATGGACTAACCCAGCAGCTGGGTTGTTTTAACCCAATGTTGGGTCAAATATGGACTAACCCAGCAGCTGGGTTGTTTTAACCCAATGTTGGGTCAGATATGGACTAACCCAGCAGCTGGGTTGTTTTAACCCAATGTTGGGTCAGATATGGACTAACCCAGCAGCTGGGTTGTTTTAACACAATGTTGGGTCAGATATGGACTAACCCAGCAGCTGGGTTGTTTTAACCCAATGTTGGGTCAGATATGGACTAACCCAGCAGCTGGGTTGTTTTAACCCAATGTTGGGTCAGATATGGACTAACCCAGCAGCTGGGTTGTTTTAACTCTGCGGTTGGGTGAAATGTTTGCTTAAGACAACCCAATCGCTGGGTTAAAACAACACAACTGCTTGGTTAGTCCATATTTGACCCAACATTGGGTTGTTTTTTACCAAGCATTTTTTAGAGTGTATTATTTAATATGACGATACGATCTATTGAAATGCCAATGATTAATATTAATCGCTATTTCCTTTTCACTTTCAGGAGCAGTTCACACATGAATGCAAGTTCAGAGAAAGCCTCCTTGCAAACAATTACAATGCGTACGAATCGCTGGCCCATCCTGGGATGTACATCGCACTCAGTAAGACTGGCAAAACAAAAAAAGGAAATCGAGTATCCACATCCATGACGATGACACATTTCTTGCCCAGAATTTGAGCTCATCTGAGGGGCGGAGGAACGACGATGCACTTTCTACAGAAGTTACATGTGAGGTTAAGTGTATCGTGTCATGTATATTAGACTATTTATAACTGTTGATTTTATATTTCATCACAACGTCCTCTTTCCGAGGTGGAAGACAACAATTAATTTATTTGTTAATTTATCCTCGTTGCTGCTACCACGTGTTCATACAAGTGAAATTCCTACAATGTAATTTTTTTGCACTGTTTGTGTTGTTCTAAAGCGACGGTTTTGGAGAGGTGGATAGGAGCCTTTTTTTTTTTTGCGAGGGTTATCATTTAAAAAAACAAATTGTCCAGTCAGTGGGAAAGTTTTGTCTGGTGAATGATCGACAGCGAGATACACTTTTCAAAAATGAAAGATGGCGTCTATACTGACTACACTCTAATAATGCTGGGTTGTTTCAACCCGTTTGTCTCACATGTGAACAAAACCAACTGTTGGTTAGTAAAAGAATAAATTAAAAAATTAAACCCAACTGTAGGTTTATGTTTTTTTTTTTAAATCTTTTAAATACTATTAAAAAAAAACATTTTTAAACCTAAAAGTTTATTTATTTATTATTTTTAAAAACATTTTAAAATCTAAATGTTGGTTTCATTTTTTAATTTTTTTTAAACCCAACTGTTGATTTTATAATTTATTTTTTATTTTTAAATGTTGAAACTCAATGGCTAGTTTAAAGTTTTTACATTTTTAAACCCAACAGTTGGTTTAAATGTTTTGTTGTTGTTGTTGACATTTTTTAACCCACCCAGTTTGTCCATATTTGACCCAAATATGGGTTGAAATAACCCAGCATTTTTCGAGTGTAAGGTCCTTTTGTACTTAAATAAATAAACAAACAAATAAATAAATAAATAAACAAATAAAAATAAATTTGGGTTGTTTTAACCCAAATTTGGGTCAAATATGGACAAACCTAGACATTGGGCTTAAAAGTGTTGGATAGATTTTTTTTTTTTTTTAATAAAACCAAAAATGTAAAATAAATAAATAACCCAATGGTTGGGTTTGTTCATATTTGATCCAAATTTGGGTTAAAACAACCCTGCACTTTTTAGAGTGAAATAATATAAGTCTTAGGTCAAGCCTCCAATGGTTAAGGTGTATCAACCCCCATAGTATTAGCACTGGAGCAATTGTCCAATGTCTGGGCTCCTTTGTGCGGAGCTCGGATCTAACTGAAGCAGTATCCGCTTACTCTAGCTTACTGAAGTTCTACCCCTTCAAATCTGTTTTTAGCTCTGCCGGGGGGTTGAACTTTGAACTTATCCGCAGTCAATCTCTGTCACATCTCTAAGGCTCTGGATAGAGAGAAGTAGCTTCTTTAACATACAGACATGAATTTCGAAATCCAAAGGCATTGCGATGCAGATACTGCACCCTGTGTCCCTTTAAAGAGACATACTTTACAATGCCAAGTTCAAGTCGGCCTTTGCTGTGGTTTAGGGGAGATATGGGTGTCTGGAGGGAATCAGTCATGTTAAAGATCAGTATTGTTCTATGGTGGTAACACAGAGACAAAGAAATGACAGTGTTGTGTGTAAGTAAACTACGAGTTAATGTTAAAAGCGTCCACAGTGAGTTATGAGAAGGCATACTGCCCATGTTTTTTGTCGTTTTCTACCTCATGCGGTTTCCTACTTTTGAAAACAGAATGTTTATTTCTAAGTTGCTCTTCTGCCACTCTGTGAAGTTCTGCCGGCCATTGCGTCCTAGTTGCGCCTTGTCACGTTTGAGCTATCTTTACCCTGTGATTTACTTTTAGAAAGGATAATCATGTTGGAAATATTTGCAGACAGCTGTTAGACTATACTATATGCTCAAGCAGTAACCCTATATTTTCCTTGATATATTTTGTTAACATAATATGTTGCAAAACTAATACTTATATGATGTTAGTAAAATAAATATTAAGACACGATGCATTCATGCAGGGATAAACACGCTTTCAATCTTTACATATTTACAAAACATTATTATCTTCAAACAAGCATTCCTTATTGTTATCATAATGGCTACAGGTGCATTTCATTGAAAGAAACCGTAAATGTACCCGAGTGTAAAGCTGAACTGAAAATGGATGGATGGTCTCTCGGGCTTCATGTTTGGTAAATTAAAGGAAGCTAAACTGACCGATTGACCTCAAAGGCATGAACACATTCGCATTGTTTTATTTGATTTTGGTGTAATCTCAAAGCCGTGGTATTTCAGTTGTTATATGTCCAAATGTGTTTCTTAACATGCCCTGTCTGGATGTGCACATCAATTGGTTTCACTTGCTGATTTTACCGAGAAGAGGGAATGGTGTTTCACAGCCGTGCCAAACCTCTTTCCAAATGGACATGATTTGCATCGGTGTGGATGTTGTTTACAATAGACCTGATGGCCACTGAAGGCAAATTGTTCCTCTGACCCTCGTCACAATGTGGAACTGACACAAATCACTGGACTTGATTTGTTTAACCAAAAAATGCAATATCAACAGACATGCCATTAGTGAAAGCAGAACATCCTCATCTTTCACGCAAACTGCCACTCCAACACAACAATGTTCCAATTTTGCAGGTTTTTTTTGTTGACGTGCTTATGAGCAGGGATGTATTGCAATAAACTACCATTTCTCTGTCAATTCCCATATGGCTTATCCAGCTGCGCTTGCATCCATGGCAGAGCTCTATAGTGATGGGCTGACGTCTGAGTCCTGTAGTAGTGCGCTCTGAATCCTGTTTTACCAAATATTGTCTGTAGTTTTATACAGGTCCTGTTAAATATTGTGATGTATGTGCTGTGCACATGATGATACCCTAACTTAAATGGAAGTTAATAAATATGTAAATCATACCGGTCTGTGTGTTTTTAATTCTTCACTGTAAAAGATTTTATGATCAATACGTTATGACAACATATGTTTTTAGATCATTGCTTTAACTCATTAAAATATGCAACTTTTTTTAAAATACACTCTAAAAAATGCTGGGTAAAAAACAACCCAAGTTGGGTTGAAAATGGACTAACCCAGATATTGGGTTGTTTGAACCCAGTGATTGGGTTGTCTTAAGCAAACATTTAACCCAACCGCAGGGTTAAAACAACCCAATATCTGGGTTAGTCCATTTTCAACCCAACTTGGGTTGTTTTTTACCCAGCATGTACTGTAAAAATATCTGATCAATAATGACAACATGTTGTACATTGCTTTAACTCATCAACATAAGCAATTTCCAACTTTTTTATAATACTGTAAAAAATTATTTGATCAATAATTTGACAACATATGTTTTACATTGCTTTAACTCATCAAAATATGTTAGGCTATTAAAAAAATATATGATCAATAAGTGATGACATGTTTTTCCATTGGTTTAATACATCAAAATAAGTTATACAAGATTCAACTAAATTTTTAAAGTCAGTTTAAATAAAAATTTAAGTTGAAATGACTTAAACATTTAAGTTAAAAATGTAAGGCAGCAGCTTAGCTGCTACAAAAGCAAATGAAGGGTCAATGAAAGCGACAGCTGTGATGCAGGACACAAAACACGTAAAACTAGAATATCTCCCAGCATAACTATAGAAAGGGGCCTTTCCCTGGAGAAGCTAAAAATATGCCCACAGACTTGTGTCACTAGACTATGTGGGCCCGCCTGTGCCGTGCCTGATATTTCTACAAGGACAGCACTGCCAAGACACTCTTCTGCTGCTGTTTGACTGGCCAAGGCCCAGTTTACAGATTGGGTGGTTTTGCCATCCGCGCGGCCAAGCGGTCACTCCTGGGAGTGGAAACCGCTCTTTCAGTTCTGTGAAGGTTTCCAAAGGTTCAGAGGAGGAATCCACGGCAGCCCTTCCAGGCATGCGCTTCCATGAAAGGGGACCCGTTTAAAGTGCGATGGGCCCTTCCTTATACTGTGTGCTGACTAATGAGCAGATATGTCAGACTGGCTCTATACGATCGGCTTTTATCCACAATCCACAAACTGCCATTTTATGCAAACAGCGTTATGCATTTCCATGTTTTACTGGCACGTAAGTGTAGGATAACAAGCGGAAACATGAATGACAAAGAACATTACACAACTCCCCAGCATCAATTGTCTTTTAACAATACTTATCAAATTAAAAATTATATATCTGGTCAAAAGTTTGGAAACATTAGTCTCTCATGTTCATTAAAGCTTGCATTTATTTAATCAAAAACACAGAAAAAACAGTAATATTGTGAAATATTATTACAATTTAAAATAATTCATAAAAATAACAGCCTTTATTCAAAATATAAAACTTTTTAACAACCCTTGCTGAATAAAAGTATTTCTTTCTTGAACGGTAGTGTATATTGTTGCAAAATATTTCTATTTAAATAAATTCTGTTCTTTTTAACTTTTATTCATCAAAGAATTCTGAAAAAAGTATTACAGGATATAAAAATATAAGCACAACTTTTCCGACATTGATAATAAATCCTCATATCAGAATGATTTCTGGAGGATCATGTGACTCTGAAGACTGGAGTAATGATGCTGAAAATACAGCTTTGATCACAGGAATAAATACATTTTAAAGTATTTTGAAATAGAAAATCATTATTTTAAATTGCAATAATTTTTACAATATTACTGTTTTTGTTTCTGTATTGTTGATTAAATAAAAGCAGGCTTGATGAGCAGAAGAGACTTCTTTCAAAAACATTACAAATAGTAATGTTTCCAAACTTTTGACCGGTACTGTTTATTTAAAACAAGAGTTTAAAACATGTCCCAAGTTCTTTAAATGTACTCTTAAAATTCACATAGTTTAAAAAAACGATATATATATATATATTTATATTTGCATTTTTGCATTTTCAAGAGACAATTAAGTTTAACCACTCAAAAATGTAATGTGGTGGAACTGTCAAGTAAAAACATTAATTTCCTTACATCTTGAATACATTTGTACACATATTAGTAATTATTTTCAAAGTTTTTTTTTAGTTTTTACAAATACACTGAATTAGTTTCTGAGAAGTGGCATTTTATACCTGAACTAACTTTGTTTTGTCAAAAGGGCAAATGACCTGATATTTTAAAGACTTCTTGTCATTTCTAGGATATTTTCTTATGTTCTTCTGTATGTTGGTTGCACCACATGACTTTCAATTGCTATTCTTTTAATGAAGCATCATTATGATATATCAGGACAATCATTTTTTGTGCTTATGTTCCTCAAAAATATCCAAATATATTTTAATTCAGAAATTAAAAGCAGCTTTTCATATAAGATGTGTTTTAACTCATTGTGTACGAATTGCATTTGTAATGTGTTTTTGAATAAATTAGATGTCATGTCATTGACCCTACTTTACAATACACCGTCTGCACTCAGTATTCAAATAAACCTCTCACTTTAAAGCAGGACAGGCGACGTGAGACAGGTGTGGTCATTTAATACACATGTATTCCTGGCCATGAGCTGGGGAGCCTGTCATTGCCCAGAAGAATGACAACTTTTGCTCCAATAACCTTAGTCTGCCATGCATGAGGTTGTAAAGGCCCTCCTAAAATAGTTTCTCTTCACCGCCTATCTGCGTCAGTTTCATTGTCTGTCAACCAAATAAACATCCATCCACCTCTCAAGTGCCTCTTCTTCATTAAGTTGTTTGGCCCAAAACTGTCTTTATATCATAACAGGCCTTTCAAGTTCTCGAGAACACAAAGACTTCACAAGACAGGCCAACGGCCTAACAGCTCACAACAATGTGTTCGCTAACAGAAAGTATATTGAGAGTAATTCACTTGCTGATGCTCTGGCAGCCAGGTGGAGACTTTAAGCCGAAGGGAGGAGAAGGAAGCAGAGGAGGAAGGTGGAACGGGACACTTTGGCTACTTTGGCATTGTCTGTGGTCATGCGTACGGCCCATCCTTCTGTCAGGCAATGTCTAACAATAAAGTCAAACACAGGATTCTTTGTTAAATGGAAAGTTCAAAAGAACAACATGTATTTAGAATAGAAATCTTTAAAATGTCTTTACTGTCACTTCTGATCAATTTAATACATTTTTATGAAAAATTTAATTTCCTTCAAAAAAAACAGACAGACAGACAGACAGACAGGCAATGTCTAACAATAAAGTCAAACACAGGATTCTTTGTTAAATGGAAAGTTCAAAAGAACAACATGTATTTAGAATAGAAATCTTTAAAATGTCTTTACTGTCACTTCTGATCAATTTAATACATTTTTATGAAAAATTTAATTTCAAAAACGGACGGACGGAATGACAGACGGACAGAC